>CAWUHX010000192.1:0-206052 GCA_963922205.1 Romanomermis culicivorax
AAGCAGTGGTATCAACGCAGAGTACTAGGTGAAAAGATTCATTTTCCAGCGTTCCAGAATATTGAAATCCCGGAAAAGTTTTCGGCGCTTCGCGCCGAACTAATTACTCTAGTCTAGTCATATTAACTTTTTCATTTGGTCTCCAAAACTCAAAAAATTGGGTTTTAAATGCCTAAAACCGATGCGCATCGAATGAAATGTCATGAAAACAGTTTGCGATGGTTTTTCCGATAAATTTAAGCAAATTTATCGATTTTAGATGAGCAACTGAAAATTTATCTGTGCAACGAAAATTTTCCCCAAGTTGCACATTGCAACCACTGTTTTTTTCCCCCGGGCCTTTTCCCCAATTGGGGAAAGGGATCAAAATTTTTTTCCCCATTTTCCCGAAGTCATTTTTTTCGCTTAAAAATGCTCACAGACGCTTTATTTAGGTGTTTTTGAGCCTTTTCAAGCCTGCTGGTGTTTTTAGACCCGTTAATTCATTAAAATTGAGGAAAAAAATTGAAATTTTCGAGTTCAAAGTTTAATCTACAAGCATTGGAACAAATTTTCAAGCAAACTATCCAAAAGCATAATGACTTTGAGAATTACGTGAGAAATCGATGGTTAGGTTCTCTATGATGACAAGTGAGAACCCAAAATGGATGTTAATCTTTCCGGCGCGAAGCGCCGGGAAAATTTTTTGGGTATTGATATTCTGCGACGCTGGAAAATCAATTTTCCGAACATTTATTCAAGAATTAGATTTGAATTTTGTGTTCAAAAGTCGTAATTTCTAGAATTTCACTTGAAAAATTTTAAAACCAGTATAATTTATTTGTAAACTCTCATACTTGGTCGAAAATATATGAGTATGCAGGGTATAAATTTCCGAAAGATATTTCCATGAAGCGTTTGAATTGATTTTACGTTAGAAAAGAAATAATCGCATCAAAAAGCTTAGAGACTTAACGTACTGATCTTTCTCAAAAGGAAAAAATGCGAATCTTCATTAAATATCATGATAAAATATTGAAGATTACCAATGAAAACATGAGATAATACGTTCAAGATGATGAAAACTATTATAGATTATATGATAAATGAAGGTAGACGTGCTAAAAGCCGCGCCTGAGCTAAGTAATGCATAATAATGATTATTAAAGTTATAAACGGCGCGAAGCGCCGGAAAATTTTGAGATTATGACATTCTAAAATGCACCAAAATGCATCTTTTCTGTATCCGATCCCCAAAATTTTCTTCCCCAAATGGGGAAAGAGCCCAAATTTTTTTCCCCTTTCCGAATTTTTTTCCCCAAAAAAGCACGATTTGGGGAAAAAAACAGTGATTGCAACCTAGCCTGTGCCAAAAAAACCCTGGTGCAAACGTGGAAAAAAAACAGTGAACACAGCGTTTCGGAGGCGAATCGAAGTCCTATATAGTAACTTTGATCGAGAGGAAATTGAATTGAGTTCATTAAAAACCTGTGTGTCACTCAATCAGAATTAATCGATTTATCGTCAATGGGATAGAACACACGCAGATAATACATTGTTGTAAATTTTGTCAATTGATCCAGGAGGTTGCATTCTAAAGAACATTTATTTAGAATTTATCCTTGTGCACTGTAGTCGAAATTGAGTTCATTTTTTACCAAGCATAGGGACGAAGCGTTAGCCCTAGTTTTGATTGGCCAAAATTACCGCCCCCCTTGTTGATTAGTCAAAATTTTTGAGATGTCGAAAATGCATTATATGCGTTTTAAAAGGGAAATACTGAAAATTTTCCAGCGCTTCGCGCGGAATTTCAAATGAAAATGAAGTTTCTGTCGGATCGCTGTTTTTTGCCCTGTACCTCTTCCCCAAATGGCGGAAGAAGTAAAAAATTTATTTTCTCATTTTCCACCAGATGGTGTTTCGCCTAATATGTATTTTTCATTAATTTTTCCTTTAAAATTTTCGGCAGTGGCTAGATGGACGGCAGTGGCTAAATGGACTCGAGTCTGGCCAAAACCTACAAAATGGCTGAATGGACTCGAGTCCATCTAGCCAAAACCCACAAAATGGCTAGATGGACCCGAGTCCATCCCGTCAAACCCCACATAATGGCTATGGACTCGAGTCTACTCAGTCAAAAACACGCAAAACGGCTAAATGGACTCGAGTTTTACCGTAGTACAGTAAATGTGTGAATATTTAAAGCTGTGAGGTAAATTCTAAAACGTGCAGATCTGGAGGTTTACGTTACAAATAACTATAAAAATCAAGCATGTGAGTAAATTTTCATAACGTTCGCGAGTGTCTGCACAATGATGCACGCGTTGCATTTGAGTTGTTCATTAATTTAGAAAATTTTTTTCTAATTTAAAATTAGAAAATTTCAAAATTAAAAATTGAAAAATTTTAAAAATTATTAATTGAAAATTTTCAAAATTTAGAATGAATAAATTTAAAAATTTTTAATTCAAAATTTATAATCGAAAAATTTTACAATTTATAATTGAAAAATTTTAAAATAAAATTGAAAATTTTTTAAATTTACAATGAATAAATTTAAAAATTTTGACATTTAAAAATTTTTAAATTCAAAGAATTTGAAATAACAATTCAAAATTGAAAAATTTGAAATTTAAAAAATTAAAAATTTAAAATTTAGGATTGAAAATTGAAAAATTTCAAAATTATGAATTAAGAAATTTTAAAACTAATAATTGAAAAAAATAAAATTTAAAATTAGAAAAGTTCAAAATTTTAAATTGGGAAATTTTGAAATTAAAAAATTTGAAAATTTAAAACTGAAAAATTGAAAAAAAATTAAATTTTTTCGTGTATAAATTTCAAGGTTTCGTAATTATAAATTTTTAAATTTTTGAATTTAAATTTTTTTTATTTTTTATTTTAAATCTTTTTCTAATTTTTAATTTCGATAAATTTTTTAAATTTAAATTTAAAAATTTTAATTAAATAAAATTTAAAGTAATTTTAAATAATTAATTAATTTCCAAATTTTACAATTTTAAAATTTCTCAATTTAAAATTTTAAACATTTATAATTTTAAATTTTATTTTTTTCAATTATAAGTTTTAAAATTTTTCAACCATAATTTTAAAATTTTTCAATTTTTAATATTGAATTTTAATTTTTTCAATTTTAAAATTTTTCAATTTCTAATTTTTTAAATTGTAAAATTTTTTAATTTAAAATTTTTTTAAATTTTTTCATTTTAAATTTTAAATTTGTTCATCGTAAATTTAAAAAATTTTAAATTTTAAAATTTTTCATTGATAAATTGTAAAATTTTTCGATTCTAAATTTCAAATAAAAAATTTTTAAATTTATTCATTCTAAATTTTGAAAATTTTAAAATTTTTCAATTTTTAATTTTGAAATTTTATAATTTTAAATTTAAAGAGTTTTTTTTAAATTAATGAACAACTGACATGCAACGCGTGCATCATTGTGCAGACACTCGCGCACATTATGAAAATTTACTCACATATAACTAACAATAATTTGCTTCTATGCAAATGCAGTTTGAGATAATTTTTTGACAGTTTGAGCAAATAAGTATTTTATTCTCGTTTCGAAGAATAGAAAATAATTGTATACAGGGGCCGTGCGCAGGATTTTTTCATGGGGGGGGGCGGACTAGATTTTTTCACTGAATAGCCCCAGAAATGTTGATCTTACGCGGATATACTGTGTGCATCATCGTTTTTTTTTCCTCGAAGACTTTTTCCACATGAGAACCGGAACCAAAATTTTTTTCCTCATTTTCCCAAAAATTTTCCACATTTTTAAAAACGCTTATAATGTGGCTACGGTTGCTTTTTTATGCATTTTAGGAGCATATCCAAGCATTTTGTTGTATTTGTAGTCAGAAACCTGCAAAAATGAGGAAAAAAATTGAGAAAATTCTGATTATGTTAGTCAAAATGAGCTCATGAAGAATATATTGGTGTTCTATAGAATGGTCCGGCGCCGAGCGCCGGAAATTTTTTTTTGATTTTCACTTTCTAAAACGCTGGAAAATGAACTTTCATAACGTTGGGAAATAAATTAAAATCAGACTGATGAAGCGTAATTTGCCTCCCATTCCGGCGCGCAGCGCCGGAAAAATTTTCGGGTTTTTGTATTCTAAAACGCTGAAAATAAATCTCTCCATCAGATAATTCGTGAAAAAATGTTTTGAAATCGCGTTCTAGAGTAATGTCTTCAATTTCCACCTTCAATAAACACAAAAGTTCAGATTGCAAACGTTAAAAAAATTCCAATCATCGAGAGAAAAAATTGAGAGACTTGATGAAAAATCTCTATTTTCGGCGACATAATTGACTGTTAACGATTAGAAAATGAAACGAGCTAACTTGATTGAAGTAGATATGCTAACGGCCGCGCCTGATAGAATATAGTTATAATTATACCCATGACCGGCGCGAAGCGCCGGAAAATTTTGAGATTTTGACCTTTTAAAGTCCACCAAAACTTATCTTTTCGGTTTATAGTTACTGCCTCAATGGGGGGGGGGGGGGGGGTTCGGCCGCCCCCCGCCCCCCTTGCGCACGGCCATGATTGTATAGTTATTTGTAACTTAAACCTCCAGATCTGCACGTTTTAAAATATATCTTACAGCCTTCAATATTCACACATTTACTGTACTACGGGAAAACTCGAGTCCATTTAGCCGTTTTGCGTGTTTTTGACTGGGTGGACTCGAATCCATCTAGCCATTATGTGGGTTTTGACTGGATGGACTCGGGTCCATCTAGCCATTTTGTGGGTTTGGGCTAGACGTACTCGAGTCCATATAGCCATTTTGCGGGTTTTGGCTAAATGGACTCGAGTCCATCTAGCCACTGCCTAGATGGACAGCCGAAACCCACAAAATGGCTAGATGGACCTGATCAGGCTTTTTTCTTAGTCATTTTAGGAGGCTGGGCTCCTTAAAGTTCGAAAATGGCTCCTAAAATTTTACTCCAAGGAGCCAATTTGGCTCCAAAAAATTCAGCTGAAGTTTAACCGAATTTTAGTTGTTTGCTATAATTATATTAATATCAAGCAACTTTACATGAATGCATTTCTATTTTTAAGATCTCTTTAACAATAAACGATTTACTACTATTTTTAACTGTTTTTTCCGAGATAATTTTGTGTTTCAATGCAACAAACGCTGGCGTTGAGCGTGGTTTTTCTCTGGTGAACAGGTTAAAGACGAAAACTCGGTCGCAAACAACAGTAAGGTCTTACTCGATCAAGAAATCAAATAGCAAAATTAGATTTTTCATCGATCATCAAATCAGGCTGAACATTTGGACGTCTTGATGCGTTTGCAGAAATGCCATAGCAATTGTAATAATTTTGATTTCGGAAGTGCTTACAAAATAAGGGCTAAAGAAACGCGATATAAAACTGGTGATTTTGCTAAGAAACGTAATGAATAAACGTGTCGTGTTTTGACTGAAAATAAACTTTTTTGATGAGTTCCGTTTTAAAAGCAAATTTAAAAAATTTGCCCTATCTGTGATACAAGTAAATTTGGATTAAATACAATCAAACTATACGAATTATATAATGCATTAATTTTTATCAAAAGTGTGCATTGATTATTTATGGCCCCTAAAAATGTCTGTTTGGCTCCTAAAAATTTAGGTCTAAGAGCCATTTGGCCTCTAAATTTTTGACGAAAAAAAACCTGCACCCGAGTCCATCTAGCTGAAAAACCCCTTAGATGGACTCGAGTCCACCTAGTCAAAAACACGCAAAACGGCTAAATGGGCTCGAGTTTTCCCGTAGTACAGCAAATGTGCGAATATTGAGAGCTGTGAGCCAAATTTTGAAACGTGCAGATCCGAAAGTTTAAGTTACGAATAACTATACAAACCAAACATGCGAGTAAATTTTCATAACGTTCGCGAGTGTCTACACAATAATGCACGCGTTGCATGTAAGTCGTTCATTAATTGAAAAAATTGTTAAATTTAAAATTAGAGAATTTTAAGATTAAAATTAGAAAATTTTAAGATTAAAATTAGAAAATTTTAAGATTAAAAATTAAAAAATTTTAAATTTATAATTGAAAAGTTTTATAATTTAGAATGAACAAATTTAAGAAATTTTAAATTTAAAATTTATAATCAAAAAAATTCTACAATCGGTAATTGAAAAATTTTAAAATTTGAAATTGAAAATTTTGAAAATTTAAAATGAACAATTTTGAAACTTAAAATGAACAAATTAAAAAAATTTTAAATTATAAAATTTAAATTAAAAAAATTTCGAAATTTAAAAAATTCAAAAGTCTAAAAATTTAAAATTAAAGAAATTTAAAATTTAAAAATTATCCGAAAGATTTAAATTCAAAAAATTTAAAATTTAGGAAATTTAAAATTGAAAAAATTTAAAATTTAAAAATTATCCGAAAGATTTAAAATTTAAGAAATTTAAAATTTAAAAATTATGAGTTAAAAAATTTTAAAATTCATAATTGAAAAAATTAAAATTTAAAATTAGAAAAGTTTAAAATTTTAAATTGGAAAATTTTATAATTTAAAAATTTAAAATTGAAAAATGTAAAAATTCAAAATTTAAAAATTAGAAAATTTTAAAAAAATTTATAAATAAAAAATTTCAAAATTTATAATTGAAAAAATTTAAAATTTATGATTAAAGCATTTCAAGATTTCAAATATACAAAGTTAAAAAAATTGAAATTTTTAATTAGAAATGTTGAGGCAACCTGTTCCCGCCACTCGGGGCTTCAGTAAAAGTTAGGCTCGGTCTGGGACTTGAACCCAGGACCTTGCGGCTACCGTCCGCACGCTCTAACCAACTGAGCTACCCGAGCAGCGGGAAAGGCGCCCTCTTTTTGCAACAATTCGTAGTTGAGGTGGCTGCTTTGGCCACTCTCAACAGAAAATTTTAAAATCTAAAATTAAAAAGAAAAAAAATCAAGGGGGAATTAAAATATGACAAATATACAAAAACGACAACAAAATGATGTAAACACATGTATGTAAAAATGTGCAATGTAAACGCAAACAAAAAAATAATCACTATGATGTACAAGATCAATAAAATGTATAAAATCTACTGCCTGATTGTCTTTATATATACAAATTACTCATCTCACTATCCAATCTCACTGTAAAATATTTGTAATGTGATCTTCCCGATCTTCAAATTTAGGGACGTTGAGGACAACTTTACCTGGTCTTTTCCTTTCCTGATCCTTATCGGGTCAGGAACTCATGATCAAGGATCAGGGTTTTCTGATCAGTATAGATCAGCCTTCACATTGTTCTAGTACAATGACTATTTATAACATTGTCTCTACACGCCCCACATCATTGCAAATCTCAGCAATGTAAATGTTCCCATTGAATAAATCATTTTATTTTTTTATCGTATTGATTAATATATAGTTTTGTAATGCTGTCGATGTGTATCACAATATTTAAAAATGAAATAATATCACATATCTTCCAATCCAGATTGATCGATCCAGTACAAGCATGAACGTCCACTGCAAACGAGTATAAGCGACGTAAAATTTTACAAACTATAGAATACTATTGCAATGCTAGTAGAATTATTTTATTACTACTGTTTTATACTAATTTCCCTAAAATTAACTGGAGTGAGAAAACGTTTCCAGTGAAGATAGTATTATCAATTAGTTTCTCTTGATGATTAATGAAAATTCATCATCACAATTAATTAAACTACTCTTGGAAAAAACATTCTCGATCTTGTCTTTTGTTCTATAACCTAACTTTATCTCAAATGTTGTTTTAAATGATCCATTTTCTACAAGTGATCATGATTCTATTAGCTTCAAAATTCTCAGCTGTAAACTATTTATAAATCAACGCTGTAAAAAACATAATTTTAAAAATGCTGATTGTGGGTCTGTTTTTCATATTTATTATATGTTAATTGGCCAACCATTTTTTCTGACTGTGTGTGCATTTTATTATTGATTTCTTCGTTCTTTTTAAGTCTGTTGATCGAAAAAAGAAATCTCCTGAATTTGAGAGGAAATACGCTAACATAAGAGCTGCACTAAAAAATGTCATCGTCAACAAATATAAAACAGATCAATTTGTTAATGATTAACTCGATAATAATAAACCTCTTTGTGATCTGTTATCTGGTGGCTCAATCATAAAAGATGACTTATCTGAAGTTAATTTCTTGAACAAATTTTTTAGTTCTGTTTTCACTGATGATAATAATATAGTACATTAACGATTGTTAGGCGGCTGTGGGTGTTGGACGATGAGACTGACCTTTGGGTTAATACAAAGGAAGCTGCAGCAGTTCAGGCACAGGCTAACGATAAACTAACAGCTCACAACCCTCCCCAAGCTCTCAGATAGGTACCTATGCCTCACTAGGAAACTCCCTTAGCCTCCAGCATGACACATTGACCCCTGACACAGAAGTTTCTACCCTCGTCTCTACTTTCCTAACCTTATGAGATTTTCCCCTACGTTCACAAAACAAAACAAGTTACCCTGTCGAGCTTGGTGCGAAAAGCACGACGCCAATACAATAAATAATATAAAAACCATGACGAGCTCGACACACAAACTAGTCCCCAAAAATAAAAATTTTCCCCAAAAATACACAAAAAGTTTCTACACAATTCTATGTAATATCATTTTCACTGCATCCTCATGCCTGTGTACCGACGCTGGAAGTTCACCTACAGTAACCCTAACACAAGAAATAAATGTAACTTAAAGGTTACCTTTAGCCCTGACATGGTTAAAAAATTCTTGAACAAATTAAAAACGTCTTCTTCCGCTGGTCCTGATGGTTTAAGTTCCTTTTGTCTTAAAAAACTAAAATATGTTTCTGTACCTTTATCCAAAATCTTTGAAGTCTCCTACAGAACTACTAAGCTGCCATCTCTATTTAAAGTTGCACATTGCAATCTGGCCTATGCAAAAAAGCGGGCTGCACGTGTGATAACTAGTTTTCAGCAAGGCACAGTAATATAAAGAAATACATAAAATATAAAATAAAGCGAAATTGAATTCAGGCTTTTACTGCACTAGCGAGGCTGATCCTGATAATTGTAATCTAAAATGAATATTTATCATTGAGCTGAGAAAGGTAAAAAATTAGTTTTCTTGCTCCAGGCTTTTTATTAAGGAAATATCGGGCTTGAAATTTTATACCCTATCCCTCCTTAGACCCCAAAAAGGTGGAGGGAATCGCCCCCTACCAAGTAGCCAAAAAAGTGATGTATGGCCAATTTAGCCTTGAGTGCATTTGTTTCTTTTTTCAGGATTGAGTCTAGCTTGTAGAAATTTTAAAAAATTATGGTCCTGGATTTGGAGTTATTCCGTGCCGAAAAAGGAGGCAACCCGAATTTAATCAGAGAAAGTCAGAAGAAAAGATACAAAGATGAAAAGTTAGTCGATCGTGTTATCGAATTCGACGTTGAATGGCGTAAAGGTGAATCAACTAATGAGGCTTTTAGACGTGCTTAAAATGGGATTTGCAGAATATTCCCCTCAAGGCGCTGGCTAACTTATACTCACTTTACGCATAATTTTTTTCAGCTCGATTCCGTGCTGACGAACTGAATAGGCTCAAAAAACTGTGCAGTAAGGAAATCGGCGAAAAAATGAAGGTGGGATCGATTATATTTTAATGCTGTTATTAGTTTTCTTTTTTGTCTTTCAATTTTAGAAAAAAGAACCCCAAAGTACTAAAGCTGATTTGCCGAATGACTTCATTCCGGATGATATTCTCTCTTTGGCTGCTGAATCTCTTAAAGTATATCTCAGCCCGCGTAAACTGGCATTTTTTGTGCTGTTTTGTTGTATCCTTAACTTTTTCAGAGTTTAACCGTTTTTCAAATTAAAAAAGTTGTTCTCGTAATCGACGAAGAAATAGCGAAAAACAGCAAGCAAGTAGGCATATTAGAACAGCAACGAAACGACGCATTACGAGAAATAGGAAATTTAGTTCACCCTTCTGTTCCCGTTAGTGATAATGAAGTGAGAACTAATGATTCGATTTGTTTCCAATGAATTTATTTTTGAAATCTTATAGGATAATAATTTTGTCGAACGAACCTGGGGTGATATTACTGTCGAAAAGAAGTATTCTCAAATGGATTTAGGTGAATGACTTTTGATTTCATGGATTCTTTTGACTATGCTCTACTTTTCAGGCATTATGGTTGACGGATATGACGGTGACAGAGGGGCTGTCGTTTCTGGAGCTCGTGGATACTACCTAAAAGTATATTAACAATGTGCACCTAACAAAAATCGTGAAAAATTTGATTTTTCCGACAATATGAGTTGAAAATATTATTAGGGCTGGACCGGGTCCAGAATTTTCAACATGTCGGTCCGGGTCCTAAATTTTGTGCTAAATTTTTAAAAGATTGGTTCCGGTTCCAAAAAAGTGGACTCGATTCATTTTTTCACGTCCGGACGTCCGGTTCTTACATAATTCAATAATATATAGTCAATTTACACAGTGTTTGATCAGCATGAACAGTCCTGCATCGCATTGGTGTTGTTTATTTCGTTTTTCAGTGCAGCCACTTGTTCGACGCAATCAAATTCTCGGATTTTATCGGTTATTTTCACCAAATTTTCCCAGTTTTCGAAACAGTCAGGAGCATATTCTGCATTACAAATTTTACTCAAAAATGGTCTAAAAGGCTTTCGATAGTTCACTTAGGTTTTTTTTAGCTGAGAAGCACTGTTTTTTCGCACGGAACTTTTTGCATAGCGAAGAAGATTGAAGTTTTTTTCTATGTATATTTCGGCGCGCCTTTGTCTGCGCCGTGCGGAAACGACTCAATTTTTGTCGAATGGGACATTTTTTTCTTTCTAAGTTAAAATTATGCGAAAATTATGCGGAAGTTGTAGATTCCCAAGAAAATCTCTAAATGTTGTATCTATTTTTCTAACCCGACGACATTGTTTAGAACTATACGTAAAAAAACAGTTGCTGCTGATATTTCTGTGGTCAGACCTGAAGATTTATAGATTTAATTGATGCGTGAAAAATTTCAAGATTTTTATATTCCAAAACCTGGAAAATGAATTTTCTCAACATATATCTTTAAATAAAAGCTTTACATTATCAGTATTAGAATGATGTTTTCAGCAATCCCCAGTGGAAAAGTTTATGTTAGCAAACTTTGGAAGTCTTCAAGCGAGAGGAACAAAGACCTAAAGAATTATGGGCTGTGTTTGGTTTATCTTTTCTTGCCTCGCGCCGAAAAATTTTCGAAATTTGATATTCCCGAATGCTGTAAAATGAATTTTTTCAACACATTCAAATATTTCTTTCAGTCTAGAATAGTGTCCAGATACGAGCAATAGGTTGATGTTTTCTGTCAGCTATCCAGCTGGAAAAATCAGCTAAAATTCAAAAATGCTTTAAAAATTTCGGAAAATCATCAAAAATCGCATTAAATAACAGAAGCAAAAAAATGCAATTGAAATTCGAAAATCAAACACTACAAATCAACTATAAAGAATTTATGCTATTGTATAGCACTGATGTTTCAGTCATTTTTCAAACGCAAGACATTTATGTTCAGAAAATTCAAAAATTTTCGAACCCATAAAAAACTCTAAGGAAATTAGATTAATTTTCTTTGTCTTAATTCTCGTCAAATCTTCGAACAAAATATCGAAAATTTTCTCTTAGAGTGATGAGACATTCTGTACGATGAAAACTATTAAAGGTTAACTGATCAAAATATCCGTTCGGATAAAGAAGCCTTATATCCGGACGGATATTTTGGAAAACGGATATCCGGTTGTGAAAAAATATCCAGATATATCCGGATATTTTCACTGTTTAAAAAAAGAGTAAAGGTTACTGAGAAGTTAGGTGCTACATTATGGGGTATTTTCAAGTGAGCGATTCCCAAGTGGGCGATTCCCAAATGAGCGGATTCCCAATTCGGCGATTCCAAACGAGCAATCGAAAATTTAATAACACTTTCTTCATATTTTCTTTCTTTACCTTATATTTTTCTTTGTATGTATGTATTTCTATTTTCTTTCGTTTTCTGTGTCTATTTCTTATGTTTTCATTTGTGTGTGTTTTTACGTTTTCTTATTATGTCTGTGCCTTCTTTCATTTTCTTCCGTCTTGTCATCTAATTTTTTCTTTTTTGCTCATGATACGATAGATTACAAGTTGTCATTTTAAATGACCGTAGTCTTCCTTATAATTCTAGTACAGTTCGGCATCCTTGAGTCTTCCATCGTTGTAAGTGTGAAAATCTTCATAAAAATATAAACAAAAGAATGCTGGAAGAAACAAAACATCAAGAAAAAGGAAACGTTAACAAAAATGAAGACATTAAGAATAAGTGAAAATAGGTAGAGTAGCATTAGAAAAAAAATAAACATGGAAAAGTGACAAGAAAGAAGAGCCAAGGTAGAGAAATCAGCAAGGAAGACAGAAAAATAATGTGAAAAAATAACAAAAAAAGAAAGAATCGGAATAAAAAAAGAGAAAGATAGAGAAGTAAAAGCGAAAAACAAGATGAAAAGTAGATCTAAGAATGAAGAAAAATCACTATGAATAAAATTAAATAGGAAATAGAGCGTGCCGTATTGTATAAGAATTATTTGCGAGACAATGTTTATTAAAAATGACAACTTCTAATTTATCGTTTCATGAGTAAAAAATAAAGAAGTAAATAACAAAAAAAGAAAATGAAAGAAAGCAGAGACAAAAGATAAAAATGCGAAGACATACCTAAACGAAAACATAAGCAACACACAGAACGAAGAAAAAGAAATACATACAGAGAAAAATATAAGGGAAAGAAGGAAAATGTGAAGAAAGTGTTATTACATTCTCTATCGCTCGTTTGGAATCGCTCGCTTGGGAATTCGCCGAGTTGGAAATTGGTCAGTTGGGAATATCCCTACATTATTACACAAAGTTTCAACAACAAAAGGTTCAGTAGCAGGGCCGTGCACAAGGGGGGGGGCGGGGGCGGTCGCCCCCCCCCCCCTTTGAGGCAGCATGCACACAGTGTATCGCGTAAAATCAACATTTTTTGTGGCTATTCAGTAAAAAAATGTAGCCCGCCCCCCCCCCCCCCCCCATAAAAAAATCCTGCGCACGGCCCTGTTCAGTAGTATTTTAGTTGACCCATTACTACTTTATATGTGACTTCTTTTTACCTCTTTGCAAACAAGATTTAAAATATCCGGATATCCGAAGGTGCAAAAAACACGGATATCCGGATATGGAAACTTTTCTGGCGCACATCACTACTAAAGACCGCGCCTGAGCTGGATTATACAAAATAACGGATAATTGCTACAATAAACATAATTGGAGCGTAGCGCGAAAAAGTTTGAAATGTGGACCTTCTAAAACGCACCAAAGTGGATTTGTTTGATCTCGAAACCCAAAAAATTTTTGCCGTGTCTATTTTAACTTTGGCGAAAGAATATTTTAAATGTAATCATTTTTGTGGTTATTTGGAAATAAAATTGAGAAAATTCGAATTATGTCATGTCAACATTTGCAGCATTGTGTTCTCCCTGATTGATTTCGATGTAACAGTGCGATTAATGAACATTAATTTTTGTTAAATTTGTTTTTATTCTCAAATGCGAATACAACAATACTTGAATAGTTCTACATTTTCTTCCAGAGGTGATTAAGTCAGCATACCACAACTATTTGCATGTTGCTTTTCTATAATTAGACCCGGACTTGAATTATTCTGATTTTGGTAATTTCGGGTCCGGGTTCAAAATTTTGGTAGTATTGGGTCCGGGTACTGAAAAATACCGGGTAATATCGGGTCTCCGTTTCGGGTCCCTGGACCCGGTTTAGCCCTAAATATGGCGGAGGCAATATTTGTCGCTTCTAAATTTAGTCAAGTACAATCTTTTTTCAGATGTCTTTCTTTCTTGATAATGTATGGTGCATAATATTTTTTTGTATTTTCAGGGTCCTTTAGTCTACATAGAACAAGCTTTGATTCAATTAGCCTTACAGATTTTGTGCGAACGTGGTTATTCTCCGCTTTACACACCGTTTTTCATGCGCAAGGAAATCATGCAAGAAGTTGCGCAGTTGTCAGATTTTGATGATCAGTTATACAAAGTAAGGAGCGATTGAATATTCAAACATGATTACAGGATCAATCAGTCTGTATTTGCTGTAGGTGATTGGTAAGAGCAGTGAGCAAAAGGACGATGCTAACGTTGAAGAAAAGTATCTGATCGCAACGAGTGAACAACCGATCGCCGCATTCCACAAAGATGAGTGGTTGGCAACGGAAGATTTACCTATCAAATATGCCGGTATATCAACGTGTTTTCGGTAGGAAACTCGTTTTTTGTTGCGAAGCTATTTCAAAAGATTTCGCTATCATAATTTTACGATTTTTTGTGAAAGAAACTTGCAATAGTCATTAGTTACTAATTATTATGTTTTTATAGTCAAGAAGTTGGTTCTCACGGTCGAGATACTCGCGGCATTTTCCGCGTTCATCAGTTCGAAAAAGTATACGATGATTTTCTTCTTAGTTTAATGTTATATGTAACGACTATATTTTGAAAAAAATAGGTTGAACAATTCGTCTTAACTTCTCCGTATGATGACGAATCTTGGAAAATGTTCGACGAAATGATCAGCAATGCCGAGAGCTTTTGCCAAGCCTTGAATATTCCTTATCGTATTGTGAATATAGTTTCTGGTAAATGATTCATAGGACTGTCACTACGACAAGGAAGTGATAAACGAATGGTTTTTATTTTTGATATAAAAAGACAATGCCGCCTTCCTGAGCTATGTCTTGTGTAGTTTCGATGTTTCATACAATTTCGCGTTTCGTTTCGACCAGAAACTGGAGCCTGTAATCTTGAAGTCTACTTATCTCGAGTTCTAGCGACTTTTTCATTTCCCATTTAGGCGAACTGAATAACGCAGCTGCGAAGAAATTCGATTTAGAAGCTTGGTTTCCGGGACAGAAAAATTTCCGTGAACTTGTATCCTGCTCCAACTGTCTAGATTATCAAGCGAGGCGCTTACGTGTTCGTTACGGACAAACAAAAAAATTGGATGGAGAAGTGAAGCTTCTCATTGTAAGACGCGGTTCGACTGATAGAGATCGTGGTTTCAGGTGCCGTTTGTTCATATGTTAAACGCTACAATGTGTGCAACGACCCGCGTGATTTGTGCGATTCTGGAAAATTATCAGAAAGAAGATGGTATCGAAGTACCTGAAGTATTGCGAAAATGGATGCCTAAGAGTGAGTTGTTTTTCGGCATAACCGCGTTTATATAGTCACACAAAGTCAACGCCCAACTTCTCATTGTCGTGTAAAGTTTACAGTAACCTAAACTGACTAATGTAGACTAAACTGATTTGTAGTGACTTCCAGGTTTCGCTCTCCGAGATATCCACTCCCAAACCGTGCAAGCGAAAAATTGTGTTTGGTCATTTTCTGATGTAAATTGATTTTGACGGTTGTCTAAATTTGTTAGAGAATTAATTATTTTCTTATGATTCTAAAAACATTACGACATTCACTTCGTTTTCAGAAAACGAAATTCAAATTAACATGTAGAGAAACATTGTTTCATTGCACTTTTGTTAAGCGTATTAAAATTAATAATACCGTTTCCTACAATAATACCGTTTCCTACAGAAAAATGCTAATATTGTATTCTATGGAAGAAAAGCGCTTTATATCGCAGAATTAACCCGTATATTAGCTATTTTTGCTTTATTACTTGAGTGCACAAAAAAAAGGCTGGTGCAAAAAAATATGATGTAAAATTATTCCATGAAAACGAATTTGCTTCCGATGACTGCTGATATATATAATGAAAAATAATTTTTATTCCTTAATGTCTGTGTCATATTTTTCTCATCAGTCTGAAAAAAACTTCACAGGATATAAATATATAAGTAATATGTGCGAATGGTTATGGTCTTTTCTGAATTTATTGATTTAAAGTTTTCGCCCATTTTTAAGTCAAAAATACGTAAAATATGATCGAACCTGCAATACCGTAACTTAAATGTTTCAGAATATTCGACTTTCATTCCATTCGTTAAGCCGGCGCCCATTGAAGAAGAGGAGACTAAAAAATCGAAAAAAGGCGGCGAAAAAAAGACTGCCAAAACCGAGCCGTAAATCTCGATATTCAAATATCAGTTAACGATTCTTGACTCGATTTCGCGAGATTTTAAAATTTAATATTCTTATATGCTTTTCGGTTGATTTTAAAAAACTTTTTGTGATTGGTTATGGTATAGTCGAAGAATTAAAGACATTTATCGATTAAAATGTTCCGGTTTTATCCTATGTAACAAAAAAGCTGAATGGGACGTTCAACGCATTGTGCATTTTAGTTTCGGGACGTCGAGGCACATTCGTGGTTGGCGCTATCCAAAATCTAAATTCTGAGTTTTCAATAATGTGTTCAAAATTGTAATGGACCTCGTTCCACCAACCGGGAATTTTTTTAAGAGACAATGTCTGAGAAAATTTAGCTACTTATGATAAGTGAAAAATTAACCCTACCAGAAAATCACACTTGGTTTGGACTGCGTTATGATCGAAAATACCATTCATTCCACCTGGAAATCAAAACTCGCATGGCTACAGTAACACAAAAATGGAAAATTCTCGCTTTTTCACGTGACTTCTATCGACTTTTGCATCGTGTTCTGCAAATTTACCTAATATTGGGCGAATGAATGGGCTGCAATTTACTGTACGTTTTATGAGTCTTAAGTGTATATTGGGAATGCAGCAATGTTCGACACGTCAAATTTTGAGAGCAAAAATTTGCACTGCTAGGGGGTTGCACGAGTCGGAGTTAAAACAAATTGCTTTTGCTTATTATTGTGATGTCATTGAAGGAGAGTTACAACCTATGCTGAATATTAAGATTATTTTTATATTGCATAATAAATATAACTCGCAAGGTTACAATACCCCAAAGTTTGAAATGTTTGTATCAGCATTCTTTTGTCTATTTACAAGACCCTAAAATATTAAGGTTCAAGAGGATTTTAAATTTATCGAATCGGCATTTTTACTTATTGGACAGCGAATTTGCAAGATTTGGCATCGATCGAATTTATGGTGGCCAGCAGTAGTGGCAGTATGGGACCGCATGTGTATGCAAATTTGCAATTGACAAAATTTACCATGGAAAGGAAAATAACAGCTTACATTCAAATTAGCAATGCCTTATTCCGAGAAAAATCACTATATGATATTTGTGAGAACTTTGAAAATAATAACCCTGGGGTTTGTATGCCTGAAAATATCGAACTAATTAATAATAGTAGGTTAAAATTTTTCTTCGCTACAGAAAAGGATCCCGATGAAGCAGTCAGAAAAAAAATTAATATATTCAACATCAAATTGACACCTAAAAAACCACATGAACTCGAATTTACAAGAATATTGCAACTTGGAGATATTACTGGACGAACGATTCCAAAAGTCATTAGCCATGAGGAAGTCGAACTTTGACTCGTGGAGAAATTCCCAGGACTTAAAATCGCTGCAGATAATGATTCAAAATTTGCCACTATGCCGAAATGTAAATTAATTAAATGCAACGTCAGAATGATCAAAATTATTTACCAGCCAATTATACTATGGCTACGTCTGGTGCCAAACCACCAGCATGATTAGGCCCATAAAATTGAAACTGTGGTACCATAGTATGGCTTTATATTGCAAGCGATATATGAAAGAAGGACATCTTAAAAAGGACTGTAATGTAGCAGAAGACAACTTGCCTCATCCATTACCAAACTTTAACAGCAACTCAAATGTGGTCAGTGGCGAACGAGTTAATGAAATTGAAATGGAGGAAAATGAAAATGATGGTGGAACTGAACATTTAGCAGGAATTAGCATAATGGATAATGATATCGACCAAATGGATGTTACAATTCCTTATACAGTCACCAATGAAAACACACCACCCGAACACGAAAATTGCTCAATGTTATCATCAGCCGGGTCATCTTATGATTTTGTGCCCTTTTATACGAAGAATACAACATTCTCTAATAATTATCATTGTTCTTTTATGGCTGGCGGTTTGTCTTTTAACACAATGGAACATTACCTATTTTACTATAAAGCGGCAAAACTTGGATTAACAGATAAAATGAATGATATACAAAATACAAAAATGGCGGCCACAGCTAAATGAATTGGCAATAGTTTAAAATGGAATGACGCCGTCGAGTGTCCTTGGTACGATTTCGCAGCAGAAAAGTTATTGGAAGTGAATCGATACAAATATGAACAAAACAAGGCCCAACGATTGTCACTTTTCCAATCTGTGCTAAAAGAATTAGTCAAAACTAGCCCTTATGATCGATATTGGGGAATTGGATTATCTCGTGACCATAAGAATGTTACTGATAGGAGCAAATAGGGAACAAATGCATTTGGAAAATTGTTGACTAAACTGCGAGACAATATGATGAAAGAAGAAAAATATGCCAGTGAAATAAAAACAATGAAAATTAGAATGTCAAAAAATGGTAAATGCAGTGCTGATAACTTGTTGTCTGAAAATAAGGAAAGTAAGCATCATACTAATTAATTTGGTAATGCATTGTTCTTTTGAGCCCAGTACTTGAATACCCCTGTAGGGCCTGTCATATTTAAGATCTTAAATGAGTAAGGCTTTACAGGTGGCCACATTAAACTGTACAGGGCTGACTATAAATGACTTGAAAGTTTGTCAAATTTATGAACAAAGCAAAAATTTTGATATTTTAGCAATACAGGAAATGCACTATAAGAATCATAGAGATTCCTTCATGTTTAGGAATACTTTTGGTAAAAGTTTTGTAACTAAATTGTCGTTTTCACCTTTGGAACATTCTGCAGGAATAGCTTTGTTAGTGAATCTTTCCTCCAGACTGAAAATTGAGAGAAAATTTTTTGAAATTAAGGGTCGAGCTTTTGCATTCATCTGCAAAGTTGAGAAAAAAGTTTTTTATATATTGGTACTTTATGCTCCAGCAAATGAAACCCAAAGAAAACCGTTCTATGAGAAACTCTACCAGGACATTTCTACTAATTTTCGACATCATGATGAAATTTTAGTACTAGGTGATTTTAATTTTGTTGAAAATAGAGATCTGGATCGAAATTCTTTAAGAAATTCTAGGCAAGAAGAAACTGGTGCCGATATTTTTGAGTTGATTAAAAATAAATTGAATCTTTTGAATGTTTTTAGATTTCATAACCCAAAGTTAAAGTTGTTCACCCACATTTCACATGCTCATAAAACTGGTTCTCGAACAGATAGAATTTATTCAAGTCGACTACTTGCTGATTCTTACAAATCACACAGTGTAATTGATTTTACAATTAGTGATCATAAATGTTTTGTTACCAAATTTAACACAAAATTTCTTGATGTTAAAATTGGTCCATCTTTTTGGAAAATGGATGTAAGTCTTTTAGAAACAAAAGATCAAAAGTTGAATGAGTTGATCAAAAGTACTTTTTTAAAGCTTTTGAATAGAGTAAACAGTGAGTCTGGCTGAAAATGCACTGAATAAATAGGGAAATTTTAAAGTTGATTTCAAATGGGAATTTGTCCGAATTAAAAGACAACAACAAAAAATTTTGTGTCAGAAGAAAATAAAACTTGAGAGCAGGATAAATATGCTCCAAGACAGAATAAGGGGAAGATCAGGAAATCTTGAATTTTTGAAATCTTTGAAAGAGAGTAAAAATAAACTTAAAATTTTAACTAAATCTGACATTAAAGCGAAATTAAGGAAAACACATTACCAAGATATTCTCTCCGATAGAGTTTCTCTTGCAACAGCAAAAATGTTGCAAAAGAGATCTGCTGAAAATAGAATAATATCTAGCATTAAAAAGCAAGATGGTACTCTTTTGGAAGATCAGTTGGAAGTCTTGAGCGAATTCAATAATCAGTATTGTACACTTTTTACATCAACTATTGAGGATACAAATGAGAAGAGTTCTTTTTTTGATGTCAAGCCTCCTAATACAGTAGAAAAAAGTGACAATCAAGATTTTGAAAAAGACATCTCTGAAACTGAAGTAAAACTTGCTATAAAATCCTTTAAAGAGGGAAAGTCTCCAGGTAGCGATGGTCTCCCTATAGAATTTCATCTAAAATTTTTGGATCAACTAGTTCCTGTTTTAAAAAACGTTTACATGACTATGTTTAAAGAAGGTAAACTTTGTGAGTCTATGAATCACAGTATCATCTCTCAAATTTTCAAAGGAAACAATAGTGACAAAAGCTGAGAGAAGCAATTGGAGACCAATTTCCATGTTAAATGTTGAGTATAAAATTTTCGCTAAAATTCTAGTTAATCGTCTTAAAAAAGTTATGCCTAAAATTGTTCATCAAAATTAAACATGTGCAGTACAAGGAAGAGACGTTAGAGACGGCTTGACTGTCATTTACAATGTAATCAATTATGTAAATGAGAAAGACCTAACTGGAATTTTGCTTTCAATGGATCAAATGTTTGCTTTTGATATAATAGAATGGCATTTTGTATTTCGAACATTAGAGTATTTCAATTTTAGTTCAAAATTCATAATAATAAAAATGATATACAAACGTGGATATGTAACTTCGTCTTTATCAATTAATGGTTATGAAATATTCCCTTTTAAAATCAGTCGAGGAATTAGGTAAGGTTGTCTGCTTTCAGCTTTAATCTATGTTTTGGCTTCTGAGGTACTTTGTAATTTTATTAGAAGGGATAATTTAGTTAATGGAATAAAAATTTTAAGCCAATCAGTAAAACTATGCAATTATGCTGATGACACAAACTTCTTTGTTGAAGATTTTCAATCCGTACAAAAAATCTTTCAAATATATGAAATGTTCGGAAAGATTAGTGGTGCAACTCTAAAAAAAGCAAAGACAAAAATTTTACTTTTTGGAAATGCTGTAAATATTCAGGTTCCCGATATTTATAAAGAATTTATTGTAGAAAAGCTTAAAATTTATGGAATCCATTTCAATAAACCAGGCACTAGCAGTCTAGAAAACCTTAATGGTATTTCTCATGAATTTGAGAAGATTAAAACAAAAACTATTAGTTTCAATGATCCTATTATGCACGAGCAAAAATAATTGATACATATTATTATCTCTCCAAGTTATGGTATGCATCCATTTTTTGTAATGTCTCACCAGGTTTTGTAAAAAACATTGAACGATCTTCTGCAAGTTTCATTTGGGCAACATCTAGCCAAAGGAGTGTTGTTGCAATTAAAACGTTAAAACTACCTGTAGAATTGGGAGGCATAAATCTTACTGATGTTCCTGCGAAAATTGAAGCCATGAGCATGATGGTTTTACTTAGATACAGAAGGTAGAAAATGACAGACATGCAAATTTTTGAATACTTTTATGAAAAAGTTAGGAATCCTTCTAAAAGGCGATTGAACACACTAAATGTTCCAGAATTGTACAAAAAAATAGATTAGCAGAAATTAAAACTGGTCTCAGATACAGGGATAAAAATGAAGTTATCTTGAATAATCAAGTGATCAGTTTGAATAAAGTAACCACAAAACTGTTGTATTTTTGTATTAGAAAAGGAAATCTGACCAATGAAAAGCCAATGTCCTATTGGGTAATAAATTTACATGAAAGTTTATTGGATATAAATAAACTTTTAAGCTTATCAAAGTGCAAATTTTTGGATGGTGTAACAAGAAATCTTCATTTTGCAATTGTACACCGGCTACTTCTAGCTAGATCCAAAATTAATCATATAAATAACTACCAAGATCCAAACTGTAAATTTTGTATATCACAAAATGAGTCCTGTAGAGAAGATGTTTTGCACGCAATAGTCTTATGTCCAAGATTGACAGATTTTTGGGTAAAGATTGTACAACTGTTGAAAAAAATTTATAAAAATTTGAATTTAGATATACTCAATTTTGTCTTTGGTTTGAAACTAGATTCTTGTAGTAAGGAACAACTGACTGTGGCCAATATTGTCTTATATATGGCACAAAATTGTATATGGCTGACGAGACAACGGTATGAAAAGAATGATAGTTTGGTAGATAATTGGAAGTTGTTTAGGAAAAATATGCAAAAAACTATGCTTCGACTTGTTGAAATCATGGACCAAAAAGCTTTTGAGAATTACTTTCTGAAGCATAAGATTGTCAAAATTAGTAAGCTTGATAAACCTGTGATTAATTTTTGAATTAAGAACCTTATTTTCCTTACTATATATTTTTCAATTCATATAAAATGTGTTAATCATTATTTTAAAATGAGGTCGTGCTTATTTAATTGCATAATATCGTTTCCGGCGTAAATTATTTTTTTAGGGTCGTCTTAAAGTTGATTTTTGTGTATGCTTTATTTTGCTCTTTCAGGATAAAAACTCGTCGATGAAAAAAAATACAAGACTTGAGATATATCGACCTAGGCGCCAAGTAACTTTGTGGTTCAACATCCTTTAGATGCGTTATACAATGCTCTATAATGTGGTATTAAAATGCTTTTTCTATTTACATTTTACACTTTCTAACAATTTTTAAAATGTTAAAAATTAGATGATAAAAATGGTTTAATTACTTGTTTTTTCCACAAAAATGACTATTTCTGCTACCAAAGCTCGAAGGAACCGAAAAATTCTCTATGTAATGAAGTTCACGATGTCGCCTAGTTGCATAAAAAAGGAGAGAACTAAATACTACTGGTTTGTTAAATCTACAAAAAAAACTGGTAACTATTCTAGCCGATAAATTTTGATTTTCAATTCATCATCAACAAAAATTGGCTTTACTCGAAATTTTATGGTTTAGATTGAAGGATAATAAAGCATTGGGATAGACCTTTATAGAAAAACAAGGCATTCCAATATCTTGAAGCAAATCGGTCCGGAATAAATAACTTCTCATCTGCAAATTCGGGTCATATCATGTTGAGTCATGCATAAATTCATATTAATTTACATTTGCATCGATTTTTTCAAAATTTCCTTACAAACTGTAGCCAAATTATTCTTGAAGAATATTAATTTTTCAACTGTATCATCATTTAGACGATTTCTGGTAGGATGTGAACTTTGATCAGTTTTCCCTGATTTCTTTGATGATCAGTTTTTGATGTAGAAAACAAGTTACATCGCAGGTCTCCGTTTTTGTTGACTTTATAAATGTAGTTTTACTTCCTGAACGAAATAATAGTCCAAAGTAGCTGCTTTTTTATGCACAGTGCACATTTTTTGGCCGTGCGGAAAAATTTTTAGTGTAAAGGTGTATTTGGGATGCGATTTAGAGAGCCAAAATCACAGATTTCTTCATTTCTCTGCGTCGGCCGTAATCTGTAATATTCAGTACAGTTCAGCTGAAACACAGGCAAAAAGAAGTGTAGTTTCATTCCCCAATCATCCCTGATTACTTTGATGAATTTGCCATGTCTTTTATATTAAAGTGGGTGAAATTTGACACTTTCCATCAAAAAACAGAGAAAAATGGAATTTTCCGATTGCGAGGAACTCGATGTCATTGATTTTTCTCACAATTTTTCCGTCCCTTATTTAATACCATCGTTTTCCGGCTGATAATCCAAACCTAAAGTATTATAAATTCGTTTCATTACTTGGTACAGGAAAAACTTATTCAATGCAGACTTTCCCTGGTCTTCCTGCATGTTGCAGATTGAGACATGCAAAAAAGCCGATTATATTTTGAGTTCTTGCTCAAATTTGCTTCACATTTCAATGATTATCATAATAACTACTGAGCTGAAAAGAGGTATGAATTCTTACACTTTGATTTCATTCACGATTTGGATCTGGATCTAGAAAACTCTTGAAAACTGCGTCGGATTCGAATACAGGACAGCGGATCCGTCAATTTTTTTGAATGAAGATTCAATTCTGTCAAAAAGGTGCATCCGGCCCGTCAATAATATTTGAAAAATCATTGAAAAGATTCATTTTCCTGCGTTCTAAAATATCGCTAATATTATTCTGAATTGATAGATGCAACAATCCCCTCAAACTAAGTAGAACAGTAAAAAACTAGCAAGGTTATTGCCGTAATTTATTAAAAAAAGTTCTCGCTCACGAGCGGCAAACAGAACAACCGAAAATTTCCTTCAATAACCTGCTTAAATGTTCAAAGTACCACTCAGGATAAAGTTCTTTTCAAGTCAAAAGTGGATAATCTTTCCTTGACTTTAGCAGTTTAGCATCCCAGTTGTCATAAGGAAATTTAGCGTTTTTCCGCAGTCTTTACTTGAAAATTGCTTGTCAAATCGAACTCACATTTTTTGTTTTAGTTGCGTCTATCGTTCCAAAGTAAATGGGCTGAAGTTATGTAAAGAAAACAGGGCCAGAAAATTGGTTGAATGAAGATGCATATTTTGTTATCCCACCCATAGGCTATAGATGATAGGAGGAGCCAAAATTCTGTACATACAAATCTTAGCGCGCGTATATTTCATATCATTATTGTATTATTTCGTGTATAGCATGTAAATTCTGAACGACTGTCGAAATTCAAATTTACGCGCCTCTGTTCAACTCTTTGTTTTTGAATGCTGCATTCATTCGTGACTCTCGTCTGCAATTGCGCTATCGTTTGCTTTTTATTTTTCACGGACTTTCTTGTAATTTCCTTCACTTCTAATCTATGTGGATATATATTTTCGTCAGTTATGCGAATGTTTCATATGCATGCATCGATTGTAGGAACTACCGAAACATACGTACCGAGTACAGACTTACTGTAACTTCGGCAAATACTGCCTTCAGTGTACGGAAACTAAAAGGTCAATGTTACTTCGATTGGCGATTATTGACCTTGGCGAGTGTTTAGCAAGTCGTCTCGTTTGCTTGCGTTTAATTCTAAAAACAGTTTTCTTTGCTGTCGCCCATATCTGTGCATGCATATTTTGCGTAATTTCATCAGTTTTGTCTTACAATATTTCAGAGTGGATGGCCGTTTTTCAAGATTTTGCTCAACAAAGAATACTGTGGCCAGGGTTCGTCGGCGTCCCTTACCACTACGGTCCTGTGATGGAAAATTTAGCCGTTACCAAGGAGCGCACGACGAATGGGCCAATTATCGTGGAAGTTGAGCCAAGTGAACTAGGGTAAAATTTCATAATTAGTCCTCAGTGATGATAGATACAGAAGATAGCTTCACGAATCTTCCTGTCTATAGACTCAATGAAAAGTTATTGGCACGACTCATATTTAATTGGGTCATCGATTTTGCGAATTTTAAAATTCCAAATTACAGTTTCACAATATATTGCAATTCGTGTTTCAAACTGAATCTTATTGCGAGTACTTTTATCAATCACTTCTTTATCGAATCAATTTGAAGTGACACATACGTCCTTCAACGGCTGCTACCCGTGTGAATGTCCTCTGATTGTAGAAGCTTGTGGGATTATAAAAGTTGTCATCCCGGAATTTTTTGATATTATGACATCTCACATATCAGTTTTTTTTTGTTTGAAAATCACGAGCCAAATCCTAGGCCCAATTGTTTAGGAGCGAAATATCTGTAATTGAATAAGTATAGGCTCGTAACGCACTGTTGACTGTAATTAAGTTATACGGATATTCAATCACTTGGTTGGTACGTGTTCAAAAATGACTTTTCAAAACTATATTTCCAAAAAATATAAAAGATACGGCATTAAATTACTTGAAACTCAACCTTTTCGTTTTTTGGCGAAATCACCGGGTTGAAACGAGTTTTTGTGGGACCAACTGCTGTGGCATTTTTGCGAGCGAAGCAACGTATCCAAATGTTGATTCTGGTTAGACTAAATGAATTTTCATATCTTTATATGTTAGTAATAATTTATTAGCGTGTAAATATATAAATCAAAATTTTTAGGAGCCAAAACGTTGCCTAGACTTGAAATTTCCAGACATATTTCCAAGTTTCGTGGGACCCGGGGCCCCAAGATGACTAAAAAAGCATGCCACACATTGAACAAGGAACCGTAAAATATTTTGCCTCCATGTTCAAGCATCTGTGCAGGCTCAATAATGTAACCTTGATTTCCTTGGGTATGGTGCACGGGCGCTACCTAGTGCACGAGCGCTACCATAGTCGGAAGCGCTACCAAATTGGAAAAAATATCCTATATACGTTGTGTGTTGAAGCAGAATTTTCGCACTCGTTTTGCCTCTGCATTCATCACGAAAATAGGGACGATTATGAATCAATTTTTTTCATATTATATCTTACAAGTTATTATCATGAAAAACAAAACGCAATTTTTTAACCACTAAATGATGCATATAACGCAAAAAATGATGAATTTTGTGCATCAAAAATTTTAAAACATTAACCTGTGAAGCATTGACATCAAAATTATTGATCTGCCAAAGATCACCCGTAATTTGAATAAAATTCAAGCGCGCATTGTGAATACGATTATCTAAATTGACATAATCGCATTGAACCATCGATTTTTTTTTAAATTAAATTCTTAAGGCAGTTTTCCGTGTCCATTGTGCACGATGCAAGTAAAGAAATGCTGTCCGGTCTGGTATCTTGTTTTTTTCTGATTCCTGAACTTCTGTCTATGATTTGATGATTTTATCACTATCACCGTCTTCATTAGGTCATTGTTAATATTTTTTGCATAAAACATTGTCTTATACTGGAATACCACGTCGACAATAACATGGTGTGCCGCATTTTGTTATTGTAACAGGATGGTCGCATCGATGACCATTTCTGTGGATTTTATTTTTTTGAGGGATTTTCGGAGTTTGTTGTTGAACAGGACCATTTTGTTGTCCAACCGTCATTGTTTTATAAACACGATGCATGATAAAACCACTTTCAACACAAAGTGTATACGGCGTTTTTTTCTAATTTGGTAGCGCTTGTGACTACGGTAGCCCTCGTGCACTAGGTAGCGCTTCTGCATCCCAATCGATTTCCTTACCTATCGACGAAATTCGGGCAGGTCCATGGTAGACTCCTTAACCAAGTCTGGTTTAAGTTAAATACCAGTTTTTCGTTATCCTTTGTAACCGTTGTCTTACAATGATTGTTTTATTATGCACAGCATAGGGTTCAGGGGTCAGCCAGTACAAGGGGTGGGATAGAATTTTTTTTCGTTTGTGATAACAAAAAGAATGGTCTCCTAAGATCCAAGCAGCATATTCTTCAACCTATATTAATCGAATAATCAAGTATGCTTCATTAGAAAGGTCGTTTAACTACAGTGTCATTTTCATTTTTATGACGATTTTCTCTTCACTCTTGTTCATTTTCATTCTTCATCTTCTCAATCATTTTTGGGTATGACAAATGTGCTGGTCGTCACCAAGAATCTGCTCGACGCCGATGGAAATCTGTTGGGGTCAATACTTCCCAAACCCTCCCCCACCTGCATGTATAGCTTTAAACCGATTGATTTTGAATTTCAATTATACTTGACTAAGTAAATCATCGCAAGCATCTGCACATTTGCTTATTCATCACCGTCTTTTCACATGACAACTTACATAACATGCAGAAATCATCTGTATATGAAACTTTTTGTCCGTATGACCTTCCGTCCATATATAATTAGTGTTTTCTTTTGTCAATCAAAATGATCATTCTTTTTTGAGGCCTATTTCGATCGTATATACGCGCACATAGTTAGTTGGTTACTTCCGTTTTTGCATGCAGCTCGCCACTACCACACTATCCTCATTTCTGGGAACAATTCACTCTGAGGGTAGATGCACGTGGGTACAATAATAATGTGTTAGATGTAGATTTCGTTATTATTTTCCTCCTCTGATGCCGTTCGTGTCAAATTTCCAGATTTATTCGTACCTGAACGATTGAATTTTCCCGTTAAATCTGTTGATTTTTGTGTTTACTTACAAAGCGCTGTATTTTTTGTATGGATATCGACAGCATTCAACCAGAATGGGTTCGATGGATCATTAATCCAGAGAATTCTTTTTATATGAAGTTGAAGTAGGTTCAAAAATTTGTGGATTTATCAATTATCTTATAGTTATGAGTTAGATATCAGAGTCAGAATCCTTCCGCATTCCTATGCAACTTTGACTTGCTTCTATCCAGAAGCTTGATCAAAAAAGTTAGGAATTTGTGATTTTTCGGACGTTGGAATTCAACCATGTTTGTTATTTTTCATCGTAATGATGAAATGTTCATCTATTTGTAGTAGGAAGATTGAAATACTTGATAGTTAGGATTTTCATAGGGACTGCGCTGATGGGATCTTTCATCCATCATAACTTCGTAACGGGGATGATTACAATTTAAACATTCGTGAATTAGACAGATAATATTCTTCTGGGGTAATTCACTATTTCTTGTTATTCTAATCTATGTGAAAATATTTCTCAGTCTGTTCGATCGCCTTAATCCGTTTTCGATACATTGACGAAATTATTTTACGTTCTACTGTACATAATTATTACAGTAAATAACCTTGTGTTCAAGGGGTGCCAAATCGGAAATTGCATCAAGAAATGTAGAACGACCTCAATTCGTGCAACCAAATTGCCTCAAATCTAATAGAACGTACAATAGACGACTCGGCAGCAAAAGTTACTTAGTCGATGAAGTAAGCAGTAAACATTTCTATTCTGTACACGTAGAGAGTACTCGATTGCATCATAATTCATAGTCCACATTTTAAACTGAAACTTGGAAAGTCAAGAAATTATTTTGCATGTGAAAAATCTAAATGCGAATATCTTTGTTCTCACGCTGTAATCATGTACATGTAAAGAAGCCTGAAGGCCAGGTGATCAGCCAGGCTTTTTATGGGGTTTTCTAAGGGTTGATAGCTTGAGAGAATTTTCAAAATTCACGATTATTTTGAATGACATAGGCTATCAATCTGCTCAGTGATAGATGCAATTAATGATAGAAACTTTTCAAGTGGAAGATGTAAAATGATTGTCAGCAAGATTATCATCTTTCACGAAGTTGTAGTCAATAGGGCACGTCTCTAAACGTAAAGATCATTTTTATGCGCAAAAAAGTTGATTTCTGGTTTGCATGGAAAATTTTGAAAAAAACTGTTTTTTGATATTATCTGAATCTGACAACTGAATTTCAGGCTGTCAAGTATCGTGCTCACTGTACACACTTCACAATATGCATTCTAAAACGCACGACCAGCGTCCTCATTGATGCATTTTAAATGAAACTGAAGAATCTTGTCGAAAAATGTTTTACAGTTGCGCAAGTATGTAATTGGGTTGATTTTTTATTAAAACGTTTTTTGAGCTTGATTAATCAACTTATTTTTTTTTTAAAATGAAATGTGTTTCTGGCCAATAATTTTTGGAATATACTATTTCCATTTTTTTCAATTGCAAGCCAAGCGTTGATAAATTGGACATTGCTTTTCCTAAAAACGTTATTTCAAGAAAATTCTTCCTGAAAAACACACGTATAAAAGAGGAACCAAACTCTCGCACTGTTTTAGGCCTTGACGTTCAGCAAATTTTTCTGTCTGTACTCGCTATTTTGTATTCTTAAAGAGAAAAAGAAAATTTTCATTTTATGGCTTTTTCAACCTAAAAAACTATTGTTTACCACGAATATATGCGCCGACTATATAGAGAAACGTGTGACCTTAAGAATGTCACCTTTAAATATAAAAAGGACCCAAAATACGTAGTTTAGTAGCAAACCGGTGGTCATAGAGAATACTGTATATACGCCGCGCGTGTATCCTATACAGGTATATACTGTTGGTTGATTGGTGGAGATTTTCAAATTACTTAGTCGATTTCTTAACTATACAAAAATATTGGTACAGTTATATTATTTCGTACAAATTTCTACATGCCAACTTTTAGCAGACAAGTAAATATTGTTTCGATAAAATTTCGAAAATTCGTTTTTTGGTGTATTGCACCGCGATATATATGATCTAGTTAATATTTTGCAAAAAAATCGAAATTTCAGGGTAGCGAAGCCACGACTGCCAAAACTACCAGTACGAAGTCGAAACCATGGCGAGAAGTCAACGATGAAATTGCGGCTAGAATGATGGCAGCGTCGTCGGATTCACCGCCACTTATTCCCAGAAGGTACAAAAATTGACCGACGAGTATGACTGAACTGAATAACCTCCAGATTTTCTACGATTTCGTAATATAATTAATAATTAAGTTATCAATTTCGGTCAAATATTGCTTAGGATGAGCAGTTTTCTGTGATTCTATTCATTTCGAAGAGTTCCCAGAAGTTCCTTTAATCTATTTATTTTTCTAGAATGCAATAGAGATTCACCATTTTAGGACACTATCCAGATATTTACGAGATATATTTATTTTTCTGTCGAAAAAGAACGATTTCTTAGGATATAATTCACCGCTAGTTTCTCCCGTTACTTTTTGACCGTGAAAATATGAGTTTTTCCTGCTTAGAAATCGAGTTCTCCTGATACTGCACTTTTTAGCTGAAGTTCGATCGCTGTGAAACGACTTAAGTACGCCTATTGTTATCAAGGCTCCTCAAAGTGGGTTAATTTTTTGTCGTTGTGGAAAAAACAAGCTAGAGAATTTGAGGATAAAATTTGAAAACGTGTGAGCAAAAGTCAAAGATAACCAGCCACAAAGATTGATATCCACAAGAACTTCTGTCATTGCTCTGCACTGACTTGTAATGCAATAATTTGACCTTATGCAGATCTTTGACTTGGAATGGTAAACATTTTTGGATAAGAAAAATATTGTTAGAGATTGGAGTATCGTGTGACTATAAGAAAACTGATCACAGTCCTCGCCGCATTTTCTGATTATCTCGAAAAGTAGTGGCCAAAGATTGGTCTCACTTAAAGTGATTTCATTGAATTCTCGAATATTTAATTGAGGGATTACGACGATGGAGATCAATTCGCAGCCAAAAAAATGGCGATGATCAATAGACCAAAACCACCGGCGTCGTATAACACCACTTCGGAGTGTAGCAGTACGGACGATTGCAAAAATTTGATCGAAAACAATAGGAGACACCCGTTCGAATATCAACAGCAGCTGACTTTATATAGGGTAATGCCATTCACCTGTAAGAGCGCCTCGGTGGGATAAGTTTCAACTCCAATCTAACAAAATTTAGGTTTGATGGAAGAAAGAATTCTAATTAATGCTTCATAAAACTTTGCAAATTTTTTTTAGGTCCCCGAAGTTATGGAATAGTGATTTTTGAGAGTCTTGAAATCATATTCGATAGTCATATTCATCCTGCTAGGAATAAAGAAATTGCTCATGATTTTAGTCAGATTAGGCAGGGATATCCTTTGTCTCCAGATTTCGAAACTCTTCACTATGAAGACTCGTTGGCTGAAACTTCTTTTTTAAGATTTTCTCGTAAGCATATAGAGAAAGGCATCAATCTTGAAAAATGGCGTGGTCCGATAAAAAATGGCCGCTTTAAGGTCGGCCAAGCTAGAATATTCTAATTTTCATTCTACTTCTCCATATTCAATTTAATTAACCGTATGTGCCTATTTCACCTATACATTGCTGAGAATAAACATGCCTTATTGACTTCATTTTTTTATAATGAACGTTTTCAGCAAAATCCGTAGTCTGTTACATTCTAAAATTACCTTTATTTAAGGAGGTTAAAGATTCTCGAAAGGAAATTTCTTCTTACCATTGTTTTTATCCTGAATTTAAGCATATTAGTGATATTTAACTCGAACTCAGTACATTTTTACTTGAAATTTTAAAAAACCCATGAAAGATTGATTTTCAATGTCCTTCTCATTTAGTCCGAATCATGACATGCTGGCTGAGTAATTTTCACATTGAATGTTTGAAAACGGAGCAAATTGATATAGTTCGCTACTGTAGTTATAGTAGCATTTAGATCGGTATTGATCATTGAAAAAAGATTGATTTGTAATTATCCCATAGGTTTTAGGAAAAGATTTCACAAACCGTAAAATTCTTTGTAATTGTGTTTCTACGACTACTTGATTAGATGAGGTTACCGTAGCCAAACTGAAATCTTTTTTGGCGATTGCATCAATACTTGTCACGTATTAATGAAATTAGCGTGCCTTGTGCAACTTCCACTTCTGAATGTTAAACTTCGTTCCTATGTTGAATGATAGAGAACTCGTAAATTTCATTTTAAAGGGTCAACATTTTGAACCGGGCATTGATTCGGTTCCAATGCCAATGCCATACGACGTGAACGCCTTCCCGTGCCATATGATGTCGCCTCCTCCCGGGCCGACGTTCATGGGTCCAATGGATTTCCAACATGATCCAGCCTATATGGGTGGTGCGCCGCCTTTTCAAGGTGATTTTATGCCTCCGCTGCCCATGATGCCGATGGTGCCCGCTTTTATGCCCCCAATGATGTGACAAAAAAGTTTTTCTTCAGTTTTTTGCTTTTTATCTCAAAAGTTTTCAGGCATTCCCATGATTTCGAGTCTATAACGCTGCTTAAGCAAAAAAAGTTGAAAAAGAAAATAATGAAACGAAGGTCTCACAGTATGGAAGCTCTGCCGCCGCCTATGTTTGGTATGCCTCCGCCTCCGCACTTTTTCGGACCGTCAATCGGCCCTCCTGTTCCTGGACCTTGGGGCTGCCCGCAAATGCCGCCATTTATAACTAGTAATGGACCGTTGGCTTTAGAATATCCAGGAGCAAACAGAGATTGCGAGCAAGTGAGTTCATTGTGATCACTTATTACATCTGTTTTTTTTCAAAAGTAACCTTTTTAGAAAAAAACAACAGAGGAGGAAATTTTCATTTTTTTGTCAAAACGCTATGCTATGTGTATCTACAGTCAGTTTTTCTTGGAATTCTTGTACAAAATAATAAAAGTGGAAAGCAAGTACTATGCCATCACATTTTTCAGAACCGTACGTCGCACGAGGCTACGAATTTGTCACCAATTCTTCATGTAAAAAAATCCTACAGTAAAAATTTAGCGAAAACGACTTTAAGAGCGGTTTTTGTCTTTGTTATTTTTGAATTTTCCAGTTCAATTTCAACCTTTGTTTCTTTGTTTCAACTAGAACTCAGAAGAAATTATTTTCGGAATGAACGCCATTTCTATGTTACTCATATAATAATTACACGCAAATAAATTACTTTTTCGATATATTTAGGGGAAAACAATAGGCATTAGAAACACAGCTGGAGAAAATTAAAAGACATTGAAAAGAGTAGATACCATTTATCGTGCCTATTTCAGGTGGCTTTGATTAGAATTTTCTAACATCTTCATCGAAATCAAAATGAACACCTGCAGCTAAAAAAGCAAGAAATTTACCGCACCGTTCATTCAACTGGTTCCAATATTAGCAGAGAAATTTCTGCAGTAAGATGGGCCTAATCAGATCGTGCATGCACAAAAATCAGTATTGACACAAAATGTTTAAGTGTACAGTAAATTAGTTCGTCTAAAAACTTACGGTAGCAATAAGTTACAAAATTTTCGGTCTGGCCATTTTTAAAACGCCGTGTATATGTGGACTTCCCGGCCATTCGAACAAGCAATAAGTGATTCCAAAATATATTTTGGTTGGTAAAATTTTAATTATTGTATTAAAAATCAGCCCACTGCGGTCGGACACCTATTTGTTAGAAAATCAAATTTTTCAATCTTTTGCAGGAAGCATGTCGCTATCAGCTGCCTCAAGCGCCAATTGCTCCAGGCGGCGGGCCGTTCGCCATGCCACCACCACCTCAAGTTGCTATGAATCCGTGCGTAGATGACGTACCGCCAACTACCAATTACCACCAATTAGGCGAAGCTTTCGATCAAAAAATTGCGCATTCAGCCGACGGCGACATTTTCAAAGACAAAGAATCGTACAAAAAAGAAAAGATCGATTACGCTTCTTGCTGCAAAAATTTCTCTCAAGTTTTGTGGATTATTATCGGCATTGTGCTGGTCGGATTGATTTTGGGATTAGTTTTAGGTTTGACATTGGTTTAGTGTTTTGTATCATTTTTGCGTAGTGGACCGTGGATTGGTACCTAATTTTGACGCGTTTTTGATATCGCAGGTTTTTGAATATAAAAAAAAGAAAAAAACCTCAGGCTTTTGTTATTAAAAAATTGTAATATGTGCCTTATTTATTATGTTTTGTTACTGTGGATTTATCATTAATTACGAATGAAGTACAGATGACTCGTATTTTCTTATTTGTTCGAAAAATTTCATTTATACTTGTCTTTTAGTGAATTTTCATAGTGAAAGTTACAGGCTGTTGGCAATCTGTTCCGTTCCGTCGAAAAGGCAAGTATAAATGACCGTTTAGTCATTGTCGCGTCTAATGCATAAGGCCTTACGTGTACTTATAAAAGTATGCATCTATCATCGTTTACTGTATCTGATCGAATGAAATATGCCTTTATTCCAGTGTTTTTTTTGTGCCAAAACATGGTTTTTGGCACAAAAAAATTTGGAATGGCACAAAAAATTTTGAGCGTTTGTGCCAATTAGCACAAAATTTTGGCTGGTCAAACATTAAATTTCCTTAATTATTGGACGTTTTAGGAACTGGAAATGCAAAAATTTCTCGGCGCTTTCGCGCCGAGTCAATGAATAATATTTCCTATTCATATATATTTGACCCCAACGCGAAAGATTTCTCTTCGAACAGTGTATTAGTATCGTTGCAGCAAACTTTATAGGCTGTCAATGATTGATGAATGAGAAGAAGTTCTGAATATTCTCTGTTAATTGATCGGATTCAAAACTGAAATTCTTACTTTTTGTGTTTGATTGATTCAAATAGAAAAATCGATATCGTTGGTAACGGTACAATATTTCGACCCAGAATTTACACAATTTTCGACTTTATTTTCTCTTATAGATAATTCATATTCGTGGTTGAAAATCGAATCGATTTGTACTCCTTGAACATCTGGAGTTATTTAAATTGTGTCAGCATTCCATTTGTTTTAAGTCGTTGTGAACTATTTTCTTGCACAGTTTTTTTTAATCTGACTGACATGGTTTAGCTGAAAAATAGGTAGGGCACGATTTTTCCAAAAAATAATGAGTTTTAAACGGGATTTTATCAAACTTTTGGGGCGGAATATTTTTTAGGCGTGAAGTCAAAAAATGAGCAAAACACAAATTTTTCGGCAGTTTATCACCTGAAATGAAATGATCAATGGACAGCGAATGGAGGCGCGGAAACCAAGTTTCACATTCAGATTCACTTTTCGTTTCTCACACATTCAGTTTAAGCTTGAAAATTTGACCTTTCACATTTTCACCCTTTATTTCTATTTTCCATTGCTTTAAGCCTAAGCCTAAGCCTAAGGCTAAGCCTAAGCCTGAGCCTAAGCTTGAGCCTAAGTCTAAGCCTAAGCCTGAGCCTAAGCCTAAGCCTAAGCCTAAGAGTTGTTTCCGCGGACTGGGCATAGCTGAAAAATGATCAGCAAAATTTTCTGAACAAGATGAAAGGCTAAATTATTGTTTCGGCGCTTCGCGCCGAAACAATAGTTTAGCCAGCTTTTGGCATAAATTTTTTCCGCAGTTTTCAGTATATTTCCAGTTAAAAAAATTTTTTGTGCCAGTGGCACAAATTTTTTTGGCCTCTTGTGCCAATTGGCACAAATGTCCGTACACAAAAAAACGCTGCTTTATTCAGTGTTCTTTCGTTTAAAAATGCCACCTTGTTATACCTGTAATTGGGGGGGGGGGGACCCCCCAACTTGGCCTACCATGTACCCAACATCACTTAACCATACCTGTAAGACCTCCGACCAGTTGGGGGGAGGGGTAAATCCGAAATTTTGGGGGGACGGAGACATAGGAAATCTGCTTGTTATTCGTTTTTGACACATTTAACCCATTGTAAGGGCAAATTTGGACATTTAGCAAGTTTTAAAAAAAATTTATGGCATAAACACAAGTTAAATTTTTTTTAGAAATTTTTCTGGCAAAATTTAGCAACGGGCGAGTGAGATCAATATTTTGAGATTCGGCTATATAGGGCACAAATGAAACGGAAAAATTGAATGCCTGAAAGCGAATACTTTCGTAAAATTCGTAACTCATCAACACAAACTATATTACAGATTTACAGACAGCCTGTCCAAAATTGCCCCTACATTTTGTAAAATGAAATTTTGAAATTTAAAAAGTGATTACTTTTTCAAATTTTATAAAATTTTAAACATATTTTGAAGTTATTTAGTTTGATATATTGTTAGTTTAAAAATAAAACATCACTTCATGAACTTTTACAGTACCAATATACGAGAAAAGTTTTGACACCGCCTAAAATTTCTTGAAAAAAATCTTTCACGAAAATCAACATCCTGAAAATCAAACAAAGAATAAAACCAATAAATTTAAGTATATTATTTGTGAAAAAGAACATACTTTCGGAGAAAAAAATTTATTCACAGTAAGTCAATATTTTTCGAGATACGAACCCGTAAATGCGGAAAAAAAGTTTCGTCCAAAATTACCCCACTGTCCGGAATTACCCCAAATTTTGATTTCGAGGCCTCTAAAATGTCGGAAAACGCATTTTTCAGCACATTTTACTGCAACTGCCGATGACCGATCTTTTCACCATTTGATTGGTGGAAGAGGTCAAACGTTTTACTTCCATTTTGGATCTTGTATATCTGGAGCCAGTAATTTAGCAATCATAATTATTTATAAAAAGTGATTGTTTTCACATGATCCATAACATAAAAGAGCGCGATAGATATTTTACTTCGGACTCGAATATCTCTGGCGCTTAGCACTGAAAGAAAATTTTAGATTATGATATTCTATAGCGTTGGAAAATGAATACTTTTAATATCTTTTTCCTACATGAATGGTCGATTTTTTCAGTGAATTCAATGTGTTTTCAGTGGGGCAAACTAAAATTCAAAAATTAGGCAAGTGACAATGAATGTGAATGGCTTCTTCAGATAGCAAAAAATTCTGCCATTTTCCCATGCTGATGATGTTTTAATCATTTTCCAAATGCAAAAAGTTATGTTCCCCAAAGCCAAAAATTCCGCAGCGCCGCGAAAAACGATTTTATGAAAATAATCTGTGGAAAAAACAATACAACATCAAAGATTCATCCATAACATGCTGGTTTCTGAAAGCTTTAAGGATAAGCTAGGATGACATTTTCTAACCGCGCAACAGAAATGATACCAAGAATCATAAATGAATTGAGATATAATTTTCGGTATTTTTCATTTCAAACTGCATAAAAATGCATCTCGGTAGAGGAAGCTCTGTAGCCTAATCAAAAAGGGTGGTTAGGCTCTCATTTTTACAAGCCAATTTGGCTTGTGCCCCTAAATTTTTAGGAGCCAATCAGAATTTTCAGGAGCCATGGCTTCAAATTGGCCTACCTGGCACAACCATAAAAACTGTCCGGAGAAAGCCTTAGATCAGCAACCGTGACCTATTGTAGATAAATTATTAGTTCATTATCATCCGACTATTGGCGCTTATGTCGACAAAAAGGCGAGCGCTGTGAACTATAATGGAGTGAAATATTTTTTTCTCTATATATAGAATTTTAGGGCCATGCCTCCCAAATGTTTCAAGTTCGAGAAAAAGTCAAGTCAGAAATGTCATTTATTGTCAATTTTACAGTAAATAGAGTGAAATCTTCAACTCCTCATTCATTTCAAATATAACACTTGCAGACGGCTGCATCCCAGTTGCGGACCGCAGCGCCTTGCTTGCAGTTGGTCGCATATAACTCGCGTACAGCTGTGTCTCACACGCGGATAGTTGTGTCTCAACGTACGAATTCATCGTTGAGATAAAAATACGTAATTCAGATTTCAATGAATTTTAGTTTTAAACTCTAATGGCCGATAATGAATTCGCAGAAAGTCGGAAGCCTCACAGGAAACGGCATAGCGGTCGTAAGGCCGAAAAGAAGAAACGGAAAATCGACATAAATGACACTAAAAATGGTGACGAATCTACCGAACCGTCTAGTCAACAGTTGACTTTCGATGAATCGAAAATCGCAAAAGAAATTTTGGATGCCGATGGCAAAAAGGCCGCTAAACACAAAAATCCTAAAGCGTTTACGTTTCAGTCGGCAAAACGCGCAGAAAAAGCTGTTAGAAGGTATGCAGTAATTTCTTTAGTTTCCAAGGAAAATATTACTTTATGTGGAATAGGTTTTCTTTGCGCTCATTTTGTGTACGTATCGTTATTCTACTTAAGAGTCGCTGACATCAGTCAAAGGAAAGCTCACGTGCCAGAAGTTGACCGAACACCAGTAGAACCGCCTCCTTTTGTCGTAGCTATCGTCGGCCCTCCTAAAGTCGGCAAAAGTTTACTTATGAAATGTTTGATCAAAAACTACACTCGTCAGTCCTTGTCCAACATCCAAGGACCCGTAACCGTGGTCGCAGGTCATTTTACGGCCATTAAAACGAAGTTATGCATGAATTTTTTTGAATTTTTTGTTCAGGCAAGAAGCGTAGGTTAACTTTCATTGAATGCAATAACGATATAAACTCGATGATAGATATTGCCAAAGTTGCTGACTTGGTAAAGAGAAAGTCTACTCATTTTCTGTAAATTTTAATCAGTTTTTTTCACAGGTACTGTTGCTCATTGACGCAAGTTTCGGTTTCGAGATGGAAGCTTTCGAATTTTTGAACATATGTCAAGTTCATGGTATGCCTAAGATTATGGGTGTTTTGACGCATTTAGACCTGATAAAGAAAAAAGAAAAACTCAAGCAGGTCAAGAAAACACTAAAACATCGATTCTGGACGGAAGTTTACCAAGTATTTTTGTGTTTATGATGATAGAAAAAAATTTCGCATTATGTTTGCTTAAGGGCGCCAAATTATTCTACCTGAGTCATATGGTGAATGAACAATATTTAAAAAACGAAGTCAAAAATTTGGCACGCTTTATATCGGTTATGAAATTTAGACCGTTGTTATGGCGAACATGTCATCCATATTTATTGGCCGATCGGTAATTTTTTGTTCCATGTGATCTAGAATTTAAAATGGTCGAGTTTTTGTCAGTAATAGTATTCTAAACAATGTACATGTTCAACGGTACTAGCATGCTGGGTGTTAGCCGCTCTATACCAACGACTGGCCAGCATCGCCGGCGTCTGTTGCAAAAATCCTGGTCTGGACTCGTGATTTACATGTGCAGCATCAAGTCTACCACGAGTTCAGAGGAAATAACACGATGACTGCACCCTTTGTGTATCGTCCGCGCACATTGTACAGGCAAAAAATTGGCGTATAGCAAATCATCAAAAAATGGTGTAACCTCAATAGTCGAAAATTGACGCATATATAGTAAACCTTACATGGAAAAAATTTCCTTTTAGTAAACCTGAGAAAAGATTTTATGGTATCGTGGATACTGTATGCCATCAGACATGCACGGCAAGAATCTTCTAGGGGGGGGGGGGTCCCAGACTGTTTAGCAAGGGCGGTTGGGGGATAGGCAAGCAAAAAAAGTTCCGCAAGCATGTTTTTCATACAAAATATGCATAAAAATCATCAGGAAAGCTGTCTTGGAAAAAGTTCGGGGAGATGTTTGATGATTTTTGCGGGCCAGCGGGGTATCCAGAGCAGGATTTTTTCCCCACGCCTTGATTCGCACAGCGCGTAAATGACCGAAAATTTTTTCCGCACACGAAATTTTTTTTCGTTCAAAGTTCAAATCATTTGAAAAATGTGTAAAACGAGCGAAAATTGTAGATTGCTAAGAAAATCATAAAAAGTATCTGTTTTTCTAGCTCAAGAACAGTATTTTAGATTGATTGAGCAAAATTAATAGTTGCTGCTGTCATTTCTGCGATTAGAGCTGAAGATTTTAAGATTTCAATTGATTTTTCAATCGAAAATTTTTTTCGATATTCTAGAACGCTGAAAAATGAGTTTTTTCAGGCCTTATCCCCAAAATAAAAACTTTACATTTCAGTCGAAAATCGCGTATTCATCGTTTCTAAATGACAAAATTTGTGTTCACAAAGTTCAGAAAACTTCAACCGGGAGAAAGAATTTACGAAGAGCAATAAAAAATCTCAATTTCCAACAGAATTCAAACCGAATACTGAAGATTACCAATTGATAAATGAGATGAGAAATTTCGAATCATGAAAACCATGCACGTTTAACTTCTCCGGTACGTAAGCACCGGAAAATTTTCGAATACATGAAATACTGAAATAATAGAAAATGTATTCCAAAGATAATCTGTAATACTCTCATTTTAGATTTTGCCCAGAAAAATGATGGTATTCAATAAATGAATGGAAGAATGTTTAAAAAATCAACAAATTCATTTTTATCGCCAAAATTCTGTCCCTCACTATGTTTTCAAAGAAACTGTCGAGTTTTACTCACTTTAGCAGAGACATAACAGATTAATGGAAAGAATGAAGGATAACTGAGAAATGAAACTAGGCTGTGCTTCAGCTTAGCTATAGGGAATATTATAAATTATTGCCATCGCCGGCGCAAAGCGCCGGAAAAAATTGAGATTTTTACCTTCTGAATTGCACCAAAATGCACCTTTTCATCAACGTCAGCAGTAGAAACACACAAAAAAATTTCCATTCCGTGCGGAAAATGCCGAAAGATTTTTTCCGCACAGGCCCAAAAAAGTCCACACTGTGCGGAAAATACCCTAGGCAGGGTCTCAGGTAGAAGGGCTTATTTGACCCCATGAAGAATTATAGCTGATCACTAACAGGTTTTCAAATTTGTGAGTCCAGCCAGTTTTTAAGCAGAGATACCTGCGCTTGACTTGTGTCTCTTTTCTTGAAACTTTCAAGAAATCTTTTTTACTGCAGGAAATTTTCTTTATGAAAGTGTTTTACAAATGCTGTGGTAGCAAAATTCCTCTTCATATTGATCCTGATCATTATTAGATTTCGGCTGCTCTTGTGTTATTTTACTTTTGCGCGTAGCCAAGCCAATATGCTTATTTTCAAATTTTCAGAGTCGAAGATATGACTGATCCGGAACAGCTTAGAATCGATTCTAAATGCGATCGAAAAATATGCCTTTACGGTTACGTCCGTGGTACCCATATAAAAAATAAATGTGCTGTGCATATTCCAGGTGAATTTTTCTAGACATTCATCGGTATATTTGAATGTTTGACTGGGATTTTAACAGGCGTTGGTGACACACGAATAGAAGAAATGTCGTTCCTACCCGATCCATGTCCACTACCGTCCGAGGCAAAAAAACGATCGCTAAATGATCGAGAAAAAACAATTTACGCGCCGTTTTCTGGCGTCGGCGGCGTAGTGTACGATAAAGATGCGGTTTATATTGATCTGGGTGGTTCTCAGTCCCACAAAAATGTAAGACTAAACTTATCGCCCTGAAATTTTTAAAACTTTTCTCTTCAACATTTTTAGCGCAAAAATAGTCAACCTGAAAATGAGCTGTTGAATTCAATGGCTCAAAGTTCAGTGCCTTTGGACGGAAAATTGGCTCTTAGTCAATTGGCTATATTCAGTAAATCGACCCCTTTGGAAAATAATGGGTTAAGTTTGAGGTATCAAATCAGCCTAGGGCTCGATAAGCGCTTAGTTCTGTTCTGTCGATTCTCTTTTTTTAGTGACGAAGAAAATGAAAATATTCTTTCCGGCTCAGACGATTCAGAAGATGATGTAAATGACGACGAAGAGCCCAGTACAAGTCAAGAAGTACACACCAAAAATGTACTAACATCAAATACTCTTAATTAACCAACTTTTTCAGAGTGACGATGAATTAGGGCAAGAAGCTACATCGATGAAAAAAAACAAGTTGGACGACGTTAGTATCGCTTTACTTTTTCTCTTCTAAGATTCTAAGTCAATGTTGATATTTTCAACAATGAGATTCCTGAGTTTCTTGAGGCTGAGAAAGTTAGTTACTTTTAATTCTTCACGTTATCTATACGTTTTCGAAGAAGTTTGGAGTGATTCTTGTTAATATTACGATTCGCAGAATGCCCATATTAATACCTCTCGAATCTTTCTTTTCTTTGTGGTGCCTATTTAAACTTTCCCATATGTATCTGTTTCCGATTCTATATGTATCTTCATTATTTTCAGCCAACTGAAAAAGTTTTCGGCTGGAAAAACGGCATGCTCTCGAAAGCCAGTCTCAGTTATCAAAATCGAAAAAACCAGTCTCTAAATTGGTCGAAATTGGTTTATGGTCAAGGTAAATTTGTCAGAAAAATATCCGTAGTCTTATTATTAAACCATATATTCGCAGATCCGCTCAATCCAGAAGCGGAAAACAAAGATGAAACTACTGAAGAATTAGCCGGAGGACTTTTTACCGTAGTGGGTCGTAGTCAAAAACGTCAAATAATAAATGAAGATGATTCTCTGCGATTCTCAGCACACCGAAGTTTCAGTACAATTGGAGTTGCTTTAGACGATGTGAGTTATTTATTTTCCTACACATTATTACTAGATAAGTATGAATTAATGAGAAATCCCAACTGTAAAGAATTGTCCATTTTCAGTTTTGAAGTGTTGTGTTTGGAACTTCATATAGGGCTTACTTGTAGCATTCCTCTCTTTTTTTAAATTTTTTCTTCTAAAAATTTACATAATGCAGATGATCAACAGCATTCGAGATTGTTTCGTTACCGGAAAATGGTCGAATGATGAGGATGCCGAAACGCTTTTGAAAAACGACGATCAAATGAACAATTGTAAAGGAGAAAATTCATTCGACGGTAGTGACGATGAATTATATGGTGATTTTGAGGACTTGGAAACTGGACAGATCATACGCGGTTCGAGAATGGGAAACAAAAAGGAATGTAGGTTGTTACGCCATATGCTTATCAAAATTTATTAAATTATCCTAAAATCTTTGGTTTACTCCTTTATTTCTCATTCCGTTCATCTTTGAAGCTGATGATGAGGACGAAGAGAATTTCGGCGATCAAGATGAAAAAATGGAGGTCGACGGAAATACTATGAAGGAAGAGGATTCGGCGGATTCTAGAGCGGAAAAGAAAATCAAGCTTAAACAAGCTTTTGACGCCGAATACGACGAATCTTCCAACAAATTTTACAACGAATTAAAAGTGAATAAACTTTAATTCAATAGCTCCCAGAAATTTATTGCACGAAAAGTGTTGAATTTTGTCAATTTAAAGACGTTGTTGAGCAGACTTGTTAATATCTCGGGCTGAATGTTTAATATGAATAACCCGTACTTTACAATCACGATGACCGTACAAATACTTTTGTACCCGACAGATGCAAGAGTTATACATTTCATATAATGTTGTTCCGAAAACGAGTTCAATTGAATTATGAATTTGAGTTTTTTAGTCCAGTACGCTTGCATTCACTACGAAATTGAGCATTTCAAGCTCTTCACACGCGTAGCTGTTTCAAATTATCTCGTCTAAAAGATTTTAATGGACCTGAATACGTAAGCTCGACTAATATATGTCTGTTAATTGGTACAGGAAGAAGTTGATAAGCAGACGCAATTGAATAAAAGCGAATTTGAAAAATTGAACGATGATCAGCGCGTACAGTATGAGGGTTTCAGACCGGGTATGTACGTCAGAATAGAAATTGACAAAATGTCTTGCGAATTCATCGAAAATTTCGATTCAACTTATCCATACATAATTGGCGGATTACTCAATGCTGAAGAAAATGTTGGCTGCGTTCAAGTGAGTTTCTTTCAACGCGAGGGTTATTCTATTACACAACATTTGTGATTGTCACACTTACATGATGAGTTATTCATAACCCGATAAAATTTTTGAGTCTGCACTGCTTGTTGTTTTCAAGGTTCGGTTGAAGAAACACAGATGGCATAAAAGAATTTTGAAGACGCGAGATCCCCTGATCATATCCTTGGGGTGGCGCAGATTCCAAACGATGCCAGTTTACTTTAGTCAAGATCATAACATGCGTAACCGGATGATCAAGTATACTCCGGAACATCTTCATTGTCAAGCATTATTCTGGGGTAAGTCTTTTTTTCGATATAAATACATTAAAAAATCCTGAAAATCTAAAAACTATTTCTTCACAGAATAATTTTTTGTTATATTCCCTTGTAGTCCGCCTATCTGCTTTATAAGAATAATTTTACATTTCCAGGGCCTATAACTCCCCAAAACACTGGATTTTTGGCAGTTCAAACGGTTGCAGAAGTTTCTGTACGTTTCTGTATTTTCATTCAACATGTATCATTGGCTGATTCTCATCAATTTTCAGAAAGATTTTCGTATTGCCGCGACAGGCGTCGTACTAAATTTAGACAAATCGGTTAAAGTTGTCAAGAAACTCAAATTGGTTGGGACGCCATTTAAAATTTTCAAAAAAAGCGCATTTATAAAGGTATGCACGATCATTTCTGCCTTGAATTAATGTTTAGTCAGAGTGAATTTACTTTGTATAAATCAGAGCACCCCATGGGGGGGGGTATTACCCCCGTCTTAGATTTGAAAATTCATTTACTACCCCCATAAAAACAGCTCACTATACCAAAAAATTTTGGTAGACTTCATCCTCTCCCCAGTAGGTTATACTAATTTGAGAAAAATTGCAGAATGTGTGATTCTGAGGAATTACTCACTGCTGTTTTTGACACATTTACTGTGCAAATGATAATGGGAAAGTATGCAACTTCTGTGCCATATAGCGATTTTTAGGAAAGGATATCAGTACATTAATATATACTACTTGTAGCAAATCATTATAAATATAATTAGGGGATGAAATAATGACTTATGTAAAAACATTATGTTCTTAAAATTGTGCCTCTTCATGCTCTCCTTTCCTTTTCTCCGCTTCTGCGTTGGGTCTTCTGTGCGCGTATGGTTACCCAAGCTGTGGCATACTTTCCTGCTATGAGTTGAGACATGTGAGGTCTGTTGATGTGGATCACGAGTGGTACTTGGTTTCAAACTTGTAGTTCGTAGTCTAATGGGATTAATAATACTAAAGCCACATTCAGCATCAGGACTTTCAATTAGAAGCACTGTTGCAAGCCTAATCAGTGATGGGATAAGCCCATACTGCTGAAGATGCTGGTTGAAACAATGTTTCCAAACGTTTGTGCCCGATTCTTGAAATGTGCAGGAATGTAGGGGCATTATTCATTTATGTAAGTTCTATGTGGTTAGAGTACTACAACTCCCTCCTCCTTGGCAAAAAGTTGTGAGCAAAAAAAAAAAAGGTCACGGCATATTTCAGGTACTATCCTTAAAATGTACGATTTTACCCCTACCTAAATTTTCGACCTTGGGGACCTCTGGTATAAATCATTACTACTGTATCGTTGTGTGATGTTGTAGGACATGTTTACGTCCGGTTTGGAAGTCGCCAAATTCCAAGGTGCCAGTTTGAGAACGGTCAGTGGCTTACGAGGTCAAATAAAAAAGGCGCTTAGCGCACCTCCAGGTGCTTTCAGGGCGACATTTGAAGACAAGATTTTGATGCGGGGTAATCAAAATTTCGCATTGACATTAAACAATTTCGCTCGCCAAACGATTTCTGCGACTCTAAAAGCTTCTTTCATGTCAATCAGAATAATCATAAGTTTTTCTCTTTTACTTGAAAATTTTCAGATTTGATTTTTGTTCGAACGTGGTACCCTGTCGACGTGGATAAATTTTATGCCCCAGTTTGTAACTTATTAGCAGCCGGAGAAGATAAACTAAAATGGTGTGGCATGCGAACTGTCGGGCAAATGAGATTCCGATTGGGATTGAAAGCGCAAGTAAACCAAGATTCGTTGTATAAAGTAAGTTGCCCCTAAATTCCTTCCACTGTTAGCCAAATGATTCAACGTCGACTTTTTGCAGGAAATCGAACGCAAGCCTTTCCAACCGACGGTGATTACTATTCCGAAAAAGATGGAAAAACTTCTGCCATATCAATTCAAAACGAAACATACAAACGAAGAAGCTGAGAAGAAATCCAAGAAAGTTCACGATGGTCATTTGACTGATAAACACACGGCTTTGATTTTGGAGCCGCACGAATCAAAAGTAAGTTCACAAGAGGATTCGGTAAAATTTTTCGCGCTTCGAAGGAATTTTATTCGTGAACGAAAATTTCAGAATCAAATGAGGGGTTCGTTAAAGAAAACAATTTCTGAATTTCTGCCTAAAAAGTCTGAAAAATTATTTGAAAAATAGATAGTTATCTAAAAACCATAACATTTTATATTTATTGCATGAAAAACTGGCATTTTTGCCGTTTTTGCTTTAAAAATAATGATTTTTAGTTTTTTTCGACCAAAGTTATAGAGTCACTATGGCTATCCCAAGTTAACCGTATGCATACATGCACATATGGGGTAGAGAGTAAACCCTGAAACCCAGAGACACCGGATATCCCCCCTGTCCCAAAAAAACCGTCAGATGGCCCCCTTAACATTTCTGATGAAAATTTCCGCATAGTATGTATGATAATAATGCTTATGGAGCTTTTTTTAGTTTTTTTCGCACATCCCCCGATTGCCGAAAAGTGCGAAGACCCCCTGAAAAAATGTTGCCATGCGTGTCTGGCCGTATGATTGGCTAATCTTGCAGATGGCAACATGGCTGAAGATTTCTGGGGGAGTTCCTAGGTCACCAGTTAGGTGATAATGCGAAAGCAGCAACAACTTACAAAAATTTCATTCTTAACCCATACTTGTGAAATGTGATTTCGGTTAAATTATTATGAACTTTCCTAGTGATCATGTTAGTAGAACGCTGCACAGCAAGGAAAAGTTATAAAGTCATTTGTGAGTCACTTATCGCTTCATTTTCGCTTTTGTTTTTCAATCTTAATTTATCAATGCATGCCTTATTTCTGCGTTTTACGGCAGCCAATTTAAACTTTCCATCATTTTAGATTTTGGAGTTGATGAAAATGTTGAAAACCGTCCACGAAGATAAAATCGTCAAGGAAAAACACGCCATGAATGAACGCGTGCAGAGACACAAGAAGGAACTGGAGAAAATTGAAGCTAAACGCGCGACAAATCAAAAAAGTCAAAAGAAACGGATTTGCCGCATGATGAGTCAAATGGAAAAGAAAAGAATAAATATGATGAGCGGTGAAGGTGGTAGAGGAGGTGGTCATAAAAGAAAAAGAAAACACAAATAACTCGTAGAAAAATGTTGATCGAATAAATTTTTAATTTATTTTTTTGGTTATCTTGACATTCCTTAGTTTCTGTTCATTACTTCATTTTGTATTTTTTTGTCTTTTCTCAGGTGTAAAAGTGCCAAGTTAAAATGTAAGAAGTACAGTCGAGTTTAGATTTATCTGTTCTCTGAAATTTTATTCAAGCTCCGTTGAGACAGACTATGAATTGCTTCGTTTGTATTGAGTCCAAATTTAAAAACGTGTCGCTTAATAGTTCTGCATTACAGTGATCAAAAAAGACATCGTATTCCGATTTCTCATATGTTCTGTTCTAATCATCTGGGTCATGAAGTTTGACGTGGAGAAATATTTTTTCAGATGAGAACAGTGCAAAAAATCCGACAAATTTATAGGAAATAGAGAAATAGTCTTCGAAAGCGTATTTTGATGAAGGGACTGCTGCTTGGCGATTCAAAGATGAAGTGAGGAGGAAAAACGATGAGCACTGCAGCGACTTGCTCCATAGTTTCAAAATTTTCTGACAACCAGATTCTGTTCAGAGAATTTGGCAAAGGCATTGAACTAACTCAACATCGCTGTAAACTTGGTAACTTTGAGGACTGGGGATGTACCGGGCCAGGGAATATCGGAGCGGGTCGGTTCAGGCAGTAAAAATACCGAGTTGAGTTGGTGACCTCTGACCCAATTCATAGCATACCGGGTCCAGAGTCCAAAAATTATGTTCAGCTCATAGAGTCGAACACAAGGACATACTCACCACGTGGCATGCTTGTTTATTATTCAATTGTTTAGTGTAAATAAACGTTAAAAATTAGAAATTACTTGTCTTATTGCTCTTAGATAGCAACTGCCTTTTTTTGAGAAACGAAATGCGGAAAGGAAAATGAGGAATAAACAAAACCTTTCTCTTATTCAAAGAAAGAATGATCATCACATAATATGTCATTTTTGTTTGAAATGATTTCTCTAGAATTTCATTTGTTTGCTCAATCTCAAAAACGGCTCCTTGAAAACTTTCTTCCAGTTAGATAATGATCGATTGCGGAAATTTCCTTTGCCGGTAATATCAACCGATTTCCGATGGGCAATACCGTAAACATAAATCTATACAAATCTTAATGTATACATAAATAAAACAACACTCTTTTCAATAAATCACTTGCTTTTTGTTTTTTCTTGAAATCCTTCTAAATAATAAAACTAGAAAGTAAGTATTATATTCTATGGATTTACAATTTTCTGATAAATCATATGACACAAGACTGAAAATCTGGCAGCATGATTCACTAACCTATATCAATTTGTAACAAAAAAAATTCGTGTGTTAGCGACTTTGATTACATAGAGTACTAATTTTTGTCTTTTTTATTAAATGCGTGTAAATTTATAGATGACCAAAATTGGTACCATATTGTTTACACGAAGATTTCACTATAGAACATTTTGGTTCGAATGTTGTTAAGGCTTAGTTGAATAAAGTCACAATTCGAACCTACATGGGCTGACAAAATCTTTAAAATGTACTTGCAATCTAGTTTCATCATATGGAATTATTTCAATCATTTTCACTTTATATGTTTGTTTATATTTTCTACGACTCAAGAAAAAATCATATTTAACTTTCGCAAATGACCAAAAGTGACCTAAGATTTACATTTCCCATTAAATAATCATATGCAAGGCTGATTAATTCAGGAATTGCCACAGAAAACAAGATATTAACGATCATAGGTCGCCCGAAAAACTGTCGGCCCGATCTCCAAAAAAGTCAATTATAAGCGATGCCCATAAATCGATCATTCTCTGCTCCCTTTTACTACCTTTATGGGATAACTTCGGAGAAAATTTTCTCTTGAAATCATAGGTGGCGCGACAGCGTCAACCTATAATATACTTGGCCCTCAAATTTCATGTCCCCCCCCTCTAGAGCCAAAACGGTAAGAGCTAGAACCTTCGGGTTTTTTTGCATAATATCGGGCATAGGGGCGAACTATGGGGTGCCTTTTGTCATTTCGCCTCTATCTGCAAGTGGTGCTCGGTGGGGCCCCAAAAACAGGTAAAAAACGCACTTTTTAAGGCCCCCCAGTTCCACCATGCCCAGCAATGGGTGTGCCATATCCAACCTCCATACTTCGGCCTAAGCATCTTGGGGGTGTAATCTCAAATGCGAATTTTTTTTTCTTTGAAATATGGCCTCAATTCATTTATATGGTTGACCAAAGTCCGGGAAAACGCCAAATTCCCCAATTTTGTTATATAAAACTTATGGGTTCAAAAAAATAATTTTTTGCAGCATAATGCACTACTAATTTTTTAGCAGTTTCAAATAAACCTGTAGCCTTATTGAGATTTTTGGGCTGCAAGGGTTTTCGACCATTGGGAATTTGATGGACGCGGTCACTTTACACAAAAAATTATCCTTGGTGTAAACAAGCGTATTTCCGTAATTTTTCAGCGGAGGGAGTTTTCGACCGCGGGGATTCAATAGATATGGTCACTTCACACAAAAAAATTATCCAATGTGTAAACAAGCGTATTTTCGTGATTTTTTGCTGGAAGAGGTTTTCGACCACGAGGAATTCAATAAATGTGATCACTTTACACAAAAAATTATCCCGTGAGTAAACAAGCGTATTTTCGTGATTTTTCAGTGGAAAGGGTTTTCGACCACGGGGAATTTGATGAATGTGATCATCTTACATAAAAGAACTATCCTGGGTGTAAACAAGCGTATTTTTGTGATTTTCTGTGGAAGGGGTATTCGACTGCGGGGAATTCAATGGATGCTTCACTTTACACAAAAAAGTTATCCAGGGTGTAAACATGCGTATTGCCGTAATTTTCTTGTGGAGGGGATTTTCGACCACAATGAATTCCATGAATGTGATCACTTTACACAAAAAATTATCCCGTGAGTAAACAATTGGAATTGGAATTCAATGGATGCGTCACTTTACAGAAAAAAATTATTCTGGATTTAACCAAGCCTATTTTCGTAATTTTTTGTGGAAGGGGTTTTCGATCACTGAGAATTTAATAAATGTGATCACTTTACACACTAATTCATATCGAGTGTAAACAAAGGTATCCCTGCGATTTTTTGGTTTGAAGATTCTATTCTAGACCATGAGGAATTTAATAGGTGGTTTTTTATTGTTTTTTTCTTCAAAAGATGGTTTTTATTGTTCTTTTGACGTGAAGGTGACCAAATTTAAAACTTCAATATGCTTCTATGAAGGTTTTCGTGCATGGTTGAGGCCCACTAAAAAGAGGTGAACTAGTTTATTAGAAAATGCCCCGATGGGGCAGAAAAAAGGAGAATATACTTGCTTCGACAGTTGCCATGGTAGAAAAAGAAGTGGACTAGATTTTTGAGAACTTGGGTCAAAGTTGGAAAAAATTCACTTCCTTTATATTGGATTTTCATTCTTTCGCAAAAAAATTGTCAATGTCTGTGAAAAAGTATATTCTGCAGCTGAGTGCATCAACACACTTTCCCACCAAGCATGTGCATCTCTGAAATTTTTAGGAGGGTACAGGCGTGGACCTTGGTGTTTTAGAATTTTTTGAGACAAAAAATTCAGAAAAAGTTGACCAAAAAATTTTTTCCATAACAAATTTTCCAGTTTCAAAACACTCGTAGAAGTTTCCCCATGCCCCCTCTCACACATGTTTGCTTCCAACTGTGTTAAACATTTTTACTAAATTTGGTGTCAACAAAAGGAATCAACTGAGGGAAAGTGGCACATAAAATCCCATTCAGCTTTTTTTAGAAGAAAGAGCTACAGCACAAAGTCTTCTAAGAACTAAATTGATTGTGCAAGATACGTTTCATTCACTCATTTTATATAACATATCATATAGAATTCACTCCGTAAGTTCTACTGATTACAAGCTACAAACAAATTTATTCTCTTCTATTTAACTATTGAGCAAAATAGCATCATTCACAGTTTTTGGGTTTAAACTGAAATTTGCAGGAAGAGCGCTTTTTGCGGGATTGCAAATGGGAAGCAATTTCACCCATCTTTGTCGCTCCGATCTTTCTTTCAAAAAAGTCGTACTGTTGCCGTGGGAGTGCAAGTAGAGTCGGGGAGAACCGGGTACGGGATTTCGCGCACACTCTTAATATAGGCAGGCCTAAATCAGGCGCATTTTTGTATGCTTTACCCTGTTCTCCCATTTGCAGATCACTGCCCAATCACTGTAACCAAATCCCAGTTGCACTGAAGGGGTCTGAGCTCGAGCTCGAGGTAATCTCGAACAAAAAGGCCACTCGGTTTGATCTCAAGTTCGGTATAATTTGAATGTCATCCGGATCATAACGACCTCAATGTCGAGATAATCCCCAGCTCGAGCTGTCGGGTTGCACTAAAATTTTCTTATTTCTAAAGCAAATATATATAAAAATTTCTGCAATTCCCCAGTTTTAGTTGATCCTGAAGTGAGTATGATTTGTGCATTGGAAGAAAATAATTTGGACATGGTGAATAGCTTAAACTCAGGATCATCAATTTAATCCCGATGTTGAGATTATCCTCATGTTGGGTTAGTGCAACGAACCTCAGGTTCCTTTGTAGTTCTGAAAATGACTATAATATGCCTCCCTCACTATTTTTCAGCTAGTGTGAAAGGCAGGAGTTTTGAATTGGTCGGGAGTTAGAATGCTATCGGTTTACCATTTCTTTACACTTGAAGTCAGGTGCATATAATTTTCATATAGAAAAATTTTACTGTAGTTGATGCCAGTTGAAGGACAAAATGCACGATGCTGCAGAATATACTTTTCCACAGACATAGACAATTTTTTTGAGAAAGAATGAAAATCCAATATAAAGGAAGTGAATTTTTTCCAACTTTGACCCAAGTTCTCAAAAATCTAGTCCACTTCTTTTTCTACCATGGCAACTGTCGAAGCAAGTATATTCTCCTTTTTTCTGCCCCATCGGGGCATTTTCTAATAAACTAGTATTATAATGACTGAATTTCCGTCTCGTGAGTAGAATTGAATTTTCTTTGCTTTTTCTTCTAACATTGGAAATGATCGACTAAATGTATCTTAAAAGTGGTTTTACAAACGAGAATTCTGATTATTTACATAGTGCATTATTTTTTGGGTCATAAATGTAATTGGGGGGGGGGGGGGGAAGTGCCATAGGAACCCCCAGAAATCGTCGGCCATATGACTAGCCATTGGGTGATCCACCCACAGGATTTGCCAGCCATATGATAATCATAGGGACCCCCCACACTTTTGTCGGAAAAATACTGCAAAATGTCAATTGAAAAATGTCGATTCTTGTATAAAAAATAGTCAAAAATGTCAATTTTTTCATAAACGTTGATGTAAAAGCTTTGGAGCAGTTTTTGTTTTTATTTTTCAGTTTTTGCGCTGCATGTGTCATTTGGTAGGAAAAAATCGCGCCTAGTTTTCAACGATGAGAATATGTAATTTTTTGTCAAAACAATGTAATCAAATGATTACTGTAGGATCGATCTCAAATAAATGATTTATTAAACTCACTTCCAAAAAACTGCCAACACGATTTCATCTTAATCTATGGATGCAGAAGTAATCCGTATTCAATTGTTATTCCATATGGCTCTCGCGCTTGTGCATTACATGGTTCTTGTATGGCGCTTGTGCGCTAAATGGCGCCTGTTCAATACATGGCGTTTGTGCATCCCAATTTTGTCATACAATTCCGATATTAGTTGGTCATTTTTTGGACCGCCCACGTCACATTCTAGCATACATGTAACGGGGCCCGGAGGTCTGGGAGGGGGTTGGGCGACTTTTTTGGGGCCGGGGTCAGTAATTCCCAAAATTTTAGTGGAAGGGGTCTCCCAAGGAAAAAAAATTAGATTTTTTCACGAAAAAAAGTCCGAAAAAAGGTTTAAAAAAATAGTAATTTTTCCCTAAAAAGACCGAAAAATTGTATTTATGGTGCGAAGCGCCAAAAAATTCACATTTTTTACCATTTTTTGTTCAAAAATTCACATTTTTCATCAAAAAATTTACATTTTTCAGTATTTTTCCGACCATAAGTATGGGGTCCCTACAGCTACCATATGGCTAGCCATTGGATTGGAGAATCCTGGGGGGTGGGCGGTCGCCCAATGGCTAGCCATATGGTAGACGATTTCTGGGGGGGGGGGGGTCCCATAGCACTTCCCCTCCCCAATTACATGTATGCATTCTACATTTTTGTAGGAAAACCGTATAATTAAAAAGGCTATGTTTGGAACACCAGCATCGACCACTACATCCACAGGATTTTCGTTTGGTGCACCCGCTGCCGCCAGTGCGACGTCACCGTTTAGTTTCGGCACTGCTAGCGCCTCACTTTTCAAGCCTACGTCGACTGCAGCTGCTCCGACGACTACGACTGCGACCGGTTTTTCCTTCGGTGCTCCCTCCACGACGACGCCTTTCAGTTTCGGAACGAGTGCAACGGCGAAGCCTGCGACGACGACTACTGGTCCTGGTTTCGGCGCGACGACCGGACTTTTATTGGGTTCGTCGGCTCCGCAAAAGTTGGGCGCGCTGGCCACGACGGCGACATCAACGCCTTTCAGTTTTGGGACGACGGCGCCAAAACCGGCGGCTACCGCAACACCATTTTCGTTCGGCACATCGACTACCACAACCACTGCGGCAGCGACTCCCGCAACCACCGCCCCGCCTTTTTCTTTCGGAGCGGCAGCTGCTCCAGCAACGACAGCGGCAGCTCCTTTTTCTTTCGGAGCGGGAGCGACCGCGATCGCAACTCCAGCGACGACAGCCGCAGCGCCTTTTTCTTTCGGAGCGTCCGCTATCGCTACACCAGCGACTGCGGCCTCAGCTGCTCCGGCACCAGCCGCAGTGCCTTTTTCTTTCGGAGCGCCTGCTGCGACAACAACAGCGACTAAAGCCTCAGCGGCTCCTGCACCAGCCGCAGCGCCTTTTTCTTTTGGAGCACCAGCAGCCCCGGCAACGACAACATCAGTGGCTCCGACACTTCCCGCGGCACCTTTTTCTCTCGTAGCGCCGACCACTATCACAGCTACACCCGCTAACACCGCCGTCGCCCCTTTTTCCTTCGGTACGCCCGCTACAACTACGTCGGCCTCGTCGATACCGTTTACACTGACGTCGAACGTCTCCGCAAAAACAACTCTGCCAGTCGCCAGTCTACCGTTAGAAAAATTGCCGTCGGCATCGACGACATCTTCCACATTGGGCAGCGCAACAACAACCACGATCGGCGGAACGTCAGCCGTCAAACCTACTTTGACGTTTGGGTTGGGCAGCGGCGTTGCGAAACCGATCGCCAAAAATGAAGAGCCGGCAGTCGCGCCTACGTTAGGACTTTCTGTTGGCGCGACGACGCAAAGTTCGTTGACGAATCAAGCAGGTTGTATGACTATTTACATCTTCAGTGGTGTGGAAAATTGTTTGAAATAATTTAAAAGTGTGATTTACGAGCCACATTGAATATTCATAATCAAACGTGTTAACTTGAAATGTTCGTCCACTATTCCCTTAAGTTTTTGAAAAACTTTCGGTAAACGAGAAAACAAAAAAAGATGTTATTTTCCTAACTGCTTTCACTTAAATTTCATCTAATTTACATATCTTACTATCATACCTGTAAGACCTCCAATCGGTTGGGAGGAGGGTAAAATCCAAATTTGTGCAATGGGATACCCATTTTCAACAAAATCTTGGGTGGGGAATCCAAAATAGTCATACCTGTAAGCATACATGCACAGCATAGAAATTCTGCTGAGGGTCAGCCAGGACAGGGGATGGAATACAAATTTTTTTTCGTTCTTGATAACAAAATGAAGGTCTCAGATAGGTCTTCTAACATTCAAGCAGCATATTCTTCAACCTATATTGGTTGGATACATGTAAAATTATTTGCTTAGACTGCACTTTTATAAAGTTTTAATGTTACTTTTTTGGAATCAAGTATGCTTTGTTTAGAAAAATTGTTAAACTACAGCATCATTCCCATTTTTATGACAACTTTTTGTTCTCTCTTGCTCATTTTACTTCGTCATCTTTGCTATTATTGCTGGGGTGGTAAAATCTGCTGGGGGTCAGCAAGAGTCTGCTGGGGGTCAAAACCCCCCCCCCCACGTGCATGTATGCCTGTAAGAGGTCCGACCAGTTGGGGGGTGGAGTCTCGAAATTCCCAAAATTGTGGGGGTCCTCAAACATCTAAAAAAGTCAAAAAAATACTGAAAGATTTCGAAAATTTTCCCAAAAAAGTCACTTTTTTCCTAATTTTTCCGTGTTGGAGGTCCCGACATTTGGATATAGGGTTCCACCAATTCGAGGGGCCCCCCAACCAACCCCCCAAATTACAGATATGCTTACTATGTGCCTATGAAAAATGTAGGTTTTCATATCTAGAATTTAAAAAAACGATTATCAGTGGACAAAGTGCATATTGAGTACAGAATACCTGGTCCAAGAACGGCTCGCCTAAAAGACTTGATGTACCTTAGCCAGTCAACCTACGGTATTCGGGCTCTGTTCATCAGGTATTCTAGTTTCTCACTTCCTTGAAATTTCGTATCCGTATGTACGTGACTTGAAAACTGGCATAAAAGCAGTAGTAAACTACTGCTTTTATGCCAGTTTTTAGTTCATTTGTTTTAAAATCAAGTGGTCAGCAATATTCGGAAATTTCAACGTAAGCTTACTGTAAAAAGGTATGAAGAAAAACTGAAAGGATTAAACACTTAACGTCTGGTTTCTGATCAACGATCGTCGTTGTTGATAATCCTTAGCAAAACTTTTTTTACGAAATTTGCCGGAAAATGTTTTATTTACTGTTACTCAGCTCTTTTGGGAGAGCCGTCTTTAAGAATGAAATGTAGTTGGAATCGGAATTCTTTTTTTGGTCGATGATAACTACATCATCTTTGTTTAGCCGCGTTGAAAATGCTGTAAACATTAAATTTCAATACTTTTTGGATCAAAGTTCAGATAGTAACCTGAAGGGACGTTCAGTAACGTCGCTTCACCTTCGAAAAGTATCATTTTTCCGTTTCTAACAAATCTGGATTATTTAATTCTTTCGATTCCTGGACATTATTGTCTCTAGGGCCAATTCAACATTTCTTTCAGTCAGTTTTCTGCATTTTATGTTCATCCGATATATTGGTAACGGGTCTTTTTAACTTTCTCGATGTCTCTTATTTCAGCTCCTAAAGCGACGGCACCGGTGGTCAATGTCGCGCCGACGTCTGCTGCCGCGGCGCCTATACCGGCTTCAAGTACGGTCACCGGACCACAAAATAAACCGTTAACTTACGAAAAATTGGAGGAATTGATAAATAAATGGACGTTGGATGTTGAGGAATTGGAACGGTTGTTTATCACGCAAGCCGACCAAATTAATTCGTGCGATAGGGCGCTGATGGAGAATGGCGATAAGGTGAATGCGATGCTATTTATGTTGTTGAGCACAAACTTTTCCTCGTGGGTAGATGTTTCCTGTATTTATGGCGATAGATTTTTAATTTTAGTATACAGTGCAGAAAAGCAACATTAAAACGATCAGAATAATTCGAAACGTTGAAGATTAAAATTCATTTCAAGGCAAAAGTCGATTATTCTGTAATTCCTTTGGATTTTTCAACATTTTTCATCTATATACATATATGAACGGAGTCTTCGTATTGTAGGATTGGAGGCTTCGTTTTCAATTTTTCGTTTGAGATGTCACAAAAACCCTAGGTTGAATAAAAAATTGAAGTTATTACTTTTTGCGTAGTATACAGAAAACTGCAATTTTTAAATAAAGATTTCAATTCGTGTTCATATTCGTTTTAATGTTCAATATTTATAGGGTGCTTCATGTTTTTTGTAGGTTTTGATCTTCGGTCTAGAAGGCGATTAAAAATTGAATAAAAATCTTTGTATTTCGTTATTACGCTCAAAAATCTTAGAATTCAAACAGATTGAGAGTCGCTCTCTGCATTTTCGGTCAGTTTTTTGACCCGAATGAAAAATCACTATTTTCTATACCACAGCTTTTTTCTACTTCTTATCATTTTTTCTTGTCGAGATTTTGGAATTCAACGATACCATTCAAAATTTGGAAAACGACCACGTTCGGATCGAGCACGAAATCGATTTCGTCGTTCAACAGCAATCGGAAATGAATCAAATCTTGGATCAATTGGAAAAATTAGCCGACGCTGAAATGACTGATTCGACCAGCATGGCCGGGTCGATGGGCTATTACGGCGCCGTTCAAAGAGAAGAAATGTAAGATTTTCGCTTTTTATGTACTAATTCCTCAAACAGCTTTTTGCTGACTGACGACACCATGCACGACTTGAAGACTACCTACTGGCCCGAACAGATATAGGTTTATAATTTTATAAGAACATCCCATGCTTGCATTAGTGTGGAATACTCAAGTTATTGGTCCAAAAAAAACTTGTAGAAACGTAACTAATGACCTAACCAACTCATGGGAGATTAGTGGCTCTCGCTAAATATTGCATGAGATTGGTGCATGACTGTACATTACGTGAGAAATATTGCATAGGATTCGTGCCCGACTTATGTGTAGAGTTCCGGACAGTTGCATAATCTTTCGTGTTCTACGTTCAGGATTGCTTTTTTTCCAGGGTTCAGCAACAAATCTCCTTGGATAGTCAATTAAAACAGATAAGTCAAGAATTGGAACAAGTTACCGATCGTATCAATTGCTTCACTCAAAGCGAAATTGCCGACGACCCCGTAAGTGCAGTTTGACAGTTGATCTTGCTCAAGTCGGATCAATAAGTTTCTTCGATGATGTTGTTACAATTCATATATATCGTAATTATCAATCTCATTGAGTAATTGGTACAAAAACTTGAGGAAAATTATTGTAAACTGTCGTTGTATGCATACATGTTACGGAGCGCCGCGGTCTGGGGGGTCCGGCGACCTTTTTGGGCACGGGGGTTACAGATTCCCAGAATTTAAGGGGAGAGGTCCATTGAGGAAAAAAATTCTATTTTTAGCAAAAGTCCGAAAAACGGTTCAATAAATAGTAATTTTTGTCTAAAAACCATAAAAATGTATTCATGACGCGAAGCACTAAGAAAATTGAAATTTTCAAGTATTTTTTGTATAAAAATTGGCATTTTTCATTCAAAAATTGTTATTTTTCTGGATAAAAGTATGGGGTTGCCTATGGCTAGTCGTAGGATGGGCTAATCCTGTTTTGAGATCGCCCAATGGCTAGCCATATGATCGACGATTTCTGGGGGGGGAGCGTTCCTATGTCTTCTCCACACGTATAGTTGTATGTTATAACAGAAAATTTAGAATTTTTCGGAGAGTTTTATTTTTAACATTCGTGCAGTGCAAGATGAATTTTTCTGTAATGCTGTTGTTATTAAAATGTATAGACTTTTTGATTAGCGTTTCTTCGGTTTCCACGTCTTCTGCACAAGTCAATTTTCTCCATTGGACTTCATCCCCATTTTCAGATAAAACAAATAAGCCAGACGCTAGCGAAACAGATGGATTCGTTGCAATGGATCGGTGAGCAGACTTCGCGCCTCCAGGAACAAGTTTCGGAGGTCCGAAATCAAATGGATTCTCAAAAAAAGAAATCGTCGTTTCAATACTGGTCAAAGAGTTGATTTTTTTTATGAATCTTGGAACAAGATGTTCATTACACGACTTCGTTTTTTATTACACGAATAAAGATAATCGCATTTTCTGAGTTTTTGCAACCGATTCTTTACCAAGAATTCTGTGAGCCATTTCCTTCCTTGAGGTCATAGCTGCTGGCGTGTATCCAAGTTGTCTCCATCGTTTTCTCCTATTACTATTGCCAGGCCCCGAAATAAATAATTTGAACAAAAAGTTCTTCAACCGGAAAATCACGTTTACCCAGAGAATATAAAATATATAAATTACCATAAAAACAAGAAAAACAATTTCAGGAAACATTGAAGAATAAGTACATCAGGCCGCGTAGATATTGAATAATTTCGCTGCCGCCTAATTTCGATTCGCCGTAAAACCTGTCAACGAAGACAATGGGTACTTCGGCTATTTTACAATTCATTTTTCGGGCTCGGAACATTATTTCCATTTGGAAGACGTAGCTGAAGAATAAAAAATGAGAATCCTTGAGGAAACTGAATGTTCATACTAATACTGGCTGCCCCATTAGTCCTTTAAACGACAAAGAAACTCAGAATAACCCATCCGCAATTTCTAACGGAACAATAATAGGTAACCGAGAATTTACTACATATGATAAGCAAGGCATATTCAGGGTCATTCGTTAATCAACGGGATAGTATACTGTAGTCAACCTTTTAAAAAAATTATAAAATTGTTTCCCTTCGTCGCAGGGCATGAAAAATTGAAGTATCGCCGCATTTTTGCTGCGGTCTAGCATGAAATTGTCATAAAAAATTAACAAACACAAAAAACTATGCTCAATTCGGCCCACGCCCCAAACACCGCGAATTTTCGACTGCTTTCAGTTTTTGGTCTCGCTTTCAGCTAAATTTCGCCGTAAATCGTAAGTACATATTTGTCCCTCGTCGATTCAAAAGAAGCTGATGAATTCGAATATCGCACCGAAAATAGTTATAAATCGCTAGGTATTGCGCAATGCGCACTGCGGGCGGAGACTTGAAAAACCCATGTTCTTCCAAATTAACAGAATAGGAATTTTCATTTCATGTTGACTACAGTAGACTAGCCGGCGACTAGCGTAACTGACAAATTTAAAAAAGTCAATAATTTGGGTATGAATGGCCAATACATGCGCATAGAGGGTAGGGGATAAACCCTCCTATCTGAGACCCTGAACACCCCTTGCACTTTTTTATAGACAGGTTTTTGATCATTTTTATGCATATTATGTTTGATAAACACGCTTCCGAGCTTTTTTTGTTTTTCGCTCACTCAATACTCCTTTCCTCCTCGATGAAAAGTCCAAGAATCCTCCTCTGGAAAAATATTGCCGTGCATGTCTGCCAGGTCCTGCATTGGGGTCCAGCCCAAACCCAACCCAGAGCCAATTGGGTTTTGGGTTGAGTTGGGTGGAGGTTATGATGGGTTTGGGTTGGATTGGGTGGTGGTGCTAAACCTAACAAAACCCAACATTTTTTGTAATCCCATCACTTTTTTTGTGTCGCTTTATCTGATTACTATGATCTTGCATTTTCGAAACAAATTGATCCTTGGTATTTATAATGTAGAAATTTGGTATATTCACCGCTAAAATTAGATGAAAAAATCGTTTAACAAATCTTGATGATAGCTTATTTTTTATTAAATGCTTCTAAATAAAATTGAGAAAGAAAAAAATTCAACTATATTGTCAAATTAGCGTACATAAAGCTTTCACAGTAGGATTCTTCATTAAAAAATTGTTGAACGTTGATTGCATAAGCTAACGAATTTCAGTCTTACATGACGGGTGGTTCAGCAGAAATTTGTAAAAATCTAAAATAATACTTGCTTTCCACTGTTATAATTTGGAATTATTTCAAGAAAAACAGACTACTTCAGGGGATTTAAATGAAATGAAGCTCAGTTTGTACAACAGATGACGAAAATATATCCTCAATGGATGTATGCTCGTCGTCTGTTTTACAAAGTTATATTTTCAACTTTTTCAGACGTAAAAATTTTTTTTCCGTTTCAGTTCAGAATATATTTTTGATCTATTATAACGATTGATCTTAGTGCATTTCGTATAGTTGCTTTTACTGTTTGAAATAAAAACGCTGTTTCTAAAAAATTTTGAGAAGTTTTGTGTTGGGTCTGGGTTGGGTCTATTTTAAAAAATGACTCATGTTTGGGTTCGGGTGGTACCCGGGGGTTTGGGTGGGTCAGTAGTTGATAAAACTTGGTTTTTTTGGGCCAGAAATTTGACCGAATGAAGGACCTGGACGTCCGGTACAGCCATTCCAAAAATTTATTTTTTTACTTGAACATCCAAACAAAATTTTATTAAGGTCAGCATCCTGTATTCCCCTTCAAACAAATGTGTTCAGTTTAAAAATTTAAATAAAAAAAATTTGGGATTTTGCCGAGAAAGGAAAAGAATTAATCCATATTCTCTATAATGGAATATAAGATAGAAAATGAATCAGTATACCAGTGAAAACTTCAAAGTGTTTCCAGAGAGTCTAAAGAAATTAATTCATCATTTGCAGCTGTTTAAACTTTCAACTCACCCTTTAGAAATACATTTATCGATCAAACTCCGCAAGACACTTTTCCGATAAAGTCGAAAACTACCAGTCAAATCGGATAAATTAGGCTGTAAAACTACTTGCGCAAGATAATTGGCTCCCCGACTGATGACCTAAAAAATATTAGCAAAGTCATAGAAACATTTGCATGAGTTTTGATAACGCTGCACAGATTCAACATTCAGTTAAGGATTCCTAAGCTACAGTAGACGTTACGAAAAGAATATATTCTGCCACAGCTTCATCAAATTTGCATTGGTTATTCAGAATCAGCATCTACAGTCTCTAGAAAGCATGCATGTAATTGGAGGCAAGTGCTATAGGAACGGCCCCGCCCCAAAAAAAAGAAAATCCTCCAGGATTTTCCAATCCTATGACTAGCTATATGGTAGTCCCAGGAACTCCCATACTTTTCGTCGGAAAAAACTGAAAATTTTAATTTTTCGGTGAAAAATGTTAATCTTTGAAAAAAATGGTCAAAAACGTCAATTTTCTTGGCGTTTCGCGTCACAAATACATTTTTTACGTTTTTGTGCCAAAAATTAGTATTTTTTGATTCGTTTTCCCGACTTTTTTGTTACGAAAGAGGCATTTTTCCCTTCAGAGACCCCCACCTGAAATTTTCGCGAATCATTGACCCCCGGCTGCAAAAAAAGTCGTCTGGATCTCCCCCAGACCCCGGTGCACCGTTACAACTATGCTACAAAGTAAGATCATAATTAAAATCAAACTGATACTTTTTATTTAAGGTAAGACTAATAATTTAGATTATTTATCTCTCAAATATAGGATTTGTGGTAACATCCATAGCCAAAAGCGATTTTGGAGACGAGGATTCAAAAAGTACCTACCAAACATTGGTGAAGTTGCAACACAACAAGAACTAACCCTAAAATAATGTCCGGATAGACAATAAAAACTATAGATTTGTTATCCCCGTACTCATAAATTTAAATCACATTGATTAAACCAATACAATCTTGATCGAACGTTGAAATTTGCATACAGCTCGCATATAAACTTTAACATCCACTTTCACAGTGATATTTCAGAAAAATACTTTTCTCCTCAAATCCCAACCGGCTACGCCACCGCCTTCCAACTGACGCGTTCCCGTTACTATATCGTAATCGTTTTCTTGTTGTTTTAAAATAAATTCGGGAATATATTTCGGATGATGCGATAAATCCGCGTCCATGATGACGACGAAATCGCCTCTCGCCGATTTTATCCCGTGAACGTAAGCAGTTCCTTGGAAAAAGAAAAAAGTCAAACACACACTGACGGATACGATATTAAAATATCATATTTTTTGCGTTTTGCGTGTCTAACTTTTTAAAATGTTATATTAAAATATTCGATATCAAAAAATTACCCCATGAATTTTGATACGCACATCAATCTTGATTTTTCGGCATTATTCATGTTGTTATTTCGCTTCGTTTATTCGATTATTTCATTTGTTCATTTTTTATTACTTTTATGTACTCCGAGATAAAAAAAAACTCCATAAGTCATGAGGTACTGACTTTGTATATTTCAAAAGCCAAAAATTATGCAGACGAAAAAAAACACCATGCTATTCTATTTATTAATTTCTGAATCACAAAAAAAATGAAAAAAAACATAAAACTCACCTAAACCAAGTTTTCCAGGCCTCGGCCTGAGAACAATTTTTTCCGACCCATACAATTTTTGCAATTCTTCCGCAATTTCTAGCGTTCCATCTGGGCTATTATCGTCGATGATGATGATTTCGTATCGAACGTCCATATCGGCTAGATATTTATCAATCAACCAAACGCATATCGGCAAATTTTCTCGTTCGTTATACGTCGGCAATAAAATCGAATAAAGTTGTTTCGTTCCCATTTTAGTACCAATCAAAAAAAATCTAAGGTGAAAATCGACAGAAGCTGCAGATTCAAAAATGTGTATCAAAAATTAACAGCATCAAAGTTTGATCGAGCATGCAGATAATTCCATTAAAAAATCGTAGTTTTTCGCAAAAATTTATTTAAAATCTCTAAAACTTTCATCCGTAGGCATTGGCCTTGTGCTTAGGTAAAAATTGAAAATCGTCGGGCACCGGGCCCAACAACATTTCACTAATTTTCACCCAATCCTTGCAATTATTACTAGCCATCAAAGTTTCTAGATCGTCGCGACCGAAATAAGGTGCCGGTCTTTCGTTGATACGTTGAGGAAGCCGTTCCAACAGTCCGACCGGTATATAACGATAAGTGAAGGATAAAAATTCTAGTAAAAATCTACGAGTTTTATCAACGCCGCATTGATCACTACCCCAATGTTCGAGGCCATAATTGACGTATTTCTTGAGAATTTCGAATCTTTCAGTAGATCTTAAGTAAATGTGGCACAAACACTGACAAAATGTACAGTTTACGATATAAAAACCTTTGAAATATAGAACTAAGGACTAAGATGATGTTTTCAATCAGCTGAATGTATCAACTAGCTATAAGACCATTTTTTGACAAATTCGATCAGAGCAGCAAAACTTCTATCAATTTCGAGCTGAAAAATGGCAGCTAAAATTAAAAAAATTTAGCAACTAACCATATACGTAATAGCTGTATGTGTGGAAACCGACGGTTAAATTTTCAACTCATCGGACCTTCTCCCTCTATAAGGTCGGCAGCCAGAAGTCCCCAAGGTGGAAAATTTAGGTAGGGGTAAAATAGTAAATTGTAATGGTAGTACTTGACATATGCCGCGCGCCATTCCGTGACCTTTTTTTGCTGTCAACTTTTCTGCGGAGGAGGGTGGTGTACGTACTTTCACCACAAAAAAAACTTACAAAAATGGATAATGACCCTACTTGACGCTTTTTACGATCAAAAAAGATTTACTATTATGCAGAAAATGGTCAGACTTTGAAGATTGTCGTTCCAACTGATTCCTGCACATTACAAGAATCGGGCACAACATACTTTTGGAAACATTATTTGAACCAGCATCATCAGGAGTATGAGCTTATTCGATCACTAATAAGGGTTGAAAAGTATTATTAATCCCACTACATTATGAACTACGAGTTTGAAACCAGGTACCACTCCTGATCCACATCAATGGACCTCGCATGTCTCAACTCATAGTAGGAAAGTGTGCCACAGCTTGGGTAACCATATGCACACAGAAAGGAAAAGAGAGCATGAAGATGAAGAATTTTAAGAACATAATGTTTTTCTTCCCAAGGGGCGATTTTTTGATAAATCACATATACATAAGTCATTATTTGATCTCCCAATTATATATATAATGATTCCTACAAGTAGTATATATGTGGCTTTAGTATTATTAACAACATTTGATTCTGAATCATGAGTTTGAAACCAGGTACCACCAGGGTTTTTTTTGTACATGACCCATTTGTACATGTACAGACGGTAGCCGATATTTCATTTGTACAATTTGTACATAGCAAAAATACGTAAAATAAGTAACCTGTGTTCCTCTATGTCATGGCCAAAGACTAATAACCAAATCAGTGTAATTTTCAAATTTTATTTATAACTCAAAAAATTGCCATTAATTCATTAAAATTTAGAAAAAAATTGAAATTTTCGAGTTTCAATTCTAATTTACAAGCATTGTGGAACAAATTCTGTAGAAAACTATCCAATAGCATAATGAGTTTGCATTAGATGATGAATTGATGGTTAAGTCGTCTATGATGAGAAATGAAAGCTCAAAAAAGACGTCAATGTTTCCGGCGCGCAGCGCCGGAAAAATTTTCCGTGTATTAACATTCGGCGACGCTGGAAAATTAATTTTCCAAATATTTATTTCAAGAATTAGATTCGAATTTAGTGTTCAAAAGTCGTAAATTTCAGAATTTTATCATCTTAAAAATTTTGAAAACAGTAATTTATTCATTAACTCTCATGCAGGCTTTTTTTTAGTCATTTTAGGAGCCTGGGCTCCTAAAAGTTCGAAAATGGCTCCTAAAATTTTACTCCAAGGAGCCAATTTGGCTCCGAAAAATTCAGCTGAAGTTTAACCGAATTTTAGTTGTTTGCTATAATTATATTATATATCAAGCAACTTTACATGAATGCGTTTCTATTTTTAAGATCTCTTTAACAATAAACGATTTACTACTATTTTTAACTGTTTTTTCCGAGATAATTTTGTGTTTCAATGCAACAAACGCTGGTGTTGAGCGTGGTTTTTCTCTGATGAACAGATTAAAGACGAAAACTTGGTCGCAAACAACAGTAAGGTCTTACTCGATCAAGAAATCAAATGGCAAAATTAGATTTTTCATCGATCATCAAATCAGGCTGAACATTTGGACGTCTTGATGCGTTTGCAGAAATGCCGCAGCAATTGTAATAATTTTGATTTCGAAAGTGCTTACAAAATAAGGGCTAAAGAAACGCGATATAAAACTGGTGATTTTGCTAAGAAAGGTAACGAATAAACGTGTCGTGTTTTGATTGAAAATAAACTTTTTTGATGAGTTCCGTTTTAAAAGCAAATTCAAAAAATTTGCCCTATCTGTGATACAAATAAATTTGGATTAAATACAATCAAACTATACGAATTATATAATGCATTAATTTTTATCAAAAGTGTGCATTGATTATTTATGGCTCCTAAAAATGTCTGTTTGGCTCCTAAAAATTTAGGTCTAGGAGCCATTTGGCCTGTAAATTTTTGACGAAAAAAAGCCTGCTCTCATGACCTTGGCCGAAAAGATATGAGTGGAAGAGTAGAAATTTCCGAAGGCTACTTCCATGAAGCTTTCGAACTGATTTTATGTTAAGAAAGGAATAATCACTTTGAAAGTTTAGAGACTTGATGTATTGATCTTCCTCAAAAAATGTTTCAAGGAAAAACTACAAATCTTCATCAAATATCAAGATAAAATATTGATTACCACTTTAAAAATGAGATAATACGTTTGAGATGATGAAAACTATTATACATTAAATAATAGGTGAAGTTAGACATTCTGAAAGTTGCGTCTGAGCTAGGTAATACATAATAATGATTATTAAAGTTATAACTGGCGCGAGGCGCCGGAAAATTTTGAGATTATGAACTTCTAAGACGCACCAAAATGCATATTTTCTGTATCTTATCCCCAAAATTATCTTCCCTAAATGGGAAAGAGCCGTTTGTACATGTACAAATGACTACTCCAATTTCGTTTGCCCCAAAAAACTTTCATTTGCCTCCGGCAAAAAAAGCCTGGGTACCACTCCTGTTCGCATAAACGGACCTCGGATGTCTCAACACATAGCAGGAAAGTATGTCGCAGCTTGGGTAACCATATGCGCACAGAAGACCCAACGCAGAAGCGGGAAAAAGGAAAGGAGAGGATGAAGAGGAAGAATTATGAGAACATGATGTTTTTCTTCCCAAGGGGCGATTTTTTGATAAATCACATATTTACATAGCTCATTATTTGATCTTCCAATTATATATATAATGATTTTCTAGAAGTAGTGTATATCAATGTGCTGATATCCTTTCCTAAAAATCGCTATATGGCACAGAAGTGGCATGCTTTCCCATTACCATCTGCTCAGTAAATGTGTCAAAAATCCCCAGTGAGTAATTCCTCTCAAAGCACACATTGTGCAATTTTTCTCGAATTACTATAACCTGCTGGGGAGAGGATGAGGTCTACCAAAATTTTTTGCTATAGTGAGCTGTTTTTACGGGGGTAGTAAATGAATTTCCAAATCTAAGACCGGAGTAATACCCCCCCTACCCTCATGGGGTGCTCTGTCGGCAGCCCTTTCCAACTTTTCCTATATAGGCACTAAAAACACGCAGCTCATCGAAACGCCTCTTTCAACCACTATAACCTATGCCACTGCCCATCACTATTTAAATTTAGTGAATTATATCTGTAATAAAAATTCATGGATTCTCCGAGGAGGCTCGAAGTGAGAAAATCGTTCAGTTGATCATACACCGTTTTACGACTAGTGATCGACCAAGGAGAACTTTTTGCACATCGGCTGGTGCCGATGCATAACATGTACAAAATGTAAAAAAATAAAGCTTTTTAAATAGCTCCTCAAACTTTATTTTCAGAATAGAAAACAACATATATATAGTCATCCAATAAACCTATTGTAGCATATGACATGACATGCTTATTCATTAAACTAATTAAAAACATTAAAACATTAGACATTAAAAGCAATCGGCCGATTGTTGCGTTTTTCTGGCATCGGCCATCGGCCGATGTTTTGGCAAATAATCGGCCGATGGCCGATTGTTTGGCAACTTTTTGTTACAATGGATGCAGGTGCATATGCTTAAAAAACAGATTGTTCACATACATGTTTTACACTTACTTTAGTAAATACATTATTTTTTCGTGAAAATAGTTGTTTTAATGTCTAGCATATTTGCCCTGTGTTGCCATTGATGAACTAGATAACAAGAATTTGACAAGCTATAAATGGAATATTTTAGCTGCGGCAGTAAGAATATACTTTAATACATGTATAATGTATCCACACCTTATATAATTATAATTTTGCAGCTTGTCAATTTGTTAAAATCTTTTGCAGAAATTGTAAAAATTTATGAATCTAAAAACGCCTGTATTTCGGAGGAAATAGCTGAAGAAACGTAAGCTAGATTTTGTGCCTAAATTTGTTTGAAAATCAATCCACAATTTCAACTTTCCTGGATTGGGTTCATTAAAGGAGGAATTGTCAGGGAAAATGAATCAATATTTTTATAGAAATGATAATCGAGCCCACTTTAAACCCATTGAAGACAATAGACTTCATGCTTTGGCATCTTTACTAGATCCTGGATTTAAAAAGGATGGATTGAAATTTGAAATATATCACCAGAGCACCTCATGGGGGGTATGAGGGGTATTACCCCCCTCTTAGATTTGGAAATTCATTTACTACCCCCCATAAAAACAGCTCACTAATAGAAAAAAATTTTGGTAGACCTCATCCTCTCCCTAGTAGGTTATAGTAATTCGAGAAAAATTGCACAATGTGTGATTCTCAGGAATTACTCACTGCTGTTTTTGACACATTTACTGAGCAAATCATAATGGGAAAGTATGCAACTTCTGTGCCATATAGCGATTTTTAGGAAAGGATATCAGCACATTAATATATACTACTTGTAGGAAATTATTATAAATATAATTGGGAGATGAAATAATGACTTATGTATATGTGATTTCACTGTTTTTTTTGTACTCTACAAAGATTTTTTCCCTTGTACAAAGAAAAATTTTGACAATCTTTGTACATGTACAAAGATTTTTTTCTCCAGGAGAAACGATATACGTCAGTCTCGAGCTATTGCCAATGTTGTCGTCGTAGCTGCATACCAAATTGAATCCTGATGTTAAAAATAACAAAATTCAGAAAATTGAGTTTTGAAAGTTGAAAACCGATGTGAATCGAATGAGGTTTAAGAAAGCTAGCTCCTGACAGCTTATTTATTGATTTTAGAGCGAGCGACCAAAAATCTATCTGTGCCACTAAAATTTTTCCCCAAGTTGCACATGGCAACCTGGCCTGTACAAAAAACCTGAATGCATCCAAGCATACCTAGAAATAAATTGAGATCAGAAACTAAAAGACATCAAATAATGAAAGAGATGAATCTTGTTGAAGCTGGAGAGTTACACTAATTTTATCAGTATGTGAATAGTAAACTTTCTGCATCTAGGTATTCATGATCTTAAATATAGAGACATAATTGCCATCAGTCCTATTGATAAATAAATAACTGATTTGCTAAATGATTATTTTTCCTCTATTTCTACCAAACCTGAAAATATTCCTGATCCTAACCTTACTTCTGATAAAAAATTTGAACATAAATTCTCTTGTAGTTTTGATTTCCTCCCTGTCCTTTCAGTGCTCAAAAATCTCAAACCAACGTTATCACTGGGTTCAGGATTATTATAAAGTATTTACGAAACGAAAATTTTTTTGTACAAAGAAAAATTAAAATGTACAAAGACTTTTGACTTCAATCTTTGTACAAGTACAAAGGGGTGTTGTACAAAAAAAAACAGTGTGTGATTTATCGAAAAATCGCCTCTTGGGAAGTCTTCCTCTTCATGCTCTCCTTTCCTTTTCCCCGCTTCTGCGTTGGGTGTTCTGTGCGCATATGATTACCCAAGCTGTGGCATACTTTCCTGCTATGAGTTGAGACATGTGAGGTCTGTTGACGTGGATCAGGAGTGGTACTTGGTTTCAAACTCGTAGGTCATAATGTAATGGGATTAATAATACTAAAGCCGCATTCAGCATCAGGACTTTCAATTGGAAGCACTGTTCCAAGCCTTAGCAGGATACTGCTGCAGATGCTGGTTCAAATAATGTTTCCAAAAGTATGTTGTGCCCGATTATTGAAATGTGCAGGAATCAGTTGGCTTGACAATCTTCAAAGTGTGACTATTCCCTACACATAATTAGTGCATTGAAGTTGCATGATTGGGAGTGGAAAAGGGAGCTGAATAAATGTTTTTTGACTGTAAGGTTAGAGTACTGCAACAACTCCCCCCTCTGCAAAAGAGCTGGGAGCAAAAAAAAGGTCACGGCATATTTTAAGTACTACCCTTGAAATTTACGATTTTACCTCGACCTAAATTTTCGACCTTGGGGACCTCTGTATATCACATATTGATCATACAAATCAAAATTAAATAATTTAGGCTTTCTGCGATCCTCAAGCAGAAGACAAAGCTGAACTGAAGTCTGTTTTTTATAAAATGCCTCTGAATAGAAAAGTGACACAAATCAGTATCGTTGTCAAAATCGTTTACATAAAGCCCTTATTGTAAATTTTTCACTCGAAAAATTGTTAAGGGTTAGGTCAGTATGCTCACCAATTTCCATTTCTATATAATATATTGTTCATCAAAAAATTGTGAAAATCTAAAATACTACTTTTCACTTTCATTATTTAGAAGCATTTCAAGAAAAAACGACTACAGCTTTGGCCAGAATGGTTGTCGATCAAAAATAACAAAATCAACACTTTTCTGAAAATATGGTTCAAAAATTTGAATGGATCTTCAATCTCATTCTTCAAACTTTCTCTGTGACCACAATTAATACTAATGTAAATAATTCAAGCATTTACACAAAACCGACAAATTTCAGGCCCTACTTGGCCATTGCAAGTTCATCTGAAGATGAGCTGTAGCCCGAAAAATATGCAATGTCAACATTTGAGCAAGCAAAATCCATTGTTTTGTAATACTTTACTAGAATAATGGAAGAAAAATGCTGCAACAAAACCAGAATTAGCTAATGTGAGTCACAATAGTGTGCAGTTGAAAATAAGTTTCATTATGGAGAAAATTTCTTTAGCTTGCCATGAAATTTTTATCAGCTCCAATTGGGTCAGTAGCTAGTGAATGATCATTTTAAAAAGCAAAAGATGCTAGAAGTGGAAAAAGATCCTGTTTATTGCTGAGATTGGATCCAATAGTGCAAACTGGAAAAACAAGCTGAAGTTGAAGAAGCTTCTAGTGAACTCAGCAATCAAAGTGAAGTTATACAACAGATGCCGTTGTTGATGACAAATTGGATGAATGAAATGTTGTTAACTATTGAATGTTGAAAATATCAGTAAAACTTTGTGAATTCATAATAATTTTAAATTTATTAGTGTAACAACTTCAGGTTGCATTTTGTACATGTTACAGCCGATGCATCGGCAATCGGCCATCGGCCGATGCATGGGCATCGGCCGATGGCAAATTTTTGGCCATCGGTCCACCACTGTGTCCTCTTACTATACTTTTTGGTCGTCCCCTTTTTTAACCACTTCGAAACTGTTCACAAAAAACGTCATCTGACGCTGGGAACTCGTCCATCTGCTGCGACCGTCTGGTTCTGAGTTGCATTGAGCTGGAGTCTATTGTACAGGTAAGAGGTCGACAATACGGGAATAGTAGAACTGACAATGCCTGCCTTTATCTTCCTTTTTGTTAATCCTGTTACTGTTTCTGTTTCTCTTATTGTTGGTTGTTTCTTTTGTCTCCAAAACAATGATTGCCCCAGAGCAGCCTGGCACATCCCTATCTCTAAGTTTAATTTTTTCACTGGTTTGAAGAAATCAGCCGACATGCACATGGCATTTTAACTTTCCTAAAGAACAAACTGACAATGTATTGTGAATAGACTGCCCCAACTTAGATAATATGCAACACACAAATATTTTCAAGAGTCCAGCCGCACTTTTTAAAGTGTTGCTTTGGTATATTAGCTTTTCTACAACTTTTTGTGTAAGTGTAGACTGCAAACAGATAAGCATTTTTTGCTTACTATCAAACTGTGACAAATCTACTCGTAGCGGTGATTTTTCTTTACATATTTTATTTCTTTGTTAGAGATGGCCAAGGACAAAGACCGCAAAACGGTCATAAATTAACCATGTTCAAAGCTAAATTTATCAAATATATGTATGCCCCATCATTTCAAGGCTTATTAAAGTCTGTCAGTTGAGACTATTTTCTTAAGTGGCTCTTCATCAGCTCCCATCTATGATGCCAGGAGATATAAAATGTCATTATATTTTTGTAAGTGTAAAACTTTTGATCTCTCCTTTTCAAAACAATGACTAGCATGGAAAGATTCGTCACGTTTCGCTCATCATAAACTTATTTTTCCTGCGTCTACACTTACAAACATTCTGGTGAAAATTTGGTGTGAAAATTTGGCTGGATTTTTCAATGGCATTGTACACAACGCACAGTTTAATCAAAAGACATTTATGCTTAACAGAAAACAACTTTTTCGAGAATTTAGGACGATAAAACTTTATTTATAAGCAACCAAGCACAAATTCATTCATTCTGAATGAAAGACATAAGACATGAAAGAAACATGACCATCGGCCCATTGAATACCCAGAAAACCTAATAATCGGCCAATGCATCGGTCGATCACTACTATGAAATTTTATGCTCATCTTATGGTCCAAAAGTACAAGGACGTTTCTGCATGGTAATTGTAAAAGAAAATGCCACGTTTCAAACAGACATGCATGGTAAGAATTTTCCAGAGGAGGGTCCTCGGACTTTTCGTCGAGGTGGGGTAGAGAGTAAGTGAGCAAATAACAAAGAAAAGCTCCACAAGCATGTTTTTTCATACATAATATGCATAAAAATGATAAAAAAACTTTGCTCAAAAAAGTTCCGGGATGAGGTGCTGGACGATTTTTTTCGGGCTAAGGGAATGTCTAGAGTCTCAAGTAGAAGAGTTTACTCCCCTACCCATGGTTCTTTTTTAGCACGGTGCTAATGAAGTTGGGCCTGTGCTAATGAAAATTTTAGTCGTGCCAAGAAAAAATAATACCAATTAAGGAACGTTAACAGCCGCGTAATGGGACCCGTGCTAAAAAAGAAAACCATGCCCCTATCCCTATTTGCATGTATAGTTTCAAATTTCCTTATCATTTACCTTATATCCCAATGCCTCTTCTCCTTTATTTCTGTGAAAATCCAAGGTTTGATCAACGCTCCGCGCGCTATAACAACACCGGAAATGTTTTTACAATTTTCCATTTTATCGTAATAATCTTCGTAGGATAGAATATCGCCGCAGCCCAATAAAGGAACGGGTGCCGCCGATTCAGCACACGATTCTATGTATGACCAATCAGCCATTTTCGTATAACGCTGCTCCCTAGATCGCCCGTGCATTATACAGGCCGAAACGTTCCACGAATCGAAATTTTTGACCAAAGAATGAGCAATGTTTTTTCCACCGTAGACACCAAAAAAAGTAAAAATAGTCAACAAAAGTATATAAATTATGAAATTATCGTGAAAATCTGTTCTTAATGTTGATCGCCAATCTCCTTTGACGATGAAGCTTTAAAGAGTCAGGAAACTGTTGGGGATGTACTTACGGTAGAAGTCATACCATCTATGCAAAATTGGTCATTGGGCGACCCAAAAAAATGATTTATCATTCTCTATAATTTTTCTGCGTTGAATGCGCGTCGCGTACTAAACCCACTTGTTATTGGTCCATTTACGCCCGGTAAACGGAGATGCTTTCACACAGAATTGATTTACATAATTACTTATTATTATTATTGTTATTTATTACTTGCATTTTATAAGCGCAAGTGGGCGGCTGATATTGGGATCTACTGGAATTACGAAGAACGATACGCAATTAGCAGGAAATTATAAAATTACCAATCACCAAAATTATCCGCCATCCCTGGATATTACTGCAGTGAGTATTTGTAGTCTTACGTAGTAGCCTGCATCTTTAGCTTTTCGATTGCAAGCTCGTGTAGTTCCAGTTATAACAAACTCAGGTTACACTGTGAGTGAAGGTTGTGTTTAGCTGCTAGAGAACTGTAGCACTGTACTAACCGTTGCTAATAGGAAACTCTATTGAGTAACACCCAGCAATAAGTTGTGTACAAGCCAATAGTCTTTTTAGTTGTATTGCTGACGTCTTTTGACCTGTGCAGAGACTAAACATGACAAAACTTCGTGTAAGAGATCTGTCAGGAATTTTAGACTTAAACCTGTATAAATTCTAAGGGGACATTCAATTTTGAATAGTAAGATCAGCTTCAATGTCTTGTGACAATCGCAAAACTTTCCAAAATTGACTTTTGGCAACCCAGTTGAAACAGAGCCAATATCGAATTGATGTAAAAATGAATTAATTTCACATTGAGACCAATATTCCCCAAGAAAATCGAAAAATCGACCGAGACTGATTCAAAAACATGGAAAATGTAGAACCCGTGAAAATGCAATGTTATTGCATTTTGCTTATATTTAATTATCAAAAATAGGCATACCTGTACTTGGGGGGGGGGGGGGCCCAACTTGGCCAACCATATACCCAACCCCTCCCCAGTTTGGAAAAAATTTAAAAAATTTGCAAAAAAGTGTATTTTTTTGGCCTTTTTTGAGAAAAATTTCGACTTTTTTCGACCCCCCTCCCCCAACTGGTCGGACCTCTTACAGGTATGAAAATAGGGACCACGATTTATTAAGATTGGCTTTCTAATTCACAATTAAATACACTTTCATAATGTGTACAGATTTTTGCTTGATATAGAGAGTGGCCCGCTTATGTATGCGCAATTTTGATCAGAAAGTTTTTGTATAAGATATGACAAAAATTTCACGGAATGTTGAGCAGTCATTGGAATTTTATCTGTAAAATTTTCATGATTGGATCTTGCATATTGAGGGGTTCCGGCAATGTGCAAAACTTGCGCTTATCTATGTGCGGTGTTATTTTTGCATAGATTCGACACTTTTTGAGGTTGAGTCACGAAATTTTCCATAGATAGGTTGCATTTATCCTAGTTTTCATACATAAAATTTCATATTTTTCATACAAAATAGCATCTATACATTGCCTGCTGGGTAGATGACACGAATCTTCTATGAAATTTTCCTGTACACGATATGAATTTTCAATAGAATTCACTGACCATCTCTCTTTCTTTACACATTACAAAGTAATCCAGTGTCAAAAAGCTTGTGCCATTAACGAATGCTATTCGCCATTGGTTAATAATAGTGGAATTCAGTTCATAACTTTGCTTGAACAGTGACAATGCATGATAACACTTCCAGTCCACCCAAACCAGAACGCAACTTCTGCACATTGCTAAATGAAGTGCACGATGAGAAAACTCAAATAACTCCATCAATATGCGAGATCCAATCATCAAAATTTTACAGATAAAATTTCAAATAACTGCCCTACACTCTGCTCTACTACTCTACCATATTTACACAAAAGCATTTCGTTTTACAATAAATCTCGCATATTGCGAATGGATAAGCGTTCTAGCCGCAGTTCGATGTGAACATGTTTACGGTTTCAACGGTTTGAAACCGACTCTCATTTTTGTACTAATATTGAAGGATTTTCAATACACTTTGAAATTTTTTTCAATCAGAAATAGAACGAAATTCAGTTTAAATTTTATCCTCGTTTGGCACTTCACTGATTATAATTTTGATCTGTCACGTGTTTGGAAAAAAATTTCATTTAAAGAGAACTAAAGCAGTTAAGAACAAATGACACTTACGAAAATACCTGTCCTAATCTTTAAAGTCAAGGGTATATCGCCGATCACCGAATTTACGCCATTTACAATGTCGGCCAAACGATTGGTGCGATTCATCAACATACACCCAGCACCTTTTTGACAAATCAAATCGATAGGACAGGCGATATTTAAATCGATAAAATCGATTTGACACGTTTCCCGAAGAAGTTGGGCGCACTTGGTCATCGTATCGGAGTGGCCTCCGCACAACTGCACGCCGAAAAATTTTTCGCTCGAGTGCCGACGGATTAAAGCCCATTCAGATTGTTTGCCCTCGAAAAGAAATACGAACTCACTGTTATTTTTTCCCACAAATCTTGCTTTTTGGCTAAAAAATTCTGGAAAGGAGTTGGAAGTTTTTGGTCAAAAGTTTTAGCTCATTTACAAGATCAGTGTCGAAAGTTTCCGACGCTAATTCCCATAATCAAGCTCAGGCGCGGCTGATAGCATGTCTATCTACGCTTATCACTTAGTCTTCCATTATGTAAATCATCTAGAATGCAATATCCCGCTGTTTGATCAGTAATGTTCGCGATTTTGATGCAAAGTTCAAAGAAGATTCGTTTTTCATTTACACATTTAATCGATAAAAATAAATCAGTCGTTTAGCTTTCTGAAACTGCAGTTTCTTTTTTGTCGTTCCTTGTGAAGATTTTCAGAGATTTTTAGTCCTGACTTGCCTAAAAACACTTCAGACTTATGAAAGCATGAATATAATTTTTAAATTCCTAAAATTATAAAAAAAATGTATTTGAACACAAAATTTAAACTCTGCTTTTCGAAATTTATAAGGGTTTAGAATTAATTTCTCAGCGTTCAATTATATAGAAACTCTAAAAAAAATTTTTTTTCAGGCGCTCCGCGATAAGGAGATTAATCTATGTGAGGTCTGCATCTAACTACCTGTGATCGCAGACTTATTTAATTGTCGAGTTTTATTATAATTCAAAGTTATTATAATCTCATATCGTTTGGTTAACAATTATTATTTTGACAGAATTGGACTTTGACGCTTTCATTTTTCTTGGTTTTTGCTGAATTAACGGCTCTAAAGACAAGAGAGTACATGGGTTTCCTTCTCCAAAAATCGTCGGCTATATGGCTAGTCATATGGTAGTCACAGGGAACTCCATAATTTTGGTTGGAGAAAGGCCGACAAATTTAAATTATTCGATCAGAAGTCATTTTTCAACAGAAAATTGCCAAAAATGTCAGTTTTTTTCGGCACTAAGCGCCATAAAGACATATTTCACACTTTTTTAGTTGAAGATTCTGATTTTTTTCTTCAGGGATCCCCCAAATATTTTGATGAATCGATGACCTTCTGCTCTAAAACAGCCGTTTGGACTTCGCCCAGACTTCGGGGATCCGTTATATGTATGCAAAAGAATGTTATGTAAATACGCTTAAAATTTAAAAGTTCTTAAATGGAGTGTATATATGTGAACATATCTTTAAGCAAAAAAGACTTGGGGAATATAGGAAAGATATTTTTTGGCCTTTTTCCCATTTGGTGAAAAGGTCGATGGAAAAATCTACATAGTCAAAAAATTCAGAAAACTGGCACTAAACCCTGAATTTGAATTTTCAGAAAATGGTTGTCAAAAATATATCATTTTTCATCAGATAGGCTCATAATTCAAGTCTCTTGTATAATTTTTCAAAAGGAATGATTGGCAATTTTCAAATCTTCACCTGTAAAAGTTCAGTTGCTAATGCCATTTCACCGCATGTTATTTCGGCTCCGAAATCGATACAAACTCGTCGGAAAGGCAGATTTCCAACGGTCGTCAGAGGCGCTAAAAACAACTTCCTCTTCCAATCTTCAGCCTCTATTTTTTTAGGTATGCGTTTTTCGTTGCAGCAAATTTCGGATCCTTCTCTTTCATCCTCGCGACAATTGATTTTTTTCTTTTTGGCCAAAGTTTGTAAGTACTCGTCGCTGATTCGGCAGTCATAGATTCTTTTCTGAAGCTTGACTTTAGTCTCAAAATTTAATTTGTTGATTTCGTCGTCAACGTCCAGATTTGAGGGATTTGGGTTTCCATTCGATAAACTAATCAAATTTTCGCCCGTATGACTTTTAGCGAATCGACAAGTGATACCATAACTGCAAAATCCTCGTATGTCAAAAATGGGACATTTATCGCCCAGATCGGCAGGCTTATTCTCCCAAAACGTTTCCAGATCGTGTGAGAATTTACATTTTTCGCCGTACTGGCAAGTTCTAGTCTTAAAGAACGACGAGCACAGCAATAATGATGAATCGGGGCGCTTGTCTCGTGGTCGATTTTTGTTCAAACCCCGTTGTTTGGCGCGCTTGGACTTTGGAGGCCCAACTTCTCCATCTTCTACATCATTACTTTTCTTACTTCGTTGATCCTCTTCTTTTCCATCAGATGTTCTATTCAAATTTTTGTAGAGAAATTCTTCCTTGATAGGCGCTACGTGAGATGGAACTGCTGCCATTGCTAGAACAGGTTTATTGAATATCAATACGCACATCACATCACCGTATTTATTTCATAAAAATCTAATTAAAGCTATTCATCACACTGAATATGCGTAAAAGTTATGCCTACTCTACTTGCCATCCTCATCTATTCACGCCAGTAACGTGAGAAAAGCTATCCGAGGAAATGATTTATAATTCACAAAGAAATAGAATGTTGAGATAATTCAATTCCATAAAATTCATAAGAAAGTTCTCACTTTCCTTCCTCCATTTCCGACTTTGTAAATTGGGGGTTAAGATGACCTATACATACCTGTACTTGGGGGGGGTTGGGGGGGGGACCCCCCAACTTGGCCAACCCTGTACCCAAAATCATTTACCCCCCCCCCCCAGTTGGGAAAAGATTAAAAAAATTTGGCAAAAAGTGTATGTTTTTTGGCCTTTTTTGGGAAAAATTTCGACTTTTTCTACCCCCTCCCCAACTGGTCGGAGGTCTTACAGGTATGGATCTATAGTATCTAAATCAAACATGTAATTGGGGAAGTACCGTAAGAACCTATCCACAGAAATTGTAGGCCGTATGGTGATTCCCACAAGATTAGCCAATTATATGATTAGCCATTTGGTAGCCAGGTCGGGAAAAAGCTGGAAAGTGTCAATTTTCTCGGTGCTTGGCGCCATAAATACATTTTTCACCGCGTTTTCCAACAAAAATTACTATTTTTTGAACCGTTTTTCGGACTTTTTTTGATGAAAAAATTTTTTCATTAGAGGACCTCTCCCTGAAATTTTTGGGAATCAGCAATTCCCAGACCTCAGGGCTTCTGTTACATGTGTGATGATGACTGACAATAATTAAATGTTAACCATACCTGTATAAACAGTTGTCAATGACTCTCCTCCAACCTTCAATTTTCGACAGCTACCTCCAGCCAGCCGGAAATCGACAAAAAATACTCATTTTTTGGTCGAAAACGACTTTTTTGGATAGAAAAATGATCAAGAAAGTGAAAAATTTAAAGCGCTTGGCGCAGAAATAATGCTCACTATCAATTTTAAGCAGACATGCACGGCAAGAATTTTCTAGGAGTCCTCGGACTTTTCATCTTGAGGGGTGGGGGATAGGTGAGCAAAAAACAAAAAAAAGCTCCACAAGCATGTTTTTGATACAAAACATGCATAAAAATCATTAAAAAACTGGCTTATAAAAACTTCAGGGGGCGTTAGACGATTTTTTTCGGGCCAGTGGGGTGTCCAGGATATCAGGTAGGAGGGTTTACCCCCACCCTATGTGCATGCATGGTTTTAAACAGAAAAATTCACTAATCTGGGGCGTGTTTTGTCCATTTTTGGTCGAGAAAACGCATTTTTTAGAACTTGCTGACCCGCTCCCCCAAAACTTTGGAAAGTTGGCTACTCCCGCACCTTAAAAGGGACTTTTATCGCGAACCCAACTGGTCATCGAATAGGCGCGATGTGCCGAAAAATTTTACGTTTTTGTCTTGTACCCAGAAATCAGGGAAATTTAGCCTTCTACCGGTAAAAAAGTGGTGCCATTTGGTACAAGCACCTAATTTTTTTTGTGGAAAAATCGCTGTGTGCAAAGAAAGTTCGATGAATTTGAAGTGCTAAGATGCGGAATAAGGGCTAAATGCAGAGCACCCCATGGGAAAGGGTATGGGGGGTATTACCCCCGTCTTAGATTTGGAAATTCATTTACTACCCCCATAAAAACAGCTCACTATAGCAAAAAATTTTGGTAGACGTCATCCTCTCCTCAGTAGGTTATATTAAGTCGAGAAAAATTGCACAATGTGTGCTCGAGATGAATTACTCACTGGTGTTTTTGACACATTTACTGAGCAAATGATAATGGGAAAGTATGCAACTTCTGTGCCATACACAGCGATTTTTAGGAAAGGATATCAGCACATTAATATATACTACTTGTAGGAAATCATTATATATATATAATTGGGCGATCAAATAATGACTTGTGTATATGTGATTTATCAAAAAATCGCCCCTTGGGAAGAAAAACATTATGTTCTTAAAATTCTTCATCTTCATGCTCTCTTTTCCTTTCTGTGTGCATACGGTTGCCCAAGCTGTGGCATACTTTCCTACTATGAGTTGAGACATGCGAGGTCCATTGATGTGGATCAGGAGTGGTACCTGGTTTCAAACTCGTAGTTCATAATGTAGTGGGATTAATAATACTTTTCAACCCTTATCAGTGATGGAATAAGGTCATACTCCTGAAGGTGCTGGTTCAAATAATGTTTCCAAAAGTAAGTTGTGCCCGACTCTTGAAATGTGCAGGAATCAGTTGACACGACAATCTTCAAAGTGTGACTATTCTATGCGTTTAATTACTACATTCAAGTTGTTTTTTGTAAGTTGTAATTGAGAATTGATTTGTGGTGAGAGCACTACACCAACCCCCCTTCTGGAAAAAAGTCGGGAGCAAAAAAAAGGTCACAGCATATTTCAAGTACTACCCTTATAATTTACGATTTTACCCCTACCTAAATTTACGACCTTGGGGACCTTTGTCGTCTTTAAATGATTTTGATTTTCTTTTTATTCAGTAAATTCTAAAAAAACTTTGGAAAATTCCCCCCTTTTTTGAAAATCCTGGATACGGGTCATACCTGGACAATAGGTTCAACTGGATGCAACTCGGTACCAGATCAAGCGACTTCGGTACCAGATAACTCGATTCTCAGCACCAGATCATGTTTTGTGTATGAACCGATTTTAACCGAGAAAATGCAATCGAGAATTCAAAGGTCAACCAAGTGAACATGGAATCGGCCAATTAACCAGAAAATTAACTACCAACCAATTAGTCAGGGAATCAGTGAACAAATCAATCGCAGTGAACCAGCTAATCAGTAAATCGAACAAATCAGGGAATCAATGAACCAATCCTTCAATCAGGGAAACAGCCAAAAATGAAATCAACGAAAAAAACCAACCAATTAGGGAAGCAACCAGCCAGCCAGGGGATCGATGAAGCGACCAACCATCCAATCAGGGAAACAATCAATCAATCAACCAGTGAATCAACCAACCAACCCGGGAATCAACCAAGCAACCAATCAGGGAAACAACAAACCAACCAGGGAATCAAAGAAACAAACAACCAACAAATCAGGGAAACAACCAACCAATCAACCAGGGGATCAGTCAACCGACCAGAGAATCAATGAATCAACCAACTGACAAATCGAGGCATCAATCAACTAGCCAATCGGGGAATCAACCAACCAACCATGGAATCAATGAACCAACCAATCAGAGAAACAAACATCCAATCAACCAACCAACCAGAGAATTAACCAAGCGACCATCGAGCCAGGAGATTAGCCAACCGACCAGAGAATCAACGAATCAATCAACTAACCAATCGAGGCATCAATTAACTAGCCAATCAGGGAATCAACTAACCAACCAACCAGGGAATCAATGAACCAACCAACCAACCAGGTAATCATTGAACCAACCAATCAGGAAATCAACCAATTAACCAGGGAATCAATGAATCAACCAACCAATGGATCAGCCAGCCAACTAGAGAATCAACGAATCGACCGACTAACAAATTGAAGCATCAACCAACCAACCAATCGAGAAATCAATCAACCAACCAAGGAATCAAACTAAACAACCAAAAAAATCAGAGAATCAGTGAATAAACCAACTAATCAATCGAGGAATCAATCAACCAAACAATCGGGAAATCAACCAGGGAAGTAATGAATCAATCAACCAAGGAATCAATGAACCAACCAACAAGAGAATCAATGAGCCAACCAACTAGTCAATCAAAGAATCAACCAAGCAACCACCTAGTGAATCGGGAAATCAATCAACTAACCATTAATCTGGGAATAAACCAAAATTCAACTGCAAGGAGATCAACCAACCAACAAGGAAAAGCAACTTACTTTGATTTCCTTGTTGGTTGATTGATTCACTAAGTGAATAAACGTAATAAATAATAGTAATTATAATTTGCAGGTAATTCCTCAACTGGCTGTTTAGTTGAACCAGTCAAATTAACAGCCAGATAAGAAATTACCAACCGAATCACAGTGTCAATGAACCAGCTAATGAGGAAACCAATCTCAACTAACCAAACTGATTAACTTAAGAATCAAGCAACCAGCCAAAAAGGGAATGAATCAGACATCAAGGAAACGAAACCAATAAATTAAGGAATTAGCCATCTCAAACTACCAATGGAATCCAGTGAAGCATTTATACATGAGTTAGTGGTGATATAATTGTTCAAGCATTACCTGTAAGAGATCCGATCACTTGGGGAGGAGGTAAGCTCCAAATTTTTGGGTGGGTGTCCCATAATTTTGAGGAGGTCCACAAAAAAAACCGAAAATTTTCCAAAAAAGGCCAAACAAACTAATTTTTTCCAATTTTTCCCGAATTAGGGGGGTCCCAACATTTAAGTATGGGGTTCGACCAAGTAGGGGCCCCCCTAATTACAGGTATGTGCTTAAGCAGACGAGTATATATATATTGTTATTTGATGAATTGGTTTTTGCTCGTATGGTTGGATCATCACTTTGCAAACTGGGCCATTGGGCAGTATATTTTTTGGATTGAAATTTTCAATTGGTGAACCATTCATTTTGATCCTCATGAATTCGTCAGGGTGTGCAAGGCTTGACCCAAAGCTAGTTATTATCTCGTTTATAATAAAAAATAGGTGCAACTCCAGTGTTTTATTTGTACGAGCCTTTTTGTACATGTACAAAGGCCAGCCAAAAAATTTTTGTACTACAAAAACATTGATTTTGAGTGTATTTTTGCACAAACCTTCTTCCAGATGAGGGTTATTTCAGCAAGCTTTCATCCGCACCGCGCGGAAATGACTCGAAAATTTTTCCGCACACGAAAATGTTTTCTATTCGAAGTTGAGCGGAATTGTAGATTGCCAGGAAAAGCTTGAAAATTATGTTTTTCTCGTTCAAAAACATTATTTTAGATTGTTTGAGCAAAATTAATAATTGCTGCTGTCATTTCTGTGATTAGAGCTGAAGATTTATAGATTTCAATTGATTTTTCAATTAACTCTATTTCTAGATTTTGATGTCCTAGAACGCTGGAAAAATGAGTCTTTTCAACCCTTATGCCTACAATAAAAGCGTTACATTTTCAATCGAGAATCGCGTATTCATCGTTTTTCAGTGACAAAATTTGTGTCCACAAACTTCAGAAAACTTCAAGCGAGAGAAAGAATTCATGAAGATCAATAATAAATCTCAACTTCCAACAAAATCTGAACATACTTCAGATTACTGATTGATAAATGAGATGAAGAACTTCAATTCATGAAAACCATGCACGTTTATTTCCTTCGGTGCGTAGCACCGGAGAATTTTTAAACACAGGAGCTACTGAAATGTTGGAAAATGTATTGTAGAGATCAAGCCTATAGCCAGGAATTTTTTTCGGGTGGGTTACACATTTTTTCCACTCAATTTACTGTAAAATTGGCATTTGTGACTCGACTCTTTCCTGAAGAAAAAAACCAAAAGTCTCTATTTTTTAACTCTTGAAACATTTGGGGGGGGGGCGGTACAGGCCTGGTAGAGATAATTAGTAATACTCTGGGTTCAAATTTTCCCTGCAAAAATGATAGTATTAAATAAATGTATGAAGAAATGTGAGAAAAATACACAAATTCATATTTATCGTAAAAATCATATTCTCATTATGAAGTGACGAGTTTTACTCACTCTAGCAGAGACATAGCAGATTCATGGAAACAATCATGGGTAACTGAGAGATGAAACTTGACTTTTTTTCGGCTGTGCTTCAGCTTACATAGTTGCAGTGAACATTACAAATTATTGCCATTGCTGGCGCGGAGCGTCGTAAAATTTGAGATTTTGACCTTCTAAATTGCACCAAAATGCACCTCTTCATCAATGCCAGCAGTAGAAACGACCGAAAAATTCCCATTCTGTGCGGAAAATTCAAAACATTTTTTCACACAGCCCAAAAAGAGTGTGCGGAAAACACCTTGTTCAAGATAGCACTTGAGTTCATGATCTTATTGTATGGCACAAAAGTACACGGTATTGAGGAATGCAGCTTCATGCGGGAAAATCAATTTCCTGATAACTTATTCTAGAAACCTAATGGTTCAAATTTTCTGTTCAAAAACATTTCTCATTTTAAAATTGAAAAAAATACTCATACTTTCATAATTTGAAAAACTTCTATTCGAACTTGCAATTTTTGAAAATTGCTTCCATGATGCTTTTAAATTCAGACTCGGTCTCATGTTCAAAAATGCACCACAATTCATATTTTTCGAAGGGTTTCGCTCTAAAAGGAACGGGGGAAACATTGGATGAACCATTCTGAAAAATTATGAAGTAAAAACCGCGCCAAATTTGCGATGTTTTCTGATTTTAGAGCCTGGAAAAGCGTTTTCCGACCAGGTAATGCAGACAAAATCTTTTTGTACTTTGAATAAAGATATCGAAAGGATCTTCGTGTGGAGTTAAGAATGTCTATCTCGGAGAGAAATTTTCAAAGTGAAATTCTGAGGCTTTTACGGATCATTTTCCCAGAATTTTCCAATTTTTTCCAGATTTTATAACCAAGTTGTAAAATAGTAAAAAGTATGTATGTACAAAGTACACAGCGAAATCTTAATCGCTGTGATTTTTCTTGTTTTAATCTGTCTATAACTATCGTGATTTATAACACTCACTGAGGGGGGAAATATATAAATAAGATCGACAGAAAAATCGAATTAAATGTTAATTGGATAATAGTATCTGACTTTCAGAGTGTCGCGCTCGAGCCAAATCTGATGAATAAAAATCCGTACGAAGCAACAGGAAATTTTGATCTTTTAGAGAGCACAAAAATGCATCTTTTCAAGTTCTCAGACTTTTCCAAGATTTCGTAATTTTTTCTTCTGACTTTCCAGGTTTTCCACTGAGTACACTGATATGTCGTAAAAAGTGTGTAGACTCTTGAATAAACTTGAGAGATTGCGTCCTGTTCATTTACTACAAGATAAATTTACTATGCGTCTGCTTCCCTACCCTCATTTGGCATGGCAACCACCAAAACGATTCGGAAACCAACCAACTTTTTGGGCTGGCAGGTACAAGATGAACCGATAGAGATTGTCCAGGTGCGATACGGGTATGGTCAGTGCACATTTTTTTCCTCGTCAACCATCTATGAGGAATTTTTTTTAAATTGAGGAAAATTTTGTGCTTGGGCATCTCCTCAAGGAAAAATTTTTTGATGGTCAAGTTCATGCTCCTATGTCAGATTGTCAGCCGTGATTATTTTTCCAGAAAGTCAGATCATTTTTCCAGAAAATTCCTCAGATTCAGATCATACCTGTAAGAGGTCCGACGAGTTGGGGGGGGGGGTATAAATCCGAAATTTTGGGAGGGATCGGAAAAAGTCGAAATTTTTCCCCAAAAAAGGCACTTTCTTGCCAATTTTTTCAAGTCTGAGTGGTTGGGTATATGGTTGGCCAAGTAGGGGGCCCCAATCCCCCCAATTACAGGTATGATTCAGGTTAATTTTCTAGAAAATCCCTTATTGCTTTGTTATTTTCCAACATCGATTACATTGCTCCCTTATTTTCTAGATCTACGTCATAAATTATGGCAACTTCACGAAAATTAACAGACCTTTCCTGCACAGACCTGTAAAAGGTCCGACCAGTTGAGGGGGGGGGGTAAACCCAAAATTTGGGATGGGAGTCCCGAAATTTCCAAAATTTCGGGGGGGGGGGAGTCGAAAAAAGTCGAAAAGATTTCCAAAATTTTCCCAAAAAACACTTCTTTCCCAATTTTTCCGAGTTTGAGGGTGGAATTGGGTATGGGGTTGACCAAGTGCTCCCCAATTACAGGTATATTTCTGCATTAACCAAAAGAAGAGAAATGCTGAGAAGCTCAGTAGTCATGAAAATGCACATTCTGACAATTTTGACGGTCAAATGAAAGTTGGGTATTACTGCGTAGCGGTTTTTTTTGTGCACGGACATTTGTGCCAATTGGCACAAACGGCCAAGAAAATTTGTGCCAATGGTACAAAAAGTTTTTTTCTACTAGAAACATACTGAAAAACTGCGAAAAAGTTTTATGCCAAAAGTTTGATGAAAAGTTAACGTTTAAAACGCATTAATTTTTTGGAAAAATCGTGCTCCTCAACCTATTTGTCAGCTAAACCATTTCAGTCAGATAAGAAAAAACTGTGGAAGAAAATATTTCACAACTCTAAAAGAAATGGAATGCTGACAAAATTTAAATAACTCTAGAATTGTTCAGGAAGTTCAAATTGATTCACTTCGACTTACGACGAATATGAATTATCGATACATTTAGCAACACTGTAAAGACTAGGGAAAATTAAGTTAAAAATTGTGTAAAGTTTCGCCCGAAATATTGTACCATTACCAACGATATCGATTTTTCTATTTGAATCAATCAAACACAAAAAGTAAGAATTTCAGTTTTGAACCCGAATTTGACTGAATTAACAGAGAATATTCAGAATTTCTTCTCATTCATCCATCAGTCATTGACAGCCTATAAAATGTGCTGCAACGATACTAATACACTGTTCGGAGAGAAATCGTTCGCGTTCGGGCGAGTCAATTATAAGAATAGGAAATACTATGTTCATTAACTCGGCGGGCAGCGCCGAAATTTTTTTTGTATTTTCAGCCTCTAAAACGTCTAAAAATCAAGGAAATTTAATGTTTGACCAGCCAAAAATTTTGCGCCAATTGGCACAAACGCTTAAAATTTTTTGTGCCATTCCAAATTTTTTTGTGCCAAAGACCATGTTTTGGCACAAAAAAAATACTGGTTCACAGCACCGTTTTTTTTCCTCGAAGATTTTTTCCGCATGAGAACCGGACCCAAATCTTTTTTCCTCATTTTCCAAAAATTTTCCACGTTTTTAAAAACGCTTATAATGTGGCTGCGGATGCTTTTTTAAGCATTTTAGGAGCATACCCAAGCATTTTGTTGTATTTGGAGTTGGAAACCGCCAAAAATGAGAAAAAAATTGAGAAAATTCTAGTTATATTAGCCAAAATGAGCTCATGAAGACATAAGGTAAAGTGGGGTAACTTTGGCCACGGGGTAACTTTGGTCAATTTCGCTTGAAACATCGCCGAATTTTTTCTCTATAAGATGTGCAGATACAACTTGGCACACTAATGTCTAAGTGATCAGTGCATGTTACTGTGAAAGGAAATTGAAATCCAAATAAAATTGAGAAATTTGTGGGTCGAAAAAGTTGCCATTTTTTTAATGAAAATTTCCAAATTGAAAAAAATTTGGGTTTCACTCATCCGCTGCACTCAAAACTTTCACTGACTATTAAGTGTCTTTAGAGAGTTTCTCTTTTCTATTTTGTATGAAAAAATAACTACCCATTTTCGAGCAGAAAAATCGGTCCAAAAGCGGGAAACTTTGGCCAGTTGGCGGGAAACTTTGGTCAGGGCTGGTAACTTTGGTCACATTATATTTTGGCGGGCAACTTTGATCAAATTAAAATTTTTTGTGCCACACATTTTTCTACTTATAATAATTTGATCTTACTTCTTTTTCAGACGAATTATTTTATCCTGTATATAATTTTCATCGATTATGTACGTCACAATATGGTCAGGCACATAAAAGAAAGCCTGATGCGTGCAAATACCTGACTAATTATTTAACAGAAGATCTCGAAAAGGCCATCGAGGCCGTTCGAAACGGGTTAAAAATTCGAACAGCAGCTCGTGTTTACAATATTCCACATGGAACATTACAAAACAAAGTAATCTGACAGTAAGTATATTTTCTAAAACCACACTAAATTACTCAATGATAATTTGATTTTAGAGAAACTGAACATGTCCAAAAATACATCGGCTTCTTTGTTATTCAGTCCACTATCAAGCGGTACCTTGTAGACACTTTTGAACATTTATATGCGATTAAATACTAAATTATTGCAGATAATAGTACAACAATTGTAGTACAACAAAATTTATAGACGTTGTCTTTTCTGTCATCGACTTCAACGTTTGAAAGTATGTACTTTTGTTACGAAATTTACAGAGGAATGATATCTAAAATTTTCAGAAATGCCCACATCGTCGGCATCAGCCATCAACATACCTGTACTTGGGGGGGTTGGGGGGGGGACCCCCCCAACTCGGCCAACGCTGTACCCAAAATCATTCCCCCCCAACCCCCCCCCCCAGTTTGGAAAAAATTAAAAAAATTTTCAAAAAAGTCTATGTTTTTTGGCCTTTTTTGGGAAAAATTTCGACTTTTTCCTACCCCCCCCCCCAACTGGTCGGAGGTCTTACAGGTATGCATGAAGAATATATTAATGTTCTACAGGAGCGGGTGAAGCATGTTAAAGAATAACGATAGAGTTCTCAGGAATTTCTACGCTATTAACATTTCTATGGCTCTCATTCGAATCATCTAATTTTATGGTATTACTGCAGCTGGTGCACACTACCCTATAACGTTATAATTATGAGTGTATATACAGTATATTTGTCAGATTATTGATCACTGTAGCAAAGCGATCAACTTGCTCATCAAATTTCAAAATGACTACAAAAAGCTAAAAACGCGTCAAACGGCAGGGACGCCACCTTGGGAGGCTTGGGCACGACCATACGACCCGCGGGAGGTCAAGGGGTAAGGCGCCGCACAATTTCTTGCAAATTGCGCTGTTTCTTGGAATCTTTCCAACAATTTGATTGAAATATTGACTACTAAAATGAGCGTCAAGTGCGGCACATTGTGACGGGCCAGACCACATGCCCCGCGGGAGGTCAAGGGGTAAGGCACCGCACATATTCTTGCAAATTGCGCTGTTTATTGGAATCTTTTCAACAATTTGATTATAATATTGACTACTAAAATGATTGTTAACTGCGACACATTGTGAGGGGCCAGGCCACATGCCTGGCGGGAGATCAAGGGGTAAGGCGCTGCACATATTCTTGCAAAATTTTCATTTTTTATATGTTTTTTCTTATAATTTCTGTTTTTTGATTTTTTATTTTTGTCTTTCTTCTTATTTTTTCGTGTTTTTTTAGTTAATTTTTTAGTTATCGTATTTTTTGTTTTTTTCGGTTTTATGTGTTTCCTTCCAAATTCTTCTAATCTTTTGCTAGCTGTCTGTTTTTACTCATTTTTTCTTTTTATTTTTTTGTCTTTTTCTTCATTTGTGTTTTATTTTTTCAACTGTTTTCGTTTTTTCAATAAAAAGTGATAGTCTATGCTGACATTTTTGTTTTTTGTGCTTCACTCGCTTTCTATTTTTTTTACTTGCTTTCTGTTTTTTATTTGCTATGTTTTTTTCTAGAAAAAAATGCAGATTTTTTTTCGTTCTTTTTGTTTGCTTTTCTTCCGTTTTTCTAGTTTGTTGTTTTTTGCTGACTTCTATCATGTTTTGTGTGAAAATTATAGTTTATGATCTTTTTTTGTTTCTTTTGTTTGTATTTTTTCAAAGTGTTTTTCTTTTTTCAATAGAAAATTTTAGATTATGCTGACATTTTTGGTGTGTTACCTGCTTTTCGCTTTTTTTTTAATTTTTTCTTATTTATTCTTTTTTGTATTTTTTATTGTTTTTTTGTCAAGTTTTTTAGTGTTTTGGCTTGAAAATTATAGTTTATGATTACATTTTTTGTTTTTTGTGTTTTATTTTTTTGCTCTCTTTTTTGTTTTTTGATTGCAAAATTAGAGTTCATGATGGAATTTTTGGTTTTTTGGATTTTATTTGTTCTTGTTGTTTATTTTACGTCAAAAAATTTTTTTCTCGTAATTTTTTAATCTGTTTTTTTCGCTTTTTTGTAGTTTATTTCTACGTTTTTTAGTTTTCTGAAATTTTTTTCCGAAAAAATTTTTTTCCGTTGCAGAATGTCAATACCGGAAAAAATTTTTCCAGCGCCAAGCGCTGCAAAGATTTAAACAGGTTTTTGGGCACCCACTTTTCATCAAAAAGACTTAACCGTCGATTTCACAAATTCAAAGTCATTATTATGCCCTTGGATATTTTGCTGGAGAATTTGTTTCACAATGCTCCTAAACTAGACTTCAATCAAACTCTAAAACTTCAATTCTTATTCAATTTCAATGAATTAATTGCTCTAAAAATGTTAGAATGATTGGAACAGATCATTTAAATTCACTATGAGCATTATAAAGCAAAAAAACGACTTGGGGAAAAAAATTTTGACCCTTTTCAAGGCCTGCGGAAAAAAATAATGCCTGAAATTTTTCAGGGCTCCATCTTCTAATGAACATACTTTATCCCATTTCAACCCCAAGTTTTATTTCATTCCCAGCATACCTGTAAGACCTCCGACCAGTTGGGGGGAGGATAAATCTGAAATTTGGGGGGAGGGAGTCGAAAAAAGTCGAAATTTTTCCCAAAAAAGGCCAACAAATTTTTTGAAAATTTTTCAATTTTTTCCAAACTGGGGGGGGGGGTTGGGTGATGTTGGGTACATGGTTGGCCAAGTTGGGGAAGAGTTCCCCCCCCAAGTACAGGTATGATTCCCAGATGAAACCTGGAGCACAGAGGACATTTGCTCAGCACCGCCATTGCAGATTTGTTGGAGTCAATACTCCAGACAGTGTTCTAATATTTCTGTTCAGATTCGAATTTGAGAATGAAGTTTAAAAGTTTGTGATATAGGATCGGGAAAATCGAAGTTACTGTATTGATGGCTTTACGCTATGATGCTTGTAGCAACGCAAAAGGTACCTACAGTAATCGTAGTAGCCTGTTGACATCATAGAATAAACGTTAGTACTTGTGCATCGCGTTGTTTACGCGCAAAATTCAAACCAGCTATTCGGTTACGCATGGTGATTTTGGAGGCGATGACCAAAATTTAGTCAACCTTTGACCCCAGTGACCTAAATGATAACTTAACCAGTCTAATGCTTGTGTCATATTTTGAAGAATAATGAACAAAGTAAATACTATGCAGGGTTAAATTGAGATTGAGAACAGTGATCCTCTGAATGACCAATGGTCAACCAAGTGACCAGTCGTCACTCAAGTCAAAAAACATATTTTTTGATGGAGAATCAGCCCATTAACTGGCAATTTGAATGTTATCTAATATTCACTGTAGAAAATTTCTGCACCACCATTATAAACTACTAAAAACATCAAAAAATTTCCGTTCCATGCAGAAATTTCTCAAAAAAGTTTTCGCATGACCCCAAGAAAATTTGCACTGTGCGGAAAAAAATCCCTGGTGCCCAGGGGTCATCTGAATGATCAGACCAGCTGAGCGACCAGTGGTCAATCAACTCGGCAAACCTTTTCTTTGGTGGAGAATTAGCCAATAACTTCCATTTTGTGGCTAGTGATCCTCCAAGTGACCACGCCTGATGAGTGGCCAGAAGTGACTCAAATCAAAAGACGTTTTTTTCTGATGGATAGTACTAAAAATATACAGCGTAACTTTGAATAAAAGCGGAGTGTGGGTCATCCGAATGACCAGACCATGGCAAGCTTTTTGTGGCGGAAAATTAGCCTATAACTAATGTTTTGAATATTATCTAATGTTCACTCAAGATTGGTAACCAGGGTCATCCGATTGACCAGTCCCTCAGGTCATTTGATTACTCCGTCTTTGTTACTGTATACATGAACGGTCTCTTGAGTTATTGATGATGTTCAAACGAATATGTGAGTAAACCTAAAAATTAAACTATTGTAGCTCATTTACTGTAGAATCTTAAGAGTTCTAGCTTACTGATGTCTTTTTCTGCTGTTTTTGCTTTTGTTTGCTGTCTGTATCATCAAAATGGCTCTGCAGGGCACAGACCCTAATATTATCGGAATTGCCACCATTTGCATCTTAGAAGAATCTGCCAACAATTTTGGGATAGTTAATGGTCTTCTACCCAGCTGGAGAATGATATCGTACTATAGTTAAAGGTACAGTAATTATTATCTTACTGTATGCTATCAAACAAAACCATTTTGATTTTATGGTCCGCCTCCATTTTTTTAACAGAAAAAATGTTTCATGTGCAACGTCAAATTCTCAGAGATTATAAGATGGTGTGACCATGACACAATGGGTAAAAGAGGACACATTTTCTAATCTTACTTATCCAAAATTACAGATTTTTTACTCCATAAGTCTGAAAAGCATTACTTTTGGGCTGGACCCACCTAGTTCCACATTCAGAGATGTTCAAATGGTCAAAGAGATGGATCCTCTAGATGTTTCCGAAAGGTCAATCATATGCTGTGTTATACCACGTTCTTTGTCTTAGTACATCTTGCAAAAAATCTTGGGAAAATGCAAATAATAACCTGCACAGCTTTTTTCCTCGAATTGACTTGTGGCATTTATAACTCAAGTAAAAAATATGTGAGCATGATACCTATGGATTTATTTGAGTCCCCAAGCTCATTTAAAGAAATGGAATATATAGTAGCTGCTAAAAATTTGTATCGAAAACATGACAACAATGGAATCCAGGGTGAAGCAACTAAGCACCCTGGGTTATCAACATCTTTTTGGCATGCAGTATGAAACTTTGAACTTGATAGATTTTCCTTGAGAAAGAGGCATAAAAATCTATTGGATTTTGGGGAAAAGGAAAACTTCGAAGAAGACCTTCTTCTTGCTAACGGAATCCCCTGCCCTATGATGCACCATGATGAAGATAGAATAAGTTCAGAAGAAGTTGCTAACTGCTTATCTTTTTTTCACAAAAAATTTAAGCTTCACTGAAAAATGACAGAAATAAAAATTTTAGCAAAAGCTGATTATTCTAGAACTTTGAAACAATTTGGTGAATATTTAAACTAACTACAATCCAGCAGTAAAATTTTTCATAATCAAAATAATAATCAGTGATTTTTACTGAAGATATATTATTCACTAGGTATAGAATCAGATCTATTCCTTTAGCAGATACATACTGTCATCAAAATGACCTTCAATAGGCTTCAAAACAGATGTTTTTATCTAAAATTTTCAAAAAACTGATCCAATATGCTAAAATATTCTTCAAAAATAAAATATGTAAAATAAAATATCCACAAAAATTTGAGACTAGCACATGCTTTCCAGGTTTATCACTCAAAAGCACCAGAAAAAAATCGACTATAATCGATCATGAATATGACTTTTTGCTACAAATAAATCAATTTTTTTCAATATTTGTTTTTTCAGATAGATTTTCCAAGACATTGGGAAAAAGGGTTTCAGAACCAGGCAGGGCTGTATCTGTAATTTCTTGAGGGACAGAACGCAAAAGTAGTAACGCCAGTCTGTATAGGTCGTATGGTTAAGGATATCCCTATCTTTTGTGTACAACCTATAATTTGTCATTTTTGGCCGATTTATAGGTCATATGGTAAGCATATATGCTCAATTTTTTGTTGATTTATAGGTCCTAGGGTTAAGCATACAGGTTCAGGAGTTACTGTAATAGTAGAATTACCGTAATTTTTGGATTATGGTAATAGTGGAGTTAGGGTAATAGGTGTGTTACTGTAGGTGGAAAAGGAAAAGGAAAACTAAAATGAACAAAAAATGGAAAAGAAATAAAAAGAAAGCATGTATAAAAAACGACTTCCTCCATGGGCAGAGGAAGTCTTTCAAAAATTTGCGCCCCAGACCCCTTTGACAGAAAGGCGCCACCTGCAGGTGTAAAATATGTTCAGGGGTCCCATTCCTGAATGATCGTTCCTGTGAGTAAAATGTCAGATCGGTCAGATTGGTCAGTTATGGTCTGTTTTATGAGTAAAATCTCGAAAGGGTCTATACCCGATGAAACATTATTCTTACGGGTGCATGCATATAAAGTTGGTTGCCTGCCAAAAATGACCAAGAAGGTCTTTTATAGAAAAATGACTGGAACGAGTAGGGCATAAAATGCGTGTAGAAAATTTGGAGAGTTGAAAAATCTTTACCTATCAAAAGAAACAACTTTTTAATCCATCCAACATTTTTTTGTTTTATTGCAAAAATCATTTAGTTCAACCATAAGGAAATGTACAAAAATTACGTTTCAAAATACCTTTATCATATACTACACAGAATTTTTTTAAAGTTTTACAGGTAACAACTTTAGGATCATGCTCAATACGAAGACTGTGTACATTTACTTCTTCTTGTCCATTGTTTTTTACAAAAGCAAAAACCATTCGACAAAGTGAATAAAAATTAACTTTTTTCGTAACATCTGATGACAAAGTGATATGGCGAACCTTGATCACATGACAGTATTGGTCAGTAGATGGACTGTACAATCTGTAAGCATGATTTTTAGGACCTCCACTAACGAATTCAGTAATGTAAGATCCAGGGACATATTCACGTAATTCATCAGTCATTTCACCGAGGCACCAACCAGTGGGTACCTGATATTGTTGTTATTCAACTGTTGACAAGTAAATAATGCTGTCCATGTCAAAATACAATACTTGACTTTTTAATTGTTCAATGTAAGAATATAACTTCAGTCGAGCTTCAGCTGTCGTATAAGCTGCTATAACGGCATTAGTATTTCCCATAACCTTGGCAAAATCATCATGTTGACAATAGGTTGTTGACACCAATTGCTCATTGATTAGTCTAACATCATTCTTAATAATGTTGACAACATTCATTACGAGTTCAAAATATTCTTTAGGTGCATTGTGGATAATAGTCTTATCCATATTATTTCGCTGACCAAACTAAAAAACATAAAATAATTAAGACACGATTTCTGAGAGATTCTATCTTTTTTTATATAGGCCTATGATAAGTTAAAAATTAATCATACCTCAAAATCAGATATTTTGGGTAGTTTCGTGTGCTGAGTTTCATGGTACCATTCATTTTGCTTGTAAACGAAAATTCGCACTGCTACAGTATGCCAAAGTTTGAAAATTTATGATTTTCTTGCATTTTTCAGTAGTCTTGCTGAGCAAGCGATATTTCGAGATTGGTTTGATCTTATTTGATGAATAAATATTCATTTTGTAGAGGAGAGAATAAGCTCTCTTCGATGTATTACTTACCATAAATAATTGCATATTACATTTTTTCATAAAGTTTAAAGTGTCAAAAAATGAGCCGTCAAAATTGAGAAAATTTCGTTTATGGGCACTCCCGAGCATCTTCCCAGCGGAAGCTGCAGAATTTTATTTTCCTATATTGTAGCCCATCTATTTTTACTTCTTTGGTTAAATTTCCATCAAAATTTTTGTGCCGTTTTGGGAGCTGCACTGCTCTGAAGAAGGCATACTTAGGAAAATTTCATATAAATCATTGTATTTGCCAGGTGGCCCTTGTCTACCCCTTGTGATATATTTATTACCTATACTGTAGAATTATCAATTAACTAACAGACTATAGTTTGATGTATCAATTATTTTACAAGCAAATATTTTACACTCTGCAAGAAAGTTTGAACTGTCAAAATTAGAAGCAAAAGTGAAGAAAAATCCTGCTTAGAGGCACTCCCCAGCACCTTCACCTACCATGCTGCAGAATTTTATCTTTTTATTCTTTTATTCATACATTCCTACAGTAGCTGTGAGAGCAGCATCATGATTTGAATACTCCTTGAGAAGGTACACAGATCCACAGAAAGCAAAACCCTGAAAATTGCTCAAAAATCAATAATTTTTTTGCATCTTTTTGCATTTAGCATTTTGCAATTGTTAAAAAAATTGGTTCTGTATCTCGATACTAGAACCAGAAAATAAGGAGCATAAGGAGATAATTTGCTGAAAGTAATGTCAAAAGTTATATTCTGCTCTAACAGTTTTTTACTGCTTTTTTTATAGACTATAAACAACCTATCCTGAGCAAAAAATTGGACCAATGAAAAATATTTTGTTTTTAAAAGTTTCTGGCCTGATTGTTAGGTTCACTTATTGATGGAAATGAAGTTTATTTTTTGGCATACTAATCTATGGGGTATTATTTACTTGGGTTATATTAACTGCTGAATCTGTGAAGGCATGATCTGGTTCCAATTATGTATACATGGAGATTCTTTCGATTAATAGAAAACAGGAATGATTCTTTTGCTTATAAGGGATGCACTGAACAATCAGATCCAAGACCACACATTATTTTGTTCACAAATTTATCGGGCTATCATTTTTCTAGTTCATACTTTGAAATTGGTGATAACACTATATCACCAGACATGCTGCTCGAAAATCCATATGTATACACAAAGTACAACATATACAATGACTGTCGAATTGACATGATTGAAAGTGGAAATAGCTTTCCCCTAGCCATTTTACTGGTTCAAACATCAGATACAGCATTGATGAAACAGTTTTTTGAAATTCGACCTTGGGGCCCTACTCTTTTGTTAGACAAATTTTCTCTCAATGTACTTTCATCAATTATTGTAGATGTGGTTGTTTTTGGTCATCAAGCACCATATTCATGGTGTGATTCATTTGACAAACTTTTCATGAAAACATGTAATTCATTGATTCCAAGTTCCTGAATTTTTGGAGAATTGGACATTAATGGGCAAATGGATTATTCATTGAATCGATGTAATATCCCAGCTACACTACCAGGCGAAACTAACCCACAAAAATTTGCATCCGACACACATCCTGGATGCGTCCAGGTTGCGTCCAGAATGTGTCTGTTTCAGCAGCACAAAGAATACTTTCATCTTTCTTAATTATTGACATTCATGCAATAACTGTCAATCATGGTTTTTTTCATAATGTGTAGTGGATATGCACTCTGTTTTGACCTACAGTATGACAACAATTGACTTTTCGTTTATATCTGGTAAATAATGTGTGCCTTCTATAGGGAGTTAAGAAGGAAGCATCAGCAAAATTTTTTGAGTTTGTGTGACACAAGCACAAGGCCTGTCAATTTCATTGTCGGTATAGTGTGCTGATTGCGTCCTGAGTGCATCCTGGATGCGTTCCAGACACGTCCTGGATGGGACCAGCATAGACGGTTAGTTTCGCCTGGTAGTGTAACTTATGCCCCAACATCAATCCACTGCAGTTTGGAACACCCACACCTGGCTGCCAAAATGACTGTTCAGGAACAATGTTCTACATTGAAAGTCATTTCAACTCATCATCAACAAGGTTGCACATGCACAATCAAAACAGAGTCTTCAGATGTTCAACAACTTTTGATCAAAAGATGTTTCTGCATTTGCCCATGAAATTGATAGTCAAAGAGTGGGATCAAACTATTCAGGACTTCCAGAATCAAGCTATATTAGGTGAGTAAGTCCAAATATATGTGGCAAAAATCATGTTTGATGTCTGCAAGACAAATACATATTTCTGCTACATTTCTGGAAAAAAGCACAGATCCTGATAATTACCAATATCAAAATTTTCATAAAGAATACAAGCAAAGCATTGATGAATTCATTTTATTTTATTTAGATTATGGATAAACAGAAAACATTGCTTTGAACATCAAGTATAGTTAATTTTTTCATTTCAGTGAATCTTAGCATGGCAAGGGTGCTTGTGATCGAATAGCAGCATACACCATGTACACTTTTATGTTGATGAAAATAACAAATGCACTATTGCAGAAGGATTTCTGAGGTGTGCATCTTCTTATCAGGGTACAACAGGCACTTCATTGATCTATGGCAAATTGACATCAAATGCTGTGCTTCAGAAGCAACCTGGTGTAAATTCATATTCAAACTTTTTGTTTGAGTTGAATGCTACACGTGATTGGTGTGCTTATAAAATTGGCACTGGAAAGATTGTATCAGTTAATAAAGAGAACAAGAGAACCATTGTCCTAGGACTGGAATTAATGCTTGTGTATGATGAAAATCAGCTAGCTACATCAGCCATGCTACACAGCTATTTTGGATTGAACTGAAGGTACCATCAAAAAATACACAACAGAAATGCAACACCAAAATCCCAGTAAATGAAGATGCTGGGAAACTAGCCCCGGCTGATTTAAGCCAAGACAATACATTCAATTGTCCAGAAGAAGGTTGCATTATGTTGTCTGCAAGGCATGGAAACCTGTTACGCCATCTTCTAGCAGGCTGACATCAGTTGGCATCTCAGCATATTAGCCTCAAGGATGCTGCAATGCAAAGCTACAGCAACCATCTCGAAATCAGTTAGATTAACATTTGAAATGCCTGAGATGCAAGAAGCACTGCAAGGATTCTATGAAAATGGAATATCTGAACCAATGGCCAAAGGATGGGCATTGGGGAAGAATCACCCTTGTTATCCATTGAAACTAAATCAAAGATGCTTTCTCCTGTCGAAGTTTGAAGAGGGCCTTGCTAGATGAGAGAAGTTTGATTACAACATTATTGCCCAAGAGATGCGATGCAGTAATATTTTCAGCAAGGATGATTTACTGATGCATCAGCAAATACAAAGTTTCTGGTCTCGAGAGGCAGCCCACTGATGTAATGACATGATACTTATTATGTTGAGGAAAATGTGGATGGAGTGTGTGAAGATGAAGATGCATTGGAAGACCCTGCATTCTATAATTCTCACTTGGAGTTTGAAAGTGGTTTGCTGGCTAGTCACTGATTTGAAAAGTAATCACACATTGGCAAAAGATATGAACAGGTTTTCCTCAAAACTGCTGGTCTTAGGGAGAACTAGTTGATAATCTCAAAATAATGGCTCATGGTTTTCTCTGTCAATAAGTGGCACTGATCACATGTTCCATAGTGCAGGATCACATGGTCTCTAGTGATGGCATATAAATATGGAACATTTTTATGATGCCAATGTGTATCAAAATGCTTACGCTTCTGCCACACTTATAATTAATGAGCATTTCAAAAAATACTACCAATTCAATATTATATTTATTATGTATACTATTTATGTGATGCTCTGTCAATCATACTTTAATTATTTATGAAAGTAGATAATGCATTTTTTCGTGGAAAGATTTGAACATTTCCAAATTTTTTTCCATGCTCCTAGTGCAACTATCGTAATCCATTGATCCATCACAGTTGAACAAAAAATGATTCCTATGGAAGGTGAGATCCTCAGGGAAAAAGAGTAATAGCTGATACAAGTTTTGACCAATTCGGCTAGAAAGTTTTGAGGAAATATTTTTCATTAGTCCAATTTTTTAGTAAGGATAGGTTGTTTATAGTTAATAAAAGAAACTGTTGGGCAGAATATAACTTTTGACATTACTTTCAGCAAATTTTCTCCCTATGCTCCTTATTTTCTGGTTCTAGTATGGAGATACAGAACCAATATTTTTAACAAACGCAAAATGCTAAATGCAAAAAAATGCAAAAAAAATTATTGATTTCTAAGCAATTTTCAGGGTTTTGCTTTCTATGGATATCTGTAGCTTCTCAAGGGGCATTCAAATCATGATGCTGCTTTCACAGCTACTGCAGGAATGTATGAATAAAAGAATAAAAAGATAAAATTCTGCAGCATGGTAGGTGAAGGTGCTCGGGAGTGCCTCTAAGCAGGATTTTTCTTCACTTTTGCTTCTAATTTTGATAGTTCAAACTTTCTTGCAGAGTGTAAAATATTTGCTTGTAAAATAATTAATACATCAAACTATAGTCTGTTATTTAATTGATAATGCTACAATATAGGTAATAAATATATCACAAGGGGTAGACAAGGGCCACCTGGCAAATACAATGATTTATAGGAAATTTTCCTAAGTATGCCTTCTTCAGAGCAGTGCAGCTCCCAAAACGGTACAAAAATTTTGATGAAAATTTAACCAAAGCAGTAAAAATGATTGGGCTACAATATAGGAAAATAAAATTCTGTGGCTTCAGATGGGAAGGTGCTTGGGAGTGCCTATAAACGAAATTTTTTCAATTTTGACACCTCATTTTTGACACTTTAAACTTTATGAAAAAATGTAATATGCAATTATTTATGGTAAGTAATACATCAAAGAGAGCGTATTCTCTCCTCTACAAAATGAAGATTTATTCATCAAATAAGATCAAACCGATCTCGAAATATCGCTTGCTTAGCAAGACGACTGAAAAATGCAAGAAAATCATAAATTTTCAAACTTTGGCATACTGTAGCAGTGCGAATTTTAGTTGACAAGCAAAACGAATAGTACCATGAAACTCAGGGTACAAAACTACCCAAAATATCAGATTTTGAGGTAAGATTAATTTTCAACTTACCATAGGGGAAGTAGAACCTCTCAGAAATCGCGTCTTAAATAATTGAATAAATACAAAACTGTGCAAAGTTACCTTTCCCCAATACCAATTTAACATTAGCTTTGCTAAAGCTCTCTTCCCAGGGTTTTTCAAAATTTTTGAAGGGTCCAATCAAATATTCTCTCGAGTGTAGACTTCCATTTTGTATTCACGTTTTTGCTCATCTGTCTGAACTCCAGCAGGGTAACCTTCACTCTCCTATAAAAATTACTATCAAATTCTGTCACATTTACATAACATAAGACTTACTAGTTTAATTTTCATAAAAGTGTTGACGTGTTGTGTGAATAAACCACCATCAGGATTTTTGGTTGAATGATATTGCTCAATGTTATCGTAATGCCAGACTTCAAAAATCTTGAGGATCTAAAACAAAAAATAAAAATATCTGCATACAAAAAAGCAAATTATTACAGTAACATTAAACCTTATATCCTTTCTCTAAGGCTTTGTATAATTCTATCGTAACCCATGTGCCATCTAATACAGGGTCTTGGTCATTGTGTTTGCAAGTGGTCTTTTGCGAAGTATGCATACAAGTTTTGCATAAAGGGAACAACAATTTACCACCATGCTGATATGGCAGAACAGGATGTAGAAGTTTTGGAGGTGGTAAATTGGTACATTTGATCAATCCCTCATAAGGTTGAGAAGTTGAGCTGACCTCTTCAAAACCTTCAGTCAAAGTTTTTGGATGACCTGTAATATATTTCCCATATTTGTTGACGAATGGGTATAAACTGCACACATCTACATAATTGATCTTTTCTGCAGGTGTTCGATCTTCATTGTACTTAATTTTGTGATACAGTTTTATGGGGTCAATGCGACCACCAAAGAAATCTAAAAATAACAAAACTTTTGCCAAAATGGAAAAGAACATTTTTAAGATTTTACCTTCTTGAGGGTTTATAGGTTCAGGTATTTCAACTGTAGCAAAAAATGTTTTCATTTCAGGATTTGAATGAAGTTGTTGTGAGAGATCACATTCCCACATTTCAACCATGTTATAACCGATTGATTGAAGTTCCATAGCCCGATTAAAGGTGCGTTCATATGCATCCGCTGCTTTTGTATCGTTATCGGCTGTTAACTGATGTCTATTTTTCATACATCTTGGGCAACAATGCCAATAACAACTGTAAAATTCATAAACAGTTGTTCCTTTAACAACAACAACAAACAGATAGATATTGAAATTTCAAAATTTTAGACAAAATTACCTGATAAACCATCAACCTTGTATTTTCCAATTTGAACTTCACCACAGTTAAGTTTATGTCAAATATACAGTTTTTCATTTTTATAGGATAGCCATTTCAACCATTTTAAGGCTATAACAGACTGTCTTTCTTCTTTACCATAACCTTTGTATGGTATTACTCCAATACTGTTTGGTTTCAAAAATAAACGTGGGAAAACAAGATTACAAGCACTGGCGATAGTTATTGGTTTTTCCAAAGGATCAACATCTGTTTCTTCCATAAAAATATCTCTAAATTTCATACAACACTGTCCTTAAACCTGTACATTGCTACAACAGTAATCAAGTAATTCATTGTCAAAGTTAAACTAACACCCCTAAACAACAACACACCTCTAAATGCAAAACTTTATACATTTTTTTTGCAAACTTACCACTTCAAGCTTTCCATTATACCAATCCAGAAATATGGCCTGAGCTGCTGGTTTCATAGCATTGTAACTACATGTCCAGGGAAGGATATAGTCCAATATATCCATAATTTTCTTTTCTATTGAAGAAATGAGGGAAATATTCTAAACCTGAAAACACATCAATTCTAAAAAACATCAATTCTAAACCTGAAAAATAAAATAAATGAATAAATGGATGAAAATGAGAAAACTATAAAACAATTCACTAATTCACCCTTATTAATGATATCTAGTTTATGATGACCATTACGGTACAAAAACTGGGTTATTAATTGTCCATCAAATCTTCGAGAAATATGTGCTATTGCTGTAATCTTTTTTATGCCTTTTCCAAAAAGGTATTTGCAGAAATCATTTAGACATGTAGAACCTTTGAATACACCCTCACATTGACCGCACATATTGCAACAAAAATTTCCTTCCTTGTGACGACACTGATCACACACAGTATGGACAACGCATAAATTTGGCTCATGTTCAAATACATCCCCTAGTTCTGTTTGTCGTAGAATTTTTTCCTGCCTAGTCTCAAAATCATAAAAAACAAACTTTTGATTAATGGGGCACTTATCGGTAAGTTCGGTTTCATCATCATCCAGGCACGTATTGTCATCCTTAACACATTCGTCATTTGTTTCAAATACATCTTCCTCCACTTCAAGTTGCTCATTATGAACAGGTTGCATAAAACATAAATGTCCTGAAATTTAAAAAATTTAAATAAGATAAAATAAAATAATACTTATACTGTATCTAATATCTTTTCTAGGTACGCTTTTATTGCATGTTTTGCATTCAAAATAGCAGCAATTATGAGGTTTAGAATGTACTCATTGAACCAATGTATCACATTGCTTGCACACTTTGAAACAGTCACAAATAGATACCCCAATTTTTTGATGTTTCTATTGTCCTTTTTGAGTAGAAACAAACATGTGTCGAGCAAAACACTTGTCATTTTCAAAATATCGCTGACAATCCTTGCATTTTCGATCATTAAATTGATTACATGGGGGTGTATTGTAACATAATGGGCAAAAGTTTTTGCATCTGTGTTCCACTTTGTTATTGTAGGCTAGATCGCAATAAGGACAAAAGTAGCTGCGGTCAAAAAAACCAGGCATCTTTGTAATAACTGAGTAATGGTTATCATGGTGGTAAATATTCAAAACATGCATTGCTTCAGGTCCTTAAAACTCTAAACGCATACACAATAACAGAAAAATAAAAACTCTAACCTCTAAATATTAAATCCTTAAATCATTCTTTGCTAAAAATTTTGATTTGATAATAGGGTAATAGAACAGTTTGCAATTATTCTCATTGGTGAAAACCACAAGACCCTTGATGGTTAGCTAACCCTGTCTGGGTCATCAATTCTTTAGTGATCTTTGTTTGCAGTAGATGTGTTTTGTCAGACTTTCGAATACTTTCCCATTTGTGCACAGCATTCCTATCTTTTTTATGAACCTATGCTCTAGCAAAAACTAGAGCTCTAGCAAAGCATAAATCATCGGCGTTGTTGATTTGAATAATACAGTGTTTATCTTTCAGGAAATCATTATGTTTTAAATATTGATGAGCATTGTGAACACCTTAAATTAAAAAAGAAAATAAATAAATAAATAAAAATGAAAAAGGAAAAAGGAAAAGTTTTTAAAAAATGTCAAAACACAACCAAGGGGGTAAGTAAGTAAATAAGTAAGGACATAAGTAATTTCAATTAGCTTACCGCTACCTGCAGGCTGTGTTACAACAATCATACAAATTGTAGCTTGACAGCTATCAATCTGTATTTGTTCATTTGATTGAAGAACAGCATTAAGAGTGTTTATGATCAAATCTCCAGTTAAAGCATGTTTCGGTCTAAAAGGTATCAAAACACAACCTTTTGTCAAATCTGAATGGTCAAGGGAAAACCCCATAAGTGCATTATCATCGACATTCTCTGAAATTTGCTCTACTATACATTGAAATGTTGGCAGGAGTTGAGCATTTAAATCATCCACACATTCAGTATTATGAAAGTTCAAAGACTACACGCGACCTTCGGTATTAAAACGCCTAATACTCACGGTTCACGGTACTGGGTTGACCTAATTTGAAAAAATTGTCCGCAACAAAAGATGAGTTTGTTATACCCCCACCACCAGTTTGAACTGGTTCATAAATTTCTTCTTCATCCAAACTGAGGGGTGTATAACTTTTGTATTCATCATTTTCATTATCCTCATAATCTAAAATAGTTCCTTCTTCTTCTTCTTCCAAAATATTGTTATTATCAAGTGTTTCTTCTTCTTCTTCTTTTTCCTCAGAGGTGATATTCTCTGAATCAGAATCTACAATCATTTCATTTTCATCAGAAGTAATATCTTCTAAATCTTCCATAAATATATTGTCTTCATCCGGAGTAATATCCTCATAAATAGGTTTCATTATAAAAATTATCCAAACTAGAAATAGAAAAACTAGAAAACAACATATTTACCAAAAACTATACAGTAACAATGGAAAAATTTTTATAAATAAGCAAAAACTATTAATTTTATGGTAGAGATTTAATTATTGTTTAGGAGCTTGTCATAGTACTTTTCTTTTTTATGCTGGGAAACCTTTAAAGACCTCTATAACTCATAAACATGTGCCCATATCATTTCTTTAGCTTATTTTACTAACATATAACCAGATGAAACCCGTTGAAACACCTGCTTTACTGTACAACTCTAGTATTTTTGTTTTGAATCTTAATACTATAAAAGAACTGTAATAGCTGTTTATAACCCTGTTGCACCATCTTTTCTTTTTATGGGGAAAAGCTTTAAACGCCATTATAACTCATGCGCACGTGGCTATATCATTTCTCTAGCTTTGACCTTGAAGATAATTATAACACATAAACACATATATTTTCTCTAGCTTTGACCTCGAAGGTTATTATAACACACAAACACGTTTATTTTCTCTAGGTTCCATATGCATATGCTAGAATGAACATTTACTGTACAATGTATAGCTGGAATATTTCTTTTTGCTTATAACCCCGCCTCTTACATAGTCGTGAAAATAACAGACTACTGTAGGATATATGTCTTGAATATTTATTATGCTTATAACCCCGCCTCTTATATAGCCGTAAAATAATAGAATTCTATAAGATATAAACCCTAGCTATTTTATTATGCTTATAACCGGCCTTTTACTCTCTAAAATTTTGAACACTTAATACATTTATCAGTTTTGCTGTTACAAAAACTACTTGTTTCTCTTTCTCGCTCTCTCCCTTTAGTATATTCCTTCTCCAAATTTTGAAAACACCAGTTTATGTTAGATGAAAACATCGCATTATTTGTAGTAGTAGAAGGTAAATACTTGTCCATTTATTTTCCTAATGTTGACCCTAAAACAAAAGATGCGTACAGTTGAGGGTTGAAGCTCATTATTAGGTCGCAATGTCAACATTATTGAAAAGATATTTTCACATGGAGGTCAATGTGGCATCAACCTTGGTTATAAGATGATGGTTGAGAGCAACTGGGTTACAGTACAATTTACCAATTTGTTTAATGGAACAAAATGGAGTTTATCTAAAGAAGTGAGCTGATATCAATTTTTCCCTCTTTCTTTCTTTAACAATTTTGAAGCTTGAATTGTTTTTTCTTTTTTTCTTTCAAAGTACCGTACTACCCCAAATAAACGCACCCCCTCCAATTAACGCACCCCTCGAGTAGACACACCCAGGGTTTTTTTTTGACCTACAAGTCACAAGCCAAGTGGCTTGTTGACCTAAAATTTTACAAGCCATTCCAAATTTTTACAAGCCAATTTTATAATATCAATATAGGTGAATAAATTCCAATGCTAGGTTATTTTTTAAAGAAAATATATAATTGAGCATCATGGCAATCGATCAGAAAAGAGATGTCATTCAACATTTATTAAATAACATTTTAGAGCCGTTAATTCATTAAAATTCAGGAAACTTTTCAAATTTTTGAGTTTGATCGAAGTAGAATCTACAAGCATTGTGGAACAAATTTTTGAGCAAACTATCCAAGAACATAATGACTTTGAATTACATGAGAAATCGGCGGTTAAGTCCTCTATGATGACAATAGAGAGCCCAAAAAAGCTATTAATCTTTCCTGCCTGAAACGCCGGGAAAATTGTTTGGGTATTGACATTCTGCGATGCTGCAAAATCAATTTTCCAAACACTTATTTGGAGAATTAGATTCGAATTTTCTGTTCAAAAGTCGTAATTTCTAGAATTTTATGTTTGAAAAATTTTAAAACCATTATTTTATTCACACACTCTCATGAACTTGGCCGAAAAGATATGAGTAAGAAGAGTAGAAATTTCCCAAAACTACTCCCACGAAGCTTTTGAATTGATTTTATGTTAAGAAAGGAATAATCGCTTCAAAAAGTTTACAGACTTGACGTATTGATCTTTCTTCAAAAATGTGTCAAGGGAAAAATGTGAATCAAAAAATGAAATCAAAAATATCAAGATGAAATATTGAAGATTACTAATTAAAACATGAGATAATACGTTTAAGATGATTAAAACTATTAATGATTAAATGATAAGTGAAGGCAGACATGTTAGAAGCGGCGCCTGAGCTAGGAAATAAATAATAATGCTTATTTAAGTTATAACTGGCGCGAAGCGCCGGAAAATTTTGAGATTATGACCTTCTAAAATGCACCAAAATGCATCTTTTCTGTATCTGATATGATCAAACACATGACTCAAAAAATTCTGACAAGCTATTTTGGCTTGTTTGACAAAAATTCTACAAGCCATTTTGTCAGTCCAACAAGCCATGGCTTGTAAAATGCTAAAAAAAACTATGGACGCACCCTCCAGGGAGCATTTGAAAAAATAAACGCACCCCCTCGATTTAACGCACTGGGTGGATCTTTTTTATTTTTTCAATTTTTCGCGCTCATTTGTTAAAATGAGTACCTATATGCATTGGCGCGTTACGTTACATCATTTTGTTTTGCTTGAATTTGAATAAAAATTGGAAAATGATGGTTGCATTCATCGTTACCTCGAATTAACGCACCCCCGAAATTGTGGTTTGGAACAATAAACGCACCCCCTCGAATTAACGCACCCCTTGAATAGAGGCACCCTCCAGCGACCATTTGAAAAAATAAATGCACTGTGCGTTTATTTGGGGTAGTACAGTATATAATGTTTTTTCTTTAGCAATTTTGGTGCTGGACCAATACGATACATGAAATAGCACCAGTTATTTCGAACAAGTACAATGCTCTAGGAAACTATCCTCTAAATCTTCCATAATATATCTTCTAAATCTTCCATAGGTATATTGTCTTCATCAGGAGAATTTTTTTAGGAGTTTTTCTTGCGATACACTGCTGGAGATAGTTAAAAGACCTGCAGCTTTAATTGCAAACACCGATACATCTTTTCAAAAAGGAAGTCATTGGATAGCTATGTATTTTGATAATGCTTACTCTGTATATTATTTTGATTCATATGGTTTACCACCAATTATTCTTGCTTTTATAAGCTATATTAACAAGAATGCTACAGTAAAATACACAAATAAGAAACACCTCCAAAATTTTTTCAGCAGAGTTTATGGTATTTGTACTTTATATTTTTTGTATTATAAAGTGGGACATGTTCCTATGTATAAAATGTTTAAAAGTTTTAGTAATACAAATTTTGTTTATAATGATAGGTTAGTTTGTAAGTTCTTTCATTGTAACTTCTCTGTAAAAGGTCGATTGCGAAATAAATTATGTACATGTTCGTAAAAGTTAACTCCTCCTTCTTTATCTATTTTTGTACAATTTTACTTCTTTACTAGCTCTGCCTACTTTATATTTTTGTATAATTTTATTGGTTACTTTACTAGCTCCGCCTTCTTATAAATTTATGATTGACTAGTTAATTGTTAAATAAAAAATTTTTTATTTTGAAATGGATAGTAGTAATAGTACACATTCGGAAACATCTCCCGTTAGTGTTTGGGAGTTTTTTGGAAAACGTCTACCTCAAAACTAAGTGGTGTTCTTCAGTCAAGTCATACCTAATATACATTTTAGTCATTACAGCTATAATAAATTTATCTCTCTACAATAATAATACACAATTGTGGGTTGGCTTTTTGTGCGCTTGTATAGGATATTTATTACCTAGCCCTGTACCAGGACTATTACTGTCACCTAACTCATTCAAGACAATACCTACAAAAACTAACATTATAAATAATGACAACCTTTGAAGATCAGTTTTATATCACATTACCTAGTAATAGCGAACATGGAACCATACCCTCAGATTTTTCAGCCCATCTACCTTACTGTTTAAAACTAGATGGAAACTGGGAGGTAGGGTTAAGTGAAATAATATATCCCTATAGCTGGGCTACAATTTCCAATCATTGTGGAGATAATGTAGTAATGTTAATTACGGATGGTGTTGGAAATAAAGTTAAAGAAATTAAAGTAATAGTTTTTGAAAAACATTACTTTACCATATCTGAATTAATTGACGAGCTGAATGCTAAAATCGGAGCAGCTATTGCCGGAACTAACATTGAAATCATGTTTTCATATGATGAACATGGTAGAGGGTTGGTTAATTTGAAAATAAAAAGTGGTAAAAGTTTGTGTAAAATCGATATAAGCAAGCATTCAATGGAACTTCTCGGATTTAGTGCTACCAATACTGCTGCCTATGCAACTGCTGATGAATTTTTAAATAGAGCTGTGAATATTAACTTATATACTGTTGGAGAGAAACCACCAAAATATTCGAACAGGCATATTCCACCATCCAAATCTGTTTTTCTTGCCGAGCCTGGAAAATAAACATTTATACATTTTAGGAATTCAACCACCAAATTTAAAGGATTTCAAAGTTTTTATGTTTACTGTAATATTAGTGAAAATCAAATTGTTGGAAATACTTTAGTGCCACTTTAACGTATAGTAAATGTTCAAGGAAAATACAAAGCTATTGTGAGTCCATTATATGAAACACCTCACTACATACCCATTCAATTAAAAGAAATTACAGTACTCGAAATTAATATAAAAAAGAGATGAATGAGCTTATACCCTTTCAGTTTGGGAATGTTATAGTTAAATTACATTTCCGGCGACGTACTCCTTTATTCCTATAATGATAGTATCAAATTTTCATTAGCATTTATTCATTCATTTGCATTTGGACACATTGTCATCAGGTTACATTTTTGCAAATGCTCTTAATTAATTAATTTATTCCTTTAGTTGTTCATTCTGATTTTTAAAGCAAAATATGCATGCTGTATTTATTCCTGAAACCGTTAATTACTGGGTCAATATTTATCAACACAGCATTCAAGATAATCAATTCCAACTAGGTGGTACCTAAGAAGGCTTCCAAACAGCATATCCCTTTTATTATAGACATCAGGCAGTGGGAGTTGGTAATTTTTTCAAGAGTTTGTGGCATCTAGCCATGCCCTTGTTAAAATCTGCAGGAAAGCATGCACTTGCTGCAGGTTCCAAAATTGCAGGCGATGTGGTAGAGGCTCGTTCTTTTAAAGAAAGCATTGCTGAGCATGGATGAAATACAGCAGGCAACTTATTACACGAGATGGGTGACCGCATTCAGAAAGGAAAAGGTCTAGGGAAGCATAAACATATAATTCTACAGTACATGTAAAGAGCAATAAAAAGTTGAATAATAGATGGCAGCATCATCATCATCATCAGCATCAAAAACAACATAAATGTAAACATCTAAAACGATGTTCCTCATTATTAAAAAAGACTCCAGGTAGAGTAGTCAATTTCAAGGATATCTATTCAAAACGAGTAAATTTATTGATGCTGCATTGTCTCCTAGTAGTAAAACAGAGCTAGATTTATTTACCATACCTCCAACACAAGTCGTAAAGTTTTTGGTCTGAAATTCAGCTCCAAAACCCTTGTACTAATGAAGGACCCTATGAATTTGTTAATTCATCTGATTTTTATATGCTGGATTTATCAAAAATTTTTACATATTTTACTATTCGAATTACAAAAGCTAATGGTGCTGCTTGCACTTTAACATCTGATGCCAACAAGAATCTTAATAGTAACATTGTAGTACCATCTAATTTGATCGGCAAAACATTTTTCAAACAGATCAAAATTTACCTAAATGGAAAATTAATATCTGACAGGTAATGTATTAACATTTTTGTGGGTATAGATACCCTTACAGATCTTATTTGGAAACAGAATTGAACTACAGTCCTGATGCTAAGTCAACACATGTTACAGCTGCTGGTTATACTTTTAAAAATGAGGATGTTCTTGATATAAAGAAAAACAAGGGTGCTTTGGAAAGACCTCGAATGTTCAAAAACAGTACAATTGTTGAATTAATTGCCCCTATACATGCTGATCTATTAATGCAAGAACGCTTTCTATTGAATCAATGTACCTTGAAAATTGATTTATACAGACATAAAGATGATTTTTGTTTGCAGAAATTTATATCTACTGACAACGAAGCTTATAAGATCGAGGTTAAAAGCATGTCTTCATTTATTAAAAAAGTTGAAGTTGCAGATAATATCAATCTAGCTATGTTACAAAATACGGCTGCAAAATACCCTATTCATTGACGTCATGTTACAAGTCTATACACAACAGCTAGTTGTCGCTCAGCTCCTCTAAACTCGTTGTTCACAGGTCCTTTACCTCATCATCTCCTTGTGGCGCTTGTTTATGGCGCTGTTGCTAGGGGTGATTATTATCAAAGCCCCTTCAACTTCAAACATTTTGGGTTAAACAAAATTAAAATAACAAGCAGTCATACAACATTACCTACAATGCCTTATATGCTAAATTTTAAAGAAAACAAATATTTGCACACCTTTATACAATTATTTGAAGGTGTGGGAATTGGTAGAGATAATAAGGGCAATGAAATTACTTGAAATTCTTTTACAATGCATAACACACTTTTTTTTTGATTTGACTCCTTGCAGTATGGATGGTAATTTTTGGTAACTCGTACGTGAAGGAACCACCAGTTTACAAATGAATTTTGGAGAGGATATACCCGATGGTGGTATTGAAGCACTTATATACACAGAATTTGACTCTCTCATAATGATTGATAAAAATCGTAAAACTTTTATGGATTATTTAAATGAGCTATATATCTATATTATGTACATTTCAATTTTTTATAATAAAAAAGCACTTATAGTTTTGCTTATACTACCCTTCTCATTAACTATTGTTTAGAAATAGTCTTCAAATTTATCTCTAATTATAAATCAGCTTCCTTCCTTCCTTCATTCCCTCCCTTTAGTTCTACAGTACTCTTGGTAATTATCTCGCACATTCTTTTTTATCCTAAAGTCTACAGAAAACTCTATATGTATAAGACAACAAATCTCAATATGAGCAACACTCTACTTCTTATGCAATCATTTCGTGCATATTCTCTACATCTCAGTCACTCACTCACTCACTTACTCTTTTATTATTCTGTCATCCATTCATTCATTCATACACCTCCAAACATATTGCTACAATAAAACCTTTTCATTTTCCATCAGATGACACACTAAAACTTTAGAGAAACAACCACTAGTATAAAACACAATAAATAAAAATTTTATTGATTTTTAATTTCATTTTTATTTTTAAAGCAAAAGACAACAATAAATATATACAAAATCTACCTGAAAATAAAGAACATTAATTTTTTAAAAATTTTGCAAAAAGTTTTTTACTTACGTAAAAATACTATATACAATTATTTACAATATCGTTGAACCCTCCGCTGCTGCCACAGTCCCCACCTTCGCCAGCACCTTTATGCATAACCACTAAAATTTTTACAAATTTTAAAAATATTTTAGTTAAACAAAAATTTTTGTTCTAATATACCATTTTTAAAATGATTACTAATAGGTACAAAATCTATTAACACTCTTTTTTTATTTTTATTTTAAAATTCTATTGTATAAAATTTTGTAAATAATTGAAATCTTCTAGAATATTCTAGAAACACTGTTTCATTGATATACTTAGCTAATTACATACATGCATACTTACCTAGATACTTACATAGATACATACATACATACATTCAATACAGAATTATACAGTAAATATCACCTGTTTTTTGGTAAGTTTTTGGAAAGTTAACTATCTCTTTGTTATACCAGTTATTTACAGTACAATTCTACTTTTTCTTCTACTATATGTCAACATATACATGAACTAAAAATCTGTAACATATACTGTGTTTTTAGTACAATTTAACCTATACATATTTTATCTTAAAATATTACAGTAAAAGCTTATAACAATTTTTACTCTCATTAGCTATAAATCTCTAGACTTAAGATGTGATTTAAGTATAACATCAAAACTTGCTAGAAGCGCCATAGCACTAATCCTACCCTCTGCTCAACGTATTGTTCATCAGCATTTGTCCATTCAGCCCTCACACCGGGAGGGAGGATATTCCACAGGTGCAAGGCTAGTTGGTCGTCAGCCAGCAAGGGGTTTTGAAACATCCGGTGTAGAAATTTCATGAAACCCCAAAAGGGTTTCTGTCTAGCCAGATATTCAGTCCCCTGCTGGCCTTTCCACCACATCTTGAAGTCGACCGACGCCTTCTCCCAAAACACTGACACCCACACGTCGACGTCAGTCATTGTGAAAAAGGCTCTAAATTAATAATATTTTTAATATTTTAATCTGTATTAATTTTGAAAATTATAATATTCGTAAAATCAATGTACCATAAGCCTCGTAAGTGGCCCTCAACACTGAAATAAAGGTTATAAATATCGCCTCCATTCATAATTTGGCTTTGGCTTTGTCTTTGGCATCGTCTGCATACAAGAATAAGAATGATTCTTCTTCTTCTATTTTTCCTATTTATACCTCTTTTCCTTCATTAACCCTTTTCTGGTTTTTTCTGCTTTTTTAGTTGAATCTTTTTGGTTTTTCTTTGGAGGTTCTAGGTTTTAGGTTATCCTAGAAAACTACCAAAATAATAAGCATCACCTTAATTGTTTTGGTAAAGCGTCTCCTGCTACCATGTTTTATAGAACCTTTGACCTTTTCTAGCCTTTCTAATTGGTTTTACGATCTAAATGGGTCAGCTGCCTAACCTTTTTTATGCTTGCTCTGGAAAACACTCTGTATACAAAATTACATCTACCTGTATATATCATTATACATTATATAATCTATCAATCTCTATACATAGAGTAGCCTTCATGTATCTCTAGCCTCAATGATTTAGTAGACCTTCAACCTCCTGGTACAGTTTTTGTGTATATACACCTTGTGTTCTCTTTTTGTTTCTCTCTTTTTTCTTCTTCTTTCTTTCTTTCCTTTAAATATTTTTGTAGTATCAGTTACATTTTCTACTCCTAGGATATTTTTGCATCTCAAGTGTTCAATTTTCTACATGCTTTTTAAGTCCGACTCATTCGGGTCATTTTTCTTTAAAACACCTTGGTCATTTTTCAGGATCTTATAGGTATAAACACGTATGAATAATTTTTCAAGTTTTATAGACTCTTAGAGATTTTATATATGGAATTCAGCATTCTGATCTAAAAGACTGTTCTAATTTGGGTGATTGTTCAGCATGCAGGTCTTCCGATTAGCTATTCTGTTAACCTGCAGATATCACACCTCTCATTTTGGAGCCCGAGGGTGCTTTTTTTTGGAAGACTTCCTCCATGGGTGGAGGGAGTCGTTTTTATACATGCTTTCATTCTGTTTTTCCAGTTTTGTTTACTTTATCATTATTTTTCATTTTTGTATTTGGACTACACGATTTTTGCAATAAACAAAAATAATACATTGCTTCAAAAGTTTTACAATAAAACAAAAATGTTGCATCAATTTGAAAGTTGTTCCTTTTGATACGTAAAGATTCTTGAACTCTCCAAATTTTCTACACGCTTTTTATGCCCTACTTGTTCCAGTCATTTTTCTATAAAAGACCTTCTTGGTCATTTTTGGCAGGCAACCAACTTTATATACATGCACCCATTAGAATAATGTTCCATCACGTCTCTAGATCCTTTCGAGATTTTACTCATAAAACAGACCATTACTGACCAATCTGACCGATCTGACATTTTACTGACAGGAACGATCATTCAAGAATGGGACCTCCGAACATATTTACGCCTGCAGGTGGCACTCTTTTGTTAAAGGGGGTCCAGGGCGCAAATTTTTGAAAGACTTCCTCTGCCCACAGAGGACGTCATTTTTTATTTCTTTTCCATTTTTTGTTCATTTTAGTTTTCCTTTTCCATTCGCCATTCGTCATCGATTTTCCTTTTTCACCTACAGTAACACACCTATTACCCTAACTCCACTATTACCATAATCCAAAAATTACAGTAATTCTACTATTACAGTAACTCCTGAACCTGTATGCTTAACCATACGACCTATAAATCGACAAAAAATCGAGCGTATATGCTTACCATATGACCTATAAATCGGCCAAAAATGACAAATTATAGGTCGTACACAAAAGATAGGGATATCCTTAACCATACAACCTATACGAGCCGGCCTAACTACTCACAAAGAACCTGCAAAAATGCAATTTTGAAACCAAAAGCTCCAATAATACTGCTGTAATGCAGATTCACATAATATTTTCTGAACATGGCTAACATATTTGGAAAAGTATATCTTGTAAGATATCTTTCAAAACCAATTTTGCAATTTAGCATGTTTATTCAGATAAAAGTTGAGATTTATGAGCCGTGAAAAATGTGCGTGAAATTTGAGAAATAAGCATCAGGCAAATTAGCATTTCAAGAAAAAAATAAGCAAGCATAAATGAAATAGAGAGAAACAAATTAGATAAGAAAAACTTAAAAAACACGATAGATGATGAGCAAAAATGAAAATACACATCAGTCGAGTCACGAAAATAATTAGAAGTAAATCATAGTCTACTTTTGTTCAAAATTACTCTGTGTGTTTGTAGTGCTCCATCAGAAAAAAACATCTTTTGATTTGAGTGACCACTGGCCACTCATCAGGAGTGGTCACTTGGATGATCACTAGCCACAAAATGGAAGTTATAGGCTAATTCTACGCCAAAGAAATGATTTGCCGAGTTGAATGACCGCTGGTCACTCAGCTGGTCTGGTCGCTCGGATGACCCCTGAGCCCCAATCTTGAGTGAACATTAGATAACATTCAAAATCCAGTTAAAGAGCTGATTCTCCATTAAAAAAATATGTTCTTTGACTTGAGTGACCACTGGTCACTCGGTTGACCATTGGTCATTCGGAGGATCACTAGTCTCAATCTCGATTTAACACAGCACAACATAGTATTTACTTTGTTCATTGTTCTTCAAAATATAACACAAGCATTATACTGGTAAAGTTAGCGTTGGGTCACTAGGGTCAAAGGTTGACTAAATTTTGGTTATCGCGTCCGAAACCGCCATGCGTAACCAAAGAGCTGGTTTGAATTTCATACGTAAACAACGCGATACACAAGTATATGCGTTTATTCTTTGACCTCAAAATGCTACTATGTTTACTGTAGGTACATTTTGCGTTGCTCACGCTATAGGGTGGGTGACTGTGAACCACCGTTTTTTTTCCTCGGAGATTTTTTCCACATGAGAACCGGACCGGACCCAAATTTTTTTTCCTCATTTTCCAAAAATTTTCCACATTTTTAAAAACGCTTATAATGTGGCTACGGATGCTTTTTTATGCATTTTAGGAGCATACCCAAGCATTTTGTTGTATTTGGAGTCAGAAACCTGCAAAAATGAGAAAAAATTGAGAAAATTCTAGTTATATTAGCGAAAATGAGCTCATGACGAATATATTGGTGTTCTACAGGAGCGGGTGAAGCATGTTAACAAATAACGATAGAGTTCTCAGGAATTTATCCGCTATTAACATTTCTATGGCTCTCATTAGAATCATCTAATTTTATTTAGTTCTTGGTCCGGCGCGGAGCGCCAGAAAAATTTTTGGATTTTCACTTTCTACAACACTGGAAATTGACCCTTCACAACGTTGGGAAATAAATTAAAATCCGACTCATGAAGTATAATTTGTTTCCCATTACGGCGCGAAGCGCCGGGAAAATTTCTCAGTTTTTATATTCCACGTTAATTTATCAGCAGGGAAATTAAAATTCGTTATACCGTTGCTACAATAATAGTGAATTAAAAAATATTTCGGTTAATTGCATATATCTCAGCAAAGAAACAATCAATTTCAGCGTAAGATTGTGAATCTTGCATAATTATCAATTGTCTTCAGGGTTGGCAAAAACCCAGTTTTTGAAATCTTCATTTTTGGGTTTTTGGGTGGGTTTTTCTGGGTTTTTGGTGGGTTTTTCTGGGTTTTTGGTGGGTTTTTCTAGGGTTTTTGTTCCAGTTTTGAACTAATGAATGATCATTTTACTTAAAATATATATGAGAATGTTATTTTTAACGTATAAAGTGTATTAAATTGCTGAACAGTGTTCAAGACTGACTATACATTTGGTTGTAACATATTTACACGAGTCACGCGACTGCACATTGCACAACGATTTTATCGATTTGGCTCATTAAAACGATTGGCTGTTTATTGAATTTTTTATTGCATGATTTAAACACTAAAAATTGAAATGTCACTTTAAAAAATTGAAAATTACGGAAATCAAATTTCACGCTTCGGCTTCGCTCACTTCATCAGATTCACAGTCACGGGAACTTTCTAGCAGCCCAAAGTTTGTCTTAACGAATACCAGTTTGCGCACTGTTTCCGTCGACAATTGATTTCGCAGCTTGGAATGTATGAAGCCAAAGGTAGAGAAGTTTCTTTCCGAAGATGCGGTAGAGACAACGAGCGAAAAAACCTCAATTAATTTTTTATACATGTAATACATTGAAACAAATAACATGTTATCTATGTGTACCTTCAGAGCAATTCGTTGCACCAGCGGCCAGTCAGCTCCATCTGTGAGCCAATACTCAAGGACAGACTTTTTCTTTTTGACGAGCATCTGGTCTGGTAGCGAAATGAGTTATTTTGTTTTTGTAATTTTGCCTCAATCATGCCGAATTAAACAATCGTAAACAAGCAGGCGAAACGGGTTTATATATTGATTTTCGTCATAATTGTGTAAGTAAGCAAGGTTCACATAATAACAGGGCTAATTTATTTTAGGTAAAAGACCCCCTTGATAGTAGTTTTTTGCAATGTATTTTATTTAATGCTAGAAGCTTAGTGTCTAAATTGGAAGAACTCAACATGATGCTTGAAACACAGCAATATGACCTAATCTTTTGTACTGAAACATGGTTAAATGATGGTATTTCTGATGCTATTTTATGTAATTTAAGGTCGTATAATGTCTTCCGAAAGGATAGACCCAACAAAAGGGGTGGAGGGGTTGCAATTTTTATCAAAAAATCAATACCTGCTGTCATCTCTAAAGTCCCACCTTCTATTGATACTTCTGAAACACTAACAGTTGATCTTGCCCTCCCTGGTCTCCTTTATCGCCTTGTTCTTGTTTACAGGCCACCTGAGTATAACTTAGATTACTGCAACAAGCTCTGTTCTTTTATAGAATGGTCGTCAAATGTTAATTATCCTATCCTCATAACTGGAGATTTCAATTTACCCAAACTTGACTGGATCAATTCTACCTATCCCTATGAAGCCACCTACACATCTTTATTTGAGTGTCTTTCTGGTACAAGTCTTCAGCAACTGGTTTTGCAACCCACCCATGATAACAATATCCTTGATCTAATTTTTGGTGATAAATCTGTCTCTGACGTTCATGTTGTCCCTCCTTTTTCTACTAGTGACCACTCAAGTGTAAAGTTCAAAATAATTCTCAAGACAACACCCCTGAATCCAAAATCCCTCCCCTTGAACTTTCGCAAGGCGAACTATGATACTATTTCTGAGCTCTTATTCCAGATCTCTTGGCCTGACCTTTTCTCCACATGTAGAAATGCAGATGACATGTACTGTAGTTTTATTGACATTTTGAAGCCCATTATAACACAACACGTACCCACATCTAGACTAAGTAAGGCAAAAAAATATCCCAAATACCTCCAGAAGCTACTGGCTAAAAAATTAAAACTTTGGAGAAACTATAGGAAAACTAAATCAGCCCGTGACAAGTTTCTTTTCAACAGTCATTGTAAATTTTTGAAAAATCAAATCAAATCGCATCAAATCGACATTGAAAAGAAACTTATTGACAAATCAGATCTCAGAAGTTTCTATAATTTTGTAAATTCCAAAATCAAATCAAATAGAGCTATTCCCACAATTTTTATAGGTAATGAAATTATTTCTGATGAAGAACTAAAGGCCGAACTTTTCAATAATTATTTCACATCAGTCTTTACCAATGATAATGGTTCTGTGCCTCTTTTCCCCAAAAGAACTATGTCTGAAATCTCCAATTTATCATTTTCTGTTGAGCTAGTTCGTGCTGCTCTTCGTAAACTGAATCCATCCCTTGCCTTGGGTCCTGATGGGTTATGTGCCTATTTTATGAAAAAACTATCCAATTGTTTGGCGGACCCACTTTCTCATATCTTTGAGGTTTCTTTTAGATCTGGCGCATTATCATCTATATGGAAAACTGCAAATGTAATCCCAGTATACAAAAAAGGTGATTCCTCATTGATTTCCAATTACCGACCAATTTCTCTTTGTTGTATTGCTTGTAAAGTCATGGAAAGCATTATTAACTCTTCTATTTTAGATTACCTTAAGAGAAGCTCTCTATTATCTCCCTTTCAGTTTGGGTTTTTGCCAAAAAAGTCATGTGAAACACAGTTGCTCAAATGCAAAAATTCATGGACCAAACTTATTGATTCAGGATCTTCCATTGATTTGATTTACATTGATTTTAAGAAAGCTTTTGACTCTGTCTCCCATAGTAAGCTTGCTCTAAAGTTGAAAAACTATGGCATCTGCGGTTTTCTTGCAAATTGGATCATCGCCTTCCTTTCAAATCGCACTCAAAAAGTCTGCATTAACAACAAATTTTCCTTAACATCAGACGTAAGCAGTGGTGTCCCCCAGGGTAGTGTTCTTGGTCCAACTCTTTTCCTCTTGTTTATAAACGACCTCCCTGATACTTTAAAATCCCATGTCTATCTTTTCGCAGATGATGTGAAAATTTTTAACACCTCCACACAATGTAAAACTCTTCAAGATGATCTTGATCAGATTTTCAATTGGTCTAAAACATGGCAACTCGAAATTTCGGCGGAAAAAAGTTCTATTCTCTATATGGGCCATGCAAATCCAAAGGTCCCCTACAATCTAGGATTGTCTGAAATTCCAGGTGAAAACCCATATGTCAGAGACTTGGGTGTACTTATATCCCAAAACTTGAGTTTTAGAGATCACATAGCATCAATTACCAAGAAAGCCTTCAGCTTAAGTTCTTTGATAATTAGAGCCTTTACTTCCCATGATACTTCTAACCTTGTACGCGCGTTTACTGTTTATGTTAGACCCCTGCTAGAATATTGTTCAACTGTTTGGAACCCTTACTATGCCTCTGACATAAATCTCATTGAAAAAGTTCAGAGAAGATTCACAAAGAGAATATGTGGTTTTGGGTCTATCCTTTCATATGATGAGCGTTTAACTAAGCTATGCCTTGATAGCTTAGAATACGCCGACTACGTGCCGCCTTATGCATGATGTTTCAAATTATTAAAGGCCAATCCTGTCTGCAAAAATCGGACTTCTTTATTAGCAGTAATTTCGAGTCCACCCGTCGTAAAAATGACTACAAACTCAAAACAGGTAAAGCTAAAACAAATATTAGATTATATGATTTTTCCAACAGGTACATTAATATATGGAATGAACTTTCAGCCGAAGTTCTTAGTTCTTCCAATTTACACTCATTCAAAACGAAAATCTCTAAGATTGATTTTTCTGATTATCTCGGGGGAGCGCGTTAGCCTGTTACAAATATGTAACCTGCGCTTCCTATTACCGTCATCAACTTGTTTACTGTAGCACATATTTTCGCTGCGATATTGTATTTGTCGTTTTGAAGTAGCCCTGGATTGAGTTTTCGAAACTTTTCTTCGTTTTCTTATTTCATTTTAATTGTTTGTTCTCGCGTTTTTTCTCGCGTTTTTTTCTTGTGTTATATTTTGCCCGACAGGTAATAAATCTTCTTCATTCATTCATTCATTCAATTCTTGATACACAGCACTTTTTTGGTCAGCTAGTTCTGGATTTGCCACAGGGAAATTAACGATGAAATCCTCAAATTAACGATGAAATCCTCATTTTAAAAGAATTAAGAAAAACCCAAATTTTGTCAAAAAAATGCACCCAGAAAAACCCAAAAACCCAGGTCTTGCCAACCCTGATTGTCTTCAACATAGCGTTGGGACATTTTAATATCACTCGCGTTTTTTTCATTTCGGTATCATAGTTTACTGTGGCCAAAAATTTCAAATACCGCCTTGATAGTTACGAAACTTTTTAGAGCGGATTTTCTCATTTGGCGTGAATCAGGTTACGTCTCACTGAACTGTATCACACGGTACATAGATTTTCTGATAAGAAAAATAATGCTGATTCTGAATCTACTTTTGTTTTTTCACGATGTGTAGTATATTTAGAGCTATCTGTTCCAGAATACGAACTATTCAATTATCACGTGAATCGACGTGATTCTAAAACGCTGGAAAATAAATCTCTCCAACAGATAATCATAAACAGAAGTTCTAAAATCGCAGTCTAGAATGATGTCTTCAATTTTCGTCTTCAATAAACGCAAAAGTTCAGGTTGCAGACGTTTAAAAAATTCCAAACATCGAGAGAAAAAATTGAGAAAATTGATGAAAAATCTCAATATTGGGCGACATAATTGACTGTTAACGATTAGAAAATGAAACGAGCTAACTTGATTGATAGAAACTGTTGAGCATTAATTAGTAAGTCGAAGTAGATATGCTAATGGCCGCGCCTGATAGAAAATAGTCAAGATTGTACCCGTGACCGGCGCGAAGCGCTGGAAAATTTTGAGATTTTGACCCTTTTAAGTCCACCAAAACGCATCTTTTCGGTTTGGAATTCCCCAAAATTTTTTCCTCAATGAGAACCATACCCGAAATTTTTTTCCTCATTTCGAAATTTTTTGTCCTCAAAAGACCCCATTTGAGGAAAAAAAACGGTGGTAACCGAAAAGCTGCGTTTTGGTGGACTTAAAAGGGTCAAAATCTCAACATTTTCCGGCGCTTCGCGCCGGTCATGGGTATAATTATAACTATATTCTATCAGGCGCGGCCGTTAGCATATCTACTTCGACTTACCAATTAATGCTCAACAGTTTCTATCAATCAAGTTAGCTCGTTTCATTTTCTAATCGTTAACAGTCAATTATGTCGCCCAATATTGAGATTTTTGATCAATTTCCTCAATTTTTTCTCTCGATGTTTTGGAATTTTTTAAACGTCTGCATCCTGAACTTTTGCGTTTATTGAAGATAGAAATTGAAGACATCATTCTAGACTGCGATTTTAGAACTTCTGTTTATGAATATCTGTTGCTTCCAGCGTTTTAGAATATAAAAATTGAAAAATTTTCCCGGCGCTTCGCGCCGGAATGGGAAACAAATTATTCTTCATGAATCGGATTTTAATTTATTTCCCAACGTTGTGAAGGTTCAATTTCCAGCGTTGTAGAAAGTGAAAATCCAAAAATTTTCCGGCGCTCCGCGCCGGACCAAGAACTAGATAAAATTTGATGATTCTGATGAGAGCCATAGAAATGTTAATAGCGGATAAATTCCTGAGAACTCAATCGTTATTCGTTAACATGCTTCACCCGCTCCTGTAGAACACCAATGTATTCTTCATGAGCTCATTTTTTACAAACATAACCAGAATTTTCTCAATTTTTTCCTCATTTTTGCAGGTTTCTGACTCCAAATACAACAAAATGCTTGGGTATGCTCCTAAAATGCATAAAAAAGCATCCGTAGCGACATTATAAGCGTTTTTAAAAATGAGGAAATTTTTTGGAAAATGAGGAAAAAAATTTTGGCTCCGGTTGGAAAAAATCTTCGAGGAAAAAAAAACGGTGGTGTGAACCAGACCCAGCAGTAATACCGAAAGTTGGAATATCCGCCCAAGCCGAATTCGAAATTCATCGTGACAATGAATTTGCTGAAACAGTTGTTGATGTAGAAGTTAATGCTTTACGAAATTCTGCAATTAAGTCAGATGCGGAACATTAACTGATCACAGTGATGATGAAGAAATGCTGCTAGATGATGCACAAAAAAACTCTGCAACATAACAACACTAAATAAATATAAATATACGTAAATCGCTATTTGACGAAAGAGGTCAAAACTTTTTTGCCATGTTGTTTTTTCGCTTGAAAATGCTACCGTAATGCTTTATTTATGCATTTTTGAGCTTTTCAGAACATATTCATGCTTCTGTAGTCACGTAATTGCCAAAAATAGAGAAAAAAGGAAATTTTGACATTTGAGTCAGATTATGATAAGAATATGCTAAAATTAATAGTAAAAAAAGCCAAAACGCGGAAAACCTAAATTGTATATAAATTCGACCACTGGCATATCTGTGCTTGCTTATCCAAAATGAAGAATCATAGATTGCATTTGAACCATCCTTAGTGCACCAGAATGCACTTTACCGATTTAAAAATCTCAAAAGTTTTCTGGCCATGTGGCGAAAATAGCCCTAAATTTTTTTCATCAAAAACACCGATTTGACAAATAAAACAGTGGTCTTGTCTGGATTATATTCGTCTTATAACCTTATGCGCACGCATACATAGTGGGTTATTCGAAGGGGACAGGCCCTCACCTTATTCATTTCTTAGGCTTAGTGTAGAGGCGCTGCAAGGCGCCCGGTGGTGCCATATACGCGAGCGCGAAATACCCGTTCTCCCCAATATTCAGCTTGTATATGTTCTTAAAAGCGTCCTAAAATGAGTGTGAACCAAACAAAGTAATACCGATTTTTTCGACGTGAGTTTCCAAAAATTTTCCACGCTTTTAAAAACGTTTAATGTGGCCATGAATGCCTTCTTTTTAGGAGTATACCTAAACATTATTACGTTTTCAGAGTCAGTTACCTGCAGAAATGAGGAAAAAATTGAAAAAATTCCAGTCAAGTTTGTCAAATTGAGCTGATGAACGATACATTGGCGTACTACAACAGTTGAAAGTAAATTATCAATAAATTTCTCATGAATTTATCTGCTATTATAGGCAGTTCTGTGACTCCGATCGAGGTTATCGAATTTTATTTATTCCTCATTTCGGCGAACCTATTGTCCAGGTATGGGCGCTACGCAACGAAATTTTTTTTTAGATTCTGACTCTCAAATGCTGGAAATCAATTTAAGGATAACTGATTCAGTAAACATATGGCTCGAAAACTTTTATATAAGCCTGTAGCCAGGAACTTTTTCTCGAGAGGGGCTTCACATTTTTTCACTCAATTTACTGTAAAATTGGCGTTTCTGACGAGTTTTTCTTGAAGAAAAAACCAAAGGTCACTCGCTACTTCTGCTTTTTTCAACACTTGGAACATTTTGGGAGGCCATAGGCCCTCCAACCCCCCCTCTGTCTACGGGCCTGCATATATATATCATTCTACAAATTAAAAAATATTTTAATACTTTCATAACTTTAAAAAAATTCAAATTAAACTTGAAATTTATGAAAATTACCTCCATTATAATTATGAATACAAACTCAGCTCCATATTTAAAATTATATAGTTACAAAAAACTTGGAAAAATGGAGATTTTGACCTCTTAAATTCACATAAATTCGTCTTTTCCTTGTCGAACCCCCATATTTTTCCCCTTACTTTAAATCTAAAATTAAATGAAAATAACTATAATTCACTAAAATATAAATATACGTACAAGTCAAAATTTTAGTAGCCATTTCCAAATGTTTAGGGGCCCAGGCCCCTAAAATAATTGAAAAAAGTCTGCACGCGTGTTTTTCATACGAACATCCATAAAAATCATCAAAAAAGATTGTTTTCGAAAAATTTCAGGAGCGAGATGTTTGAACATTTTTTTCGGGCCAGGAAGAGGATGTCCAGGGTCTCAGGTAGGAGCGTGCATACCTGTAACTGGAGGAAGGTTAGGGGTACCTTCTCCCCATTTCGGTCGGACCTAGTACCAAAGTGTTGGGAGCTCCATCCCCAACTCGGTCGGACCTAATACCCAAATGTTGGGAACAGACTGTCCCGTAGGGAGAAGTGTGAGGGGGTATTACCCCTACCTTGAGTCCTAAAAATTTTTTAAACAAAATAGCGTGTTTAGTGGGCATTTAACTGCAATACAACCGCAAATTTTTCAACTTTGCCCCTACCTGAAAGTCTGACCTTCGAGACCTCTTATTTTGAACCCTCCCGTAACTCGAAAAAATTGAGATAAAATGATATTTCTTGACTTTTTCGGAAAAATTTCGGAATTTTCCTTAATTTTTTCGACTACTTTGGGACCCACATCCAAGATTTTGAAAAAATGGGTAGGTACCCCAATTCACAAATTTGAACTTTGCCCTCCGCCCAACTGACTGGAGGTCATACAGGTATGGGTAGGAGGGTTTACCCCCAATGTACATGTATGTTCCGTATGTATTCTCAGCCGTTTCTTGATGACCTAAGCTTACTGCTGCCTGTGCCAGTTGTGCGTGCGTCGTCAGAAGAAAACAATTATGCCCAGAAAATCAATTTTATTCGTTTGCTTAGGTAAGCTTGTAGTCGTTTCACCCTTGCCTCTTTACTGCTTCAATGTTCGTAGTGCATCTTCCCTTTAAGTTGGGATTACATGATTGATTGATAATATTCATCCAGTTTCTCATTTCTGTTTCAGGTAATATTTGTCGATCGCCCGTCGCTGAAGCTGTATTTATCCACTTAACAAAAGAAAAGGGCGTTGCTGATGACGTAAGTCTTTATTTAACTGAAACGTTTTCCAGAGCCGCTAATATAGAAAAAGACTTGGCGATCGAGACCAACAAAATCCCTTCTGTGTCGTTTTAGAAAGTTATAACTTTAAAATTTTTCGCCGATTTGTATCGATTTCAAGCATTAATTATAATTAATTTGAATTTGGCTCTAGCGTTGTTCTTACGAAAGGAAGTCTCGTAGTATTGCTTTTTGCCTTCGACTGTTTCCCCCGAATCTTTAAAGAACCAATAATTCTTTCTGCATTTTTCAAGTCTTTTTGCGCTCAAAAGGTTCACAAAGGTTTACTCAAGTTGATTTGAGCTTATTCGAACATTATAGTGTTCGCCGAAAGCGAACAAAAAAATGAAAATTTTCGAGCTTGAGATTGAATTTTCGTAAAAATGGTGGAATAATTGTTAAGTCAACGATCCCAGAGCGTTTATAGTTACGCTGCCCCAGAAAAAGGTTTGGGTGTCGACTTTTGACATTCTAAAACACCTGGAAAATTAATTTTCCAAACACTTAAAAACCAGTTCAGCTTTGTTCAAAAATTTATCATTTTAGGAACTGAAAAAAATATATATTCATGCTTTCATAAGTTTTTAAAAACTGGGCCAATAGTAAAATTCTAAAAGTAATTTGCACAATTTTTTAAATTCAATTATTATTAAGAGTTCGAAAAATTGACGTATTAATGTGTAAGAGAAAATTACGAATTAAAAAATGATATAATGCGTTTTAGACGACTGACACTATTTTAGCTTACTTGTCATGCTAGGCAAGTCATGTCAAGCGCCTAGGCTTGATTATGCACTTTTCAACCTCCAACCCCCAAAACCGTTACCAAATGGGAAAGTGCTCAAATTCTTTCATCTTTTGCGAAAGCTTTTTTCCACAAAAAGCACGACTTGCCGAAAAATAATACTTGATATAAACACATCTGTAATATCCTATTCTCTAACGATTAATAAGATTCAACGTTTTAAGAGCAACTGGAATTTCAACTTTTCTTTGGATTTCATTCTTTTTATGGAGAATTTTGCAACTTTATCACTGATGAACAGAAAAAAAATTTTCTTAGAGATTACGTCCTAGTTTGTCCGATGTCTAGATAATATGAGCTAGATTTTAAACAGTGTTCATTCAGTCTTTGTTTTTCATTATTTTCATTCAAATGAAATTCTATGTTTTTTATAAACATCAACTGATAATATTTTTGCTGGCTAATCACATTTTTCATATATTCATGACTCTGACTTTAAGGAAATCTCGCGCTTCGCGTAGATTTGTTTGGCGGACATTGTGCGGTGATAGATGAATTCTTTTTGTGTAAAACAAATTTTAAAGCGTGAAACAATGGTTTTCATGTTGTCGAAAAATTCCATTATCGTCGGTCTAAGTCGGAAGGAAAAGTATTCGAATTCGAGTTAATGAGACACTTACGGTCGTTAACTCCCATTCAACTGCATTTTTTGTTTTTTTTAGTGGTTAGTTGATTCAGCTGCCACCGCTGACTACCATATCGGCCTTCGACCCGACAGACGCGCCATAGAAGTTTTAAAAGGTCATGGTATCAGCGATTATGGGCATATTGTACGACAAATATGCGACGAAGATTTCGAAAAGTTCGATTTTATTTTCGGTATGGATGACGATAATATAGAGTAAGATAAAGCAACAAATCAAACTTTTTCGACTCTGATCATTCACCCAGATGGTCACGTATGGTATGCTTTTTCTTATAGTGCTTCCAACTAATAGAAGTGGAAAGCAAGTACTATTTCATATTCTTGCAATTTTCTGCCAAACTAATGTGTCATGGGATTGATAATTTGTGAGCTTGCTCATTCAAAACAATTTTCTTTAGCAAGAAATTTTGTAATAAATCTTTAATGTAACAATTTCGACGACAATTTTAATTTTTGTCGTTTTCCAACATTTTTGAAAAAAAACAGGCTGGATGTTGAAATTCGAGTGTGCAGAAAATGTATTTTTCAACCTTCAGGCATTTTCAGTGTCATGTCTTCTCGATGATTGTTACAGAGATTATAACCCTGTGCCTCCTTTGACTTTTTAAGAGATTTAAAAGAGCTGTATAATCACGCAAAGAAGAAGAATAGTAATACCAAAGCTCAAATCAAATTGCTAGGGTCATATGACAGCGACGGTGATAAAATCATTCAGGATCCGTATTATGTAAATCGCTGCTTTTAAATAGATCTTTATTTTACCTGCACTTTTTATTTTTAGACCAAAGGTTTAGCGGCCTTCGAAACTGTATACGAAAAATGCGTCAGATCGTGCAATGGATTTTTAGATTCGCAAAAATGAAAAAAGTTTAATGCATAATTGACTTTGGTGTGTAGAGATTAAGTTAAAATTTTTCGTCGCATTGTTCCTTTGTTATTCCTATGGTATTTTCGAATAAGAATGAATAATATTCGCGGAGTTCCTTCGGCGTGTCCCCAATACAGGGAAACCCACAACAGCGAAACTCAAAATAGCGAGACTCAAAACAGCGTTTCCCATTACAGCGAAGTCTCAGTACAGTGATTCTCCTTACAGTGAAGTCTCAATACAGCGAAATCTCAATACGGCGATTCTCAAAAGTGCGAATCTCAATACAGCGAATACTAAAAATTTCATTGCATCAGTGTAAACGCGCACATCCTTTTTATCATAAATATGCAAATTAGGTAAGTTAAAATCGTTTTTGCTAGTTGAGATAGTCTATCTTTAGTTGCATTTGGTCATCTAAATTTCACATGCCTTTCTGCTGCAGTTGCGGTAGGTATGCACGAACGGGTCACTCTAAAATCACAAAAAAATTTCCGTGAGAAAAACATTTTTTCGAAAGGTTTGAAAAAAACAAAAGCAAAAAATTAACATAAGGATTCTCCATTAAAGTTGTTTTGTAGGCAGTTTAATTGCATTGCAAAAAAATAAATTGATGAAATAAATAAAATAAAATGAATAAAATAGTTAAGCAGTAAAGGCAAAACAAGAAATGAATGATAAAGACATGAGAAGTAAAATAATGTATGAAAAAGTAGGTAAAAAATAGAACAAAAGTACACAACCTGAAAAAATAATTACACAAAAAGTAGCACAAAATAAGAATATTCAAAGAAATAAATCGATAAAAGAAAAAAGAAACAAGGAACATGCATGTGGATATGAATAAACAACCAGAATAAAAAGCTGTAATGTCGTGAAAACACATGTGTCAGCATCCACCAGATCGAATAGGAGGACCAAATGGGCCATGTGCCAAAACATCAACCCCGCCCAATCTCAATTATTTCATTCTAAAAATACATGTTTTCAAAATTCTTCATTTTGAGAATTTGTTCTGATACTTCGCTGTTTTGAGAGTCACTGTATTGAGACTTCGCTGAATTGAGATTCACTGTTTTGAGAATCGCTGTATTGAGACATCGCTGTTTCGAGAATCGTTGTATTGAGTTTCGCTGTTTTGAGAATCTCTGTTGTGTGTTTCACTGAATAATGGTGAAACCGTTCCTCCTTCATTCCCCTATGATAACCTTGCTGTTCTCTGACTATCTGCCCGGATCATGTTTAGCTTTTGAATTTTCATTGTTACAAATTTTTGTCACCCGTAACGTTTTTTAATCAAAGTTTATGGCTTGGAATCAATGCTGTATGAAAATTATGGCATAATAATTTACACAACCTTCTTTCCGTTCGCAAAACGCGACTGAAATTCAATGAGGTCTGTAACCTGCCCGCAATCAGTGATGAGCAATTCTGTTGTTCGATTAGCACTCGTAATGCCTGTTAGGCGACCCGGAAGCCTACGTTACTTGGCCTCGAATGCTTCTTTGATTTTGTATATGTGTTGCTGAGTAAAGAAAAGCGTACAATTTTTTCAAAGAATTGAATAATCAGCTGGAAGTTGTTTTGCGCTTCGCCTAGAAATGCAAATAAGTTCATGTGTAGGATATTTACATGTTTTTTTAAATCTATAAAGTAGTACAGAATACGAGAAGGGACACTTGAAAGTCGTTACTTTCGAACATGATACACAACATTTTTCCAATAAAAATTTCAAGATGCATGAGTTTTTCCATGTCCGACATTCTATAAGTATCGCAAATTTTTCAAGGTATGAAAATGCTTGGGTTGAGCTCCCTTGCTTACGAATTGTCAAATTCCTAGGTTTTTTCAAGATGACATATTGATTTTATTTTGAAGATGATATTGAAAAAATGGAATGCACTTGAAAAAGTGGAACATCACGAAACTCTTGCATGTTGATTTTTCTACGATGGATCTTGAAATTTTTCTCATGCATCGTGAAATATTTGCGATGCATCTTCAAAAAATCATGTTAAAGTAACTATTTTTTAAGTGATAACGAATTTTTTGAAATGATGAGAAATTTTTTAAGGTTGTTCTTCTTGTATTTCCTACTGCTGGCATTTCTATTCCGTAGATTCTTTGTGAAGTTTGAATATAGTTAATCGTGATTAAGTGAGTTTCACTAACGTTTTTAGACACCCTCTATGCTGTTGTGTTATGAGTCCTGAAGGTCAATAACGCCAAGAGTCCATCATAAATCGAAATAAATACTTGATGGATCATCTTACGAGGGCGTTCTTTTGGGTATGAAATATTGATGTCAGGTGCAAGCGTAAAGGAACAATTTCATTTCACATCTTCAAACATACTTTTGTCGACACACTTTTCAAAAGGATTTGTTCCTTCTGATTTACTACATCAATAAAAAATCGAACTAAAATGTTCCCGCGACACATTCCTCCTCTCATCAGGATCATAGTTATCGTGTGGTCAATTAAATTTCGACCATAACTTGCAGTCCCAATTCACTGAAAAATGGACCTCTCAGGCGAGACCTATGTCGATTGATGTCTAATTTGCAATACGTTTTGGGAATCTATTGATGCCCACGCTACGAGTTGAAAGGTCAACTGGGCAAAGTTCTACGCCTAATACCTGGATGAGGCCAACTCCTCACTTACGTCGATTACCTAATGCAACACCAAGCGCTTTTGGAACCGTATCCGAAATTTATGATCCCAGGAATCTTACCATATAACTATACTGTTTTTTATAAAAATTAAAAAATGAAAAAATTAGCATTGTGGTCGGAATCGTTTAGATATTAGCTTTTACAATGGAATTTTTTAATCAAAAAATTTTCCAGTTTAGTTGGATATGCTCACAAATTTCCAGTCCTAGTGATGTGAGCTATGGTTTAACAGGAAATCGTAAAAATTTGTTTTCTAGTTTTATAATTTTCAAGTATTTTTGAAAAAACTGACTAATACCGTAGTACGAATTTTAACGGATTTTTAGACTTAAGAACCGTTTTCCGACATTCGGGGCAAAAATTTTCGAATCTTTTTTCTTTAATGACTCTCCATAAATTTTTGAGCGGCCTATGAATGACCTCATCCATAAAAAGCTTAGCTGACTTACAACTTTTGTGCAACTATTTTTCAATCTCCTTCTGCAAGTCTGTATAAATATGAATTCTATAATATGCTAATAGTTGCATCGTGATTCTATGTATTTCATCACTAAGACATGGCACAGACGTCAGTACCATGCCTGACACCTGCGCATTAAAACTATATAGCCAGGTTATTAATTACAACATCAAAGAAAATATTGGCAATAAAAATTCTAAAGTCTGTTCGATGCTTGGAACTGTTCATTGGCTGCTATTATTTCCCGATGATAGATCACAACATGTTGAATTTTTTTAGAACCGTGTTTCAGCGTGTAAATGTCCAATGATATCTGGAGAAGTTTAAGAATTTCCTCGACTTGAATATCCAAATACTTCAACAAAAAGTCAGACGCACACGGGAACTCAAACTCATATCACAAATGATTTCCATAGGTGACTCCATAGCTGCTCCTTATCGTTAGAATCAATGATCGTGTGTGGTATGTTTTGATGTGTAAGGTTTCAGATATATGTCGTCAAGAACTGAAAGCTGTTAGTTGAAAACGAAGTATCCGTTTTCTTTCTTTAAAATCCTTTGATACACGTATGGAACTAAAATTCAACTAAATTTCAGAATTTTTTTTCAGATAAGATATCGTAGAGTAGAACCTTCGGGTTAACGTTTTTCAAGTCCGAACATTGTGTCGTGTTTTTGGTTTTACAAACATTTCACAAAAACAGGCTTCAGAATGGAAGTATAATATACTACGTTACAATCTTAAATTTAAATAAATCTGCTGCATACTGATTTATATGTAGTTTCTTGGATGAAATTTGATGAGATTTATTGCTAATAGTGCCAAATTTGAGACACTTGGAGCAAAAGTCTCAAGAAATTTCATAGTCTATGTTTTTTATAAAATGAAAAACGACACAGACATATTTACTGACTTGAAAATCGTCTACGAAAAGATTTACTGCAAAATTTGTTACTTAAAAGATTTCTGAATGTTATTTGAGTGCCACAGATTTTTAGTTATAATATAAAAATGACACTTTCCCGTTTTATTACTTGGAAGCATTTAATCTGATCTATTTCTGATGGGGTCTTTGGGCAGCCCGAAGTGCACTTCATGGTTACAGTTTTTTACTGTATGTATAAAACTCGGTGAGTAAAGCATCAAAGGCAATGTGCAGCGAGCCAAGTTCACTGCAGCCATTTTGAATTATTCCAATTATCATTCAAATTGACGAAGATTAATTAATGATTTTCAATGAAAGCATCATGCGATCATCTAATGAAGAATTGTGGAATTTTGAGATTCATTAGAGTTATACTGTTTACCTTTAGATGTTTATTGTGGCATAACGTGCCCACATGCCTCGGTAAAGGTCGTTTTCGATTAGACACCGAGGCACTTTTTATGAAAAATGATTCTCAGCTATAATAAGAAATATCCCATTGCATCGTTTTTTCCGGTTTCGTAGAGTAAGACGAAAAGTCATCAGATATTGTGCAGAGTGTGTAGTAATAGCGGCTCTAATGAGGACCTTTAATTATGCTCCTATAATCTATTCCTCAATTCCATCGAAAATTAATGCTTTTCCCTTTTCTGCGCACAGCGAACATTTTTTTGTTGGCGCGGTTGTACCACGATGTCAAATTTTTCATCCACAGTACATGGGGCAGATTATCGTGAAAACTCTTTCTTCGATCACATGGAATTGAACATCGTAGCTTTACTGTATATGATCGTTTTCGTCATATACATTATTCCTTACCTAATTTGCATATATGTCATTATTAACGCAAAAGACTTGATCGTCAAACCCTACTATCAAATTCTATTGAATATGGGTCTAGCGGATATAGTGCAAATTTTGAACAGTTTATTCTCCTGCATTTTCACATTGACCGAAAACCGGGAGCCATTTTGGACTAACAAAATGGCTGGCGCTTTGACCTGCGGTTGTTGGTTCGTTTACTGCTTTCTAGCTCATGTCATGGCCGTCAATCGCTTCGTCAGCATGTACTTCCCTTTGAAAGTTAACAGCTACTTTTCACCTGTTTCGACCAAAGTGGCCGTGGGAGCGGCCTGGGCTTACGGATTGTCCTGGATGACGGCGTTGTCCATGCCCGGCTGTACCTTCATGTTCTTCATCGACTTTTATACGTGGGACTACGCAGAGACGCATTGGTCGTCGGTGGCTCGACGAATGAACTTTGTTTCTGATATTTTCCACGTCACCGTCCTGATCATTTGGTACGCTTTGATTTTCGCCAAGTTAAAACATAAGGTCAGTTTATCATATCACTCATCTGAACATCTAAACAGATTCTTGGTTCAATTTTCCTTATTCATTCATTTTTTACCTGTCAGTAGAAAAGTCATCGATGCGCCGAAGGAATCGAAATATAGAGTTCTCCGACGGTTCACATGAAAAGATCACAGTAATAAGGAACAGTTCTACCAACATCACTGATCCAGTAGTCCAGTCATTTTTTAGTCGAGCATCACGATGATGAAACTGCATCGTATGCCGACATCATCTTTTTCCTACTTTTGGTCTTGGTAAATCTAATGACATAAGGTGACCGCGTCGCAAGTGGTTTATTCAGCAGGTTTTTGTGTTAAGCCCAATTCAGACGTGAAAAAATCCTAGGACTTTTGTTGCCGATTGTCACTGATTCCGTGGGACTTTCATCGGCGACTGTTTCCGACTTTACCAATTCAGAAGTGAAAAAATTATCGGATTTTTTTCGCCAGCAATCGGCGACTGTCACCGATTTTAATTCTAGGAATCGGTATGAAATTCGGGAAACTGTTCTATTTTTCAGGACTGTCTCCCATCTTTTACATGCTAGTCATAGGAAGGAAAAATTGCTCGAGGCATCACAAAGATTTTTTTTGCTTTGCCCCTAAACAATATAAAAACCTTAAAAGATGGAGTGTGCATGTTTCTACAATCCAAGTATCCGAAGAAAATTTTGTTCGGTTATTTTCGGGCGCAACCTTTTTTTGTTTTTGATTAGGGAAATGCCTATACTCGTTTTCCCACAATGTTATGTTTTTTGATTGTGTCCTTATTCCCCGAACATCCATCCCCCCCCGAAAGTTCCGATTCCCTGAATAAAATTCCCGTTTCCCCAAACAATGCCTATTACCCGAACGTCCCGATTCCCCGAATACTGTATAAAATAACATTCTCGATTCCCCGAATGATTAAAAAATTTTACAAATCGGAGTCATCGAGTTCTCTTCTGAATAGGGCTCTTAAGAGGCTCAAATAAGAATGAGCTATTGTAACGACCAGATTTTGTGAAGCAATTTACTTTAACCAATTGGACGTTACGGCGGACAAAACGGGGCGCAGGGAGGAATAGCCACGATAATACAACAAACGGTCGATGGTCACTTGAACGTCGACTACACAAAATTGAATGGCGCGTTTGCTTGCAAATAAAAATACGACTCGGTTTAACTGCTTTTGAAAACGGTTGCTCGCAAATAAAACGAAACGAGCGCGGAAACCGAAAATTGAGAAATTACAACAATAATAAAATCACGCTTTGCTTCTCTTTAAATACGACGTTTTTGGCCACTCCCTGGGCGTCGCGGGAGGTCGTGCTTCTGTCCATCTTCTTCCACCAATCGTCGCTTCCTGCTTTACTACTCATGCTTATTTAGTCACGCCCTTTAACGCTTTTCTAGTACGGCGTGCTTTTTGTGTCTTGCTTGCTTCCTACGGTGGGCTTAGCCACACCTTTGTGCTTCTGTGCATGCTTCCAGTATCTGTTTCTCTGAATACACACGTTTTGTGCGGCCGTCGCTACCGTTGCACTTGAGACTACTGTCTGGCGGGGCTTTTACTTATTTTACTGTGTGCAGGTGTTGTTTACGATTTTTACGGGGGATTATGGTAGCCCTGGAATGTGTGGTTTAGTGTAGGTTCTAGGGGACCAGCTGCCGTTTGTGCAAATTAATTGGAGCATCTTAATTGGGCTACCAGGGTGTGAACGGATCAAAATAAAGTACTTCACGTAATTTTATAGGAATGTTTGGGTGTGAATCCCAGACACCCTTGAGACGATAAAATAGGAAAATGAAATAATATTTAATAAATGTCTATCACATACAGTATGCTATATATTTACAGTACTGCATTAGCAGGTACGTTACATTTCCCTCCTTCCAGAGTTGAACATCCTCGTCCAAGGCTTTCAAGGGTGAGGAGGGGTGGGGGCAGTTTCGATAGGTGATTCTCGAGGGTAAAAGGGGGTTGTCTCGTTTACATGTACCGTAAATGTGATATTCTTATGGGGGTGTTTGAGAGTAACATTGGGGTACATGAAATTTGTAACTGTATAGGGCCCGTTTTGGCGAGGGAGGAATTTGGGAGTCAGCCCTTGTTTACACGAATGATTTTTGTAGAGAATAAGATCACCTGCCTTGTAATGGATGTTTTGAGCATGCTTGTTATACTGAAGGATATAGTGATCTTGGGCTTTTTGCAAATTTTTCTGCACAGTTGAGAGTGTGTCTGTAAAGTGAGATTTTACAGGAAGGGCATAATCTTCTGAATCAACCATATAGGACGTGGGGAAAAAATTTAAGGCTGCGTCTGATGGAAGATTAGCCTGTCTACCATGGAGTAATTCGAATGGGGGATACGAAGGGCTATCATTCTTATGAATGTTAATCGAAAAAATGGCATAGGGTGGATAAGTATCCCAATCAGTGTGATTTGAATTGATGTACATGCGGATATGGGTGGCTAGAGTTTGGTTGCAATGCTCAACTTCCCCATTGGCAATGGGATGGTATGGGGTGGTATGAATTTTCTGAGTGTTGCATAAACTAGTGATCCATGAAAAGAGATCTGATACAAAATCAGAGTCATGATCACAATGGATGATTTTTGGGGACCCATGACGGCAAACAATTTTGGTTACGAATAATTTGGGGATGGTGGCTGCAGTGATATCAGGGGTCGGAAATGCCTCCACATACTTGGTGAAATAATGGATGAAGATGACAATGAATCGGTTGCCATCTTCAGTTAGGGGTAACGGCCCCATGCAATCAACACCAACTCTATCAAATGGGCCAGTCGGCTGAATTGGTACCAGATTCACATGTATTTTGTGCCGGAGGGCTTTTTGTGTCTGGCATGGGTGGCAAGTTTTGCAGTAACGTTTGATATCACAGCTCATTTGGGGCCAAAAATATTTTTGCCTGAGCAAGTGTAAAGTTTTCCTGGCAGTGAAATGACCTGTGAATTTGTTGTCATGATGAGAGGCAATGAGATGCTGTACTTGTGACTTGGGAATGTATAGTTTTGCCTGTTTGTTGACTATACGAAAGAGGATATTTTGATGCACTGCAAATTTGATCATAGTAAGGGGGTGTTCTTGGGCGATTTTTGTTAAAATACTTTTGACAGTTGAGTCAGTGCGTTGAAGTTCAGCAAAATTTTTCTGTTGCTCTTCTTGTTCAGTTGCTTCGGCTTCAAGAACAGAATTGATGGTTGATATCTCTGGACGGGTTTCTAGTTGCTCAATATCAAAGGATTGCTTCGCTGTCTCTGAGGGGAAACGAGAAATAGCATCCGCATTGCGGTTAGCAGTGCCTTTCTTAGGTTGAATGTCTAGCTGAATACCGGAGAGGGCTAATCCCCAACGGGCAATGCGAGGGGACGGGTTTTCCTTCTGTAAGACTGCCTGAACTGCAGTATGGTCAGTGTGGACAATAACATGTTGCTGGAAAAGATAGGGGCAGAAATACTTGATAAACTCGACTACTGCAAGGGTTTCCAACTCAGTTATTGGGTAGTTGCGTTCGGCGGGTTTCAATGTGTGGCTCCCAAAAGCAATGGGGCGATCCTGACCTTTGCTGTCTAGTTGGCTGAGAATGGCGCCGATTCCGAGTTTTGAGGCATCAGTTTGCAGAATGAACGGTTTGGTGAAATCCGGATGCTGCAGTATTGGGGTGTGAATGAGCAATTCTTTTAGTTTAGTGAATGCGTTTTGCTGTGCAGGCCCCCATGAAAATTCCGAATTCTTTTTAAGCAGAGCTGTGAGGGGGCTGGAAATTTGGGAGCAATTCGGGTTGAATCTACGAAAATAGGAGGGTAGGCCAAGGAATGACTTAACTTCTTTGGAGCTTTTGGGTGTGGGGATATCATAAATGGACTGTACCTTATTGGGGTCTGGTGAAGTGCCTTGCTGGGAAATGACGTGGCGTAAGTATTGGACTTGGGGCTGGCAGAATTTGCATTTTTGTATGTTTAGTTTAAGGCCTGCTTGGGAGAACTGGGCAAGAATAGTGTCTAAACGTTCCAGCATTTGGGCATTGGAGTCTGCAAAGACTAAAACATCGTCGAGATAGACAAGGCATGTGTTCCATTGCAATCCCGAGAGGATAACATCCATTAACCTTTGGAATGTGGCTGGGGCATTGGTGAGACCGAAGGGGAGGTAGTTGAACTGATATTGTCTGGCTCAGCAATTGAATGCAGGTTTTTCTCTGTCTGCTTCTGCAATTGGAATGGAATAGTAGGTGTTTTATTGGTCGAGGGACGTAAAATATTTCATTCCGCGCAGGGTGTCTAGAATTTCATCTATGCGGGGCAAGGGATAGGTATCTTTTTTGGTTACCTTATTGAGGCCTCTAAAATCAATGCATAAGCGATGGCCACCATCTTTTTTGGGGACTAAGACTGTATTGGTGCACCATGGAGAATTGCTCTTGCTTATGACACCTGCTGCTGCGAGTAGCTCAACTTCTGCTTGTATGATTTGCTTTCCTTTAGGGAGGTAAGAAAAAGGTGCCTGCGTACGGGTTGGGAGCCATTGGCGTCAATTGCATGTGAAACAAGGGTGGTTCTACCTACGTCCATTTTGGATTTAGCATATAATGTAGGGTACTTCGATAGGGCACGTAGGAGTTGCGTTTTTTCTGTTTCTGTGAGGTCACTGGAGGTTAAATTAACGTGTTATTTTGACCATGTGAATGTATCAAAACGGTTTGGCTGGTTTTGCGTGGAGGGTGTTACTTTAGTAGAAGCATCCTATTTTGGGATGTAACATGAGACAGTACCGATGCATGTTCCAGGGTAAAGAGTTTCGGGCGTGTCTTGTGTGTTTAGGACCGATATGCGTATGCGACTGTTTTGGTTTTCAGAGACACAAGCTGCGAAATGAACTTTGGGATTCTGTTTGGGTTTGGGAGTAAATTCTAGCTGTTTAACTTGTAGGAACGATTTGGGCAGGGGGACAGTAAATTCGGTGACTGTACGGGGTGGTAATTCTAATTTTTCGTCTAAATAAGTTCCACCATGTGTCGAAAGGGGGCTATATTCTAGGCCGTCACAAGGTAGTATAACATTGCCAAATTTGACAGGGGATTTCTGATTGTTGATAGTGTATTCCAAAAATCGACTGAGAAAGTTTTTGCCTAGAACGACATCTGCTGTGCAATCTTTTTGGACATGGACTGTTATTGTTTCCTGGATAGTTTGGGCTGTTACTGTAACAAAAGTGGTCCCTACAAAGTGAATCGGGAGGTTATTTGCTCCTTTGGCTTGGATGAGCGGGGGTTTCATGTCTAGCTGTAGGATTTGAGTGATTCATGAATCACTAGTGAGTATACACCGCCAGTGTCAATCATGCCTTTTGTAATTAGCTTGCCATTAAGTGTGATTGGAATATGAGGGGTATGTTTCTCAGGTACATTCTGGGGTGGCTTATTTGATCCAGATTGGTGGATTTGATTAATGAGTTTGATTGCAGGAGTTCTGGGGGTATCAATATCAACAAGGATGTATTTCTGCTGCGTTTGTGCCCCATGACGATTAGCTAATTCTAAGAGAGCATGGCCGAATGATGGGGGAATGGTCTCATGTAAATGTCTGTTGTTTGATGGTATTTCATACGCATGTTCATTTGTGGCATGATGCTTGGGAGAGTTGAAATATTTTCGAAGAAGGAGAAAAGAATAAAAGACGCCTGCAATAACTACAGTAATAACGGCTAGGTTGATAATGATTTGCAGGGGTCCTTTGAGTAAATTGTTTAATCTGTCTGTGAGACTTTGGGTGGTACCCGTTATTACATGTTCTATGCCTTGACCGGCGCCAGAGAGGGTATTTCTGATTGCTTGGCCAGTGCCTGATATCATATTGTAAACTGTATCTGAGTTAAGGGACATTTGGGCGGTGTAATTGACAAGTTTTTTAACAATGTTTTTGAGTGTGTGAGTTTTGTAAATGTATTGTTTCAAAAAGAGTAAGTTGGTTGAAATAGTTGCAAGTTGATCATGAAAAATTGCAGGTGTGTTAAAATGGAAAAGGGAGAAATTTTGGTTCCAGACGATTTCTAACGTTAGATCAGTGACATGCGGGGATCCTGTTTCACTGACCCATGTGTTATTCTGTTTGTAAAGGGCTACATGCATGTGATGGCAGTCAACGGTTTGTGAGAAAGGGGTCAACTCGTTGCCTCTGGGGTTTGAAAACATGAGTTTAGTTCCTACGAGAATAGGTAAAAGTTTGTAGCATGTTTGGTTGATTTTGTGGTTGTAAAAGACTTTAGATGTGTTTACCTGTTTACAGGGCCAGACTGTGAGGGCTTTTCCTGTGAATTCTGCTATTATGTCAGTTCGCTGTAGGAATGCAGGCGCCCCAAGGGTTGCATCAAGGCGCAAAATTTGCCATACTAGATCAAGGTGATGCTGTGCCTGTCTGCATAATTCACTCCAGACGTTTTTGAAATTTTGGATTTCGAATTCCTGGATTTTATCTACTAGATAGTTTAGTTTTGTGTTAATCAGTTCAAAATCGTCAAAATCGTATAGTGTAGTATGAGTTTCGTTGGTTTTTGGGGTTAAGAAGGCATTACGATGTGGGGTGCTTTTATCTAACTGCACAACAATGCCCTGTTCAGTTAGGACACTGTCTTGGATTTCTGGGCAGTTGAGGTTCGAAAAGAGTGTGTTTTTGATGGAGAATGCACCTTGTAGCTCTTCTATTATCATGTGGGTTTGCGTGAGTTTTATGGGATGTGTATTTTTGTATTCGAAGGGGCATAAGTTTTCGAATGCTGTTTCATTCCAGATAATGGACCCGTCGGCTGTTACACAATGACCTGATGTCGGTTTGCATGACCCCAGGTTACCTAATGTACCTGTCATAGATTTTCCATTCCAAGATGCTATTTTTCCTATTTCTATGATGATGTTAGTGACCGATGTACAGTGGTCTGTACAACACCACGTGTATTCTACGCTTAGGGAGTTGTTTGTTGACCAAAATCCTGGTTGAGTTTTGTATAATTTTTGACCGTTGTGTTCTTTGTCTATAACGATTGCCTTACAAACATGCGGGGTTAGATTTTGCATTTTGGTTTGGTCGAAGACAATACCTTTTGAGCCAAAAAATCCTGTATTAGTACAAATTTTCCGTTTGCGAACACTGCATTTGTATGCATCTGTAATGTGAGGTTTAGTGGAGGGGATATAGATTTTTCCGAATGTCTGTACTGGTTTGTCTACTGTGGAAGGGGGCATGCATGATACAATTTTTTGTATGTTGACTGAGTGACAGCTCAATGAAGTTCCACAGATCTGGAATTGGGCACTACACCATGTGGGGATTATTATACAAAGAAATATACAAAACATCCACCAATACAATGTGTTATTGGAGGCGGCGGGGCATTGTATATTTTCATTCCAGCCAGTTTGGCATGGCCATTGGTGTTTTGCGATTTTGAGCTGGGGGGGGGGGTGGCCAGTTTGTAATCTGAACAGTCTGTAAAACTTTAGAAGTTGAGTCATGGGATGGGGTTTGAATTTGCTTACTTGTGGGGGTCAGTAGTAGTGTTTGGCGGGGGTGGAATTGGTAGGGTTCGGGGGTGAGGCCGTGGAGAAGGGACGAAAGGTTATGGCCAGTTTTTGATGTAGTTTTGGGGGCGGTGGGCGACTTGGTGTCCTGTTTTTGGGGGATCTTGTAGTCTGCCGGGATGGTGGGCGGCGATTTTTTGATTTTGGCGGCTTCGGGCATGGGGGGGTGGTGACATGGCGCACCAATCCAGTACGTCCAGGTTGAGGACGTACTCCTCTTGACTACAGTGGTGGGTGTTGGGCATAATAGTTCCTAAAGTAGTCTGAGGGCGGTTAGTTATGGCGGGTAATGTTGAGTAAAATGGAGGGTCATCAATGTCCATTAGGGGTTGGGGTTGCCTGTACTCAATGCAATTTTGAATATTACGACTTTGTTGATTCGGACAGTACCTACTTGTATGACCTCTCTGCTTGCATAGAAAACATTGAAAATTTGAGTAGGGTTTTGAAAGGCAGTTATCAGATCTATGTCCTGTTTGGGAGCAGTGGATGCATCGGCTTTTACAATCACGCATACTGTGATTATTACCAAAACAAATTTCACATGATTTCCGGGTGCCTACTGATTTACAATTTCGAACTATGTGTCCAAGTTGTCCACACTGGAAGCATGTGGGTTGCCTAGGGGTAGTATTGTTCCTGTAAGCATTATTCCTGCTGTAAGTGTTGTTACTGAAATTGTTGTAGCTACTCTGTTGTGGGGGTTGAGGTTTTTGTTTGATCTACAACTGTAAATCTTTTACTTGTTGTTCTAATTGATGCAAAAGGTCCTGTTGGTCTATATTTTTGGTTAGGGAAAAGATGGGTTCGGGTTTTGGTGGTATAAATGAAAGGGTGTTGGACTTTAGCTCATTTCTAAGGATTTGCTGTTCAATGTAAGCTGCTTCATCTGACATTTCTTTTAGAGTTGCGAACCGCCTATACTTAATTGCTTCCCTGATTTCGTTTTGCATGCCTTCTACAAAGAGGGGTTTTATGATCATTTCTCGTGCATCTGTGTTAAAGTTAGGGTAGGCAAGGGTTGCGAGGTGTTCTAGATCAAACAAGAATTCAGTTACTGTTTCTGATTGCTTTTGTTTTCTCTTGCATAAAAATTGTTGATGTAGCTCATTATCTCGGTTGTTTGGGAAAAAGGCCTGCAATGCGATTTTATACTGCTCGTATGTGTTGGGAGGGTTTTCGGAATTGGCTAAGCTTTTGAATTTTGCTAACGCGGCTCCTCCTAAATGAATCTCTAAACATGCCAACTTTAACTGTACATCTGTCTCTTTCATGCCTTGGAGTGCCATGAATTGTTCTAAACGTTTGTTCCATTCACCAAAATGTTGGGTCATGCCGCCCGTGAATACTGTAGGTTTGGCATAAAAGTTATTTGCCATGTTATTACGAATGTTTGCTGTTCTTAGATCGTCTATTAGGGTAGGGTATTCTGGTTCAATTGTGTGCGTAGAATACGAAAATGTTCTGAAAATAAATCGTTTATCTGTTCTCTAACGATTTCTCCTAAATGATTTTGCCTTTGGTGGGTCATTCTTGGTTTACGCTGGGATTTCTGCTTAAATGCATCAATTTTTGCTTCTCGCTGTATTCGTACAAATGTATCGCTTAATGTTTTGTTGGAGGGGATTTCCAGTTTGCTTTCTATGAATATCTGTCTTACTGTAGGAAATAACTACTACTGTATTATCTAATGCTTCGGGATGCCCGGATAAGAGTACACCTAATTGGTGGCAGGGAGTTCCAGTGGTTAACGGTATGGTACGGTCACCAAAATATGTAACGACCAGATTTTGTGAAGCACTTTACTTTAACCAATTGGACGTTATGGCGGACAAAACGGGGCGTGGGGCGGAATAGCTAGGATAATACAACGAATGGTCGATGGTCGCTTGAACATCGACTACACAAAATTGAATGGGGCATTCGCTTGCAAATAAAAATACGACTCGGTTTAACTGCTTTTGAAAACGGTTGCTTGCAAATAAAACGAAATGAGCGCGGAAACCGAAAATTGAGAAATTACAACAATAATAAAATCACGCTTTGCTTCTCTTTAAATACGACGTTTTTGGCCACTCCCTGGGCGTCGCGGGAGGTCGTGCTTCTGTCCATCTTCTTCCACCAATCGTCGCTTCCTGCTTTACTACTCATGCTTATTTAGTCACGCCCTTTAACTCTTTTCTAGTAGGGCGTGCTTTTTGTGTCTTGCTTGCTTCCTACGGTGGGCTTAGCCACACCTTTGTGCTTCTGTGCATGCTTCCTGTATCTGTTTCTCTGAATACACACGTTTTGTGGGGCCGTCACTACCGTTGCACTTGAGACTACTGTCTGGCGATGCTTTTACTTATTTTACTGTGTGCAGGTGTTGTTTACGATTTTTACGGGGGATTACGGTAGCCGTGGAATGTGTGGTTTAGTGTAGGTTCTAGGGGACCAGCTGCCGTTTGTGCAAATTAATTGGGGCATCTTAATTGGGCTACCGGGGTGTGAACGGATCAAAATAAAGTACTTCACGTAATTTTATAGGAATGTTTGGGTGTGAATCCCAGACACCCTTGAGACGATAAAATAGGAAAATGAAATAATATTTAATAAATGTCTATCACATACAGTATGCTATATATTTACAGTACTGCGTTAGCAGGTACGTTACACTACAGGATTGATTTAGTGATTAATGGTTCGTCACCGTTGCCGCACAACTGAATTCCTTGATTAGCATTATTTTAAACAATCAAAATTCTCCTTAGTAGTTCAACAGCCGAACTTTTTTCGATTTGCTTTAATGCACAGACTACTGCATTTCTATAAGTCTGATTATTCTGTAACGACAACTACAGTGAATCGGTTAAAGCAGCTTCAGCATGAAAAAGCTAGCGAGTGAGTTTGTTACTGTAATCAATGAAACAATTTTTCAGTCATCCAGACATTGCAGTCGGCCACCCGATATGATTGGCCACACGGCACAGTCGGTCAGACGGTTAAGTCTACAAAGAAATTTTTATAGTATTGAGAGTGGCCACTGTAGCAACCTGAAGTCCGTATTGTTGCCAATTATGTTTCGGAGAGCGCCTTTCCTGTTGCTCGGTTGGCTCAGTTGGTTACAGCATGCAGATATTAGCTTCAAGGTCCCGGGTTGGATCACCGAGCCAAGCCTATATAGTTCCAAGCGACGTAAAAAGGTTGTCTCAAACAGAAAGAGAATAAACGTCTGCGTACCCGGCCACTCTTTTCACCTGTTTTCACGCGTGTGGAAATGCATTTCTTCGTTCCGAATCTCATAAAAAATATAGCATCTTTTTCGAGACACTCTGTTGCCCAAGATTGAGGAATTTTTACCAGTGCTTTAGTGCGCATTGTTTCCTTTGATTCATCCACTTTGAACCAATTTAGTGTTTCCTGAGCATCTCGTTGACGACATATTCAATGCCATTCATAAGCAATTTTATATAAACTTGCTCTATGTGTAAGCACGACTCCAAAAGCAGATGTTGGATATGTTGAACTTCAGGGTCGATTTCCAGATATTATTACTTTTCAGCTTAATACGTGTCTTTCCAATACGAGGTCGAATCTCTCAGAAAGTGTGTCAACAAGCCCTTATTATCAAGACGACGTTACAAAAAAAATTTTCGCTGTAATGGTTTGTATTTTGTACATGGGCGACCTGAGATGAGCATATGTAATTTGTATTACGTTTATTTTTTAATTTTTTAGGTCCCAATTAGCTGTCTTTGTATGTCTCAGTAATTAAATGACCCTTCTCTGATTTATCAGTCCGAAGAAAGAAGAACAGAGATGGGAACCATTTCAACTCTCACCATAAATCAATCATTCCCGCGCTCATTGAAAAATGTTATAAAATCCATTGTAACATTCGGAGGATCGTACCAACTTTTTTTGTGCGAAAGTGAAATTTCTGCACAGTTGATGAGCAAAAACATCAAACATTATCAAAACAATACAAATCAGAGCCAGGTTTTGAATAAATCGGGTTATTGTTTAAAAGGGCCAAACACAGCAGAAATATGATGACCATCAATTTCGATGCCATGGAACTATTCGAAAAAATAAAGGCTAATATTTTCATATTAACCTCAAAGTTAATAGTTTGGCAGATAATTTGGTTCAACTTTTACGGTGCTCGAAAATCGACTACGGGTACGAGCACATAAAATATTTTACTTTTATCACTGTTATTAGTTCCAGACGAAGAGTTTTGTCTGAGCATGGACCAGTAGAACATGATAGGCGGTTTCAGTACATTTCACTATTTTGGTGAAATTCATTGGTACCCTGTTCGTATGTTTTATATCTACAGAAGCAAAATAGAATTTGGAAGAAAGTAACGGATTCAAACTTAATCAGTTTCATGAATGGATTATCTATAGGCCATAATAAATTTTGCATTGAGTAGTTTCTTTGGATTACAATCGTCAACGTGCAAAATCGTGCTTTTGGACACAAGTGCATGCATAAAACTCAATATTCATGGTCTTCATAAAAATTGATGATTTTACGGGTATAGAAATTGATTTGCACGCTTCTCCATATTGAACACACGTAATTCATGACCATCAATTCCGAGGGAATAATTATTCAATCAGAATAAATGATTTATTAGACTCTTATTGCTAGGCAACAAGCATCGTCGTCATCATCTCATTAACCAAAATGGGAAACAATCGGATAGTAAAAAATACAAATACTTCTAGAAATCTAAAAGTAAAACATTCCTTTGTTATAGTCCGTTTTTTCCAAATGTGTCTAGGAAAAAAGATGTTCATTGAAATAAAGAGCAACCTACGTGCGCCGCCGTCTTTTTTCCCAGATTCACAATAGCAGTTAGGAGTACAACTCGGAAAAAGAAAATTTCTGTGTCCGGTGAATGGTCATCATCTACTTACGGACTTCTTTGAACTGTTTTGCTATTCGAGTCTCATTTGAAAATGAATGAAAATCTATAATATCAAAGCAAAATGAGAATCTTTCTGACGTCAGCAAGTTGCAGTGTCAATATCATGCAAATTATGTGTAATCAAACGTAAATGCAATATTGATGAGATGCACATTGTGTATCGGTTATCCCGAATGTATTCAGCTCTCGAACGTATTGTTATACCGAATGTGTCCCGAACATGAACAATTTGTTTTTTATTTCATCACATTGACTAATTCTCGTTATCCTGAATTCAAATTTTTTGTCCATGATGTTCTCATTTTGCCCGAACTTCCTAGACTAGGCCTAGGCTTGGTAGTCACTTCCATTTTAGAGAACAAAAAATGAATACTAAGAAAAGTAAAGTGGGGGAAATCAATGCTTGTTTCCCTGTGAAATCGTACAGGAAAATTTTGTTTCATTGTAAAATACAGTTTGAAACATCCATCACATAGAGCCCCTTACCTGAGACCCTAGCCACCCCTGCTTGGCCCAAAAAAAATCGTCAAACACCCCCTGAACTTTTTCCAAGACAGCTTTTTTGATTATTTTTGTGCATATTTTGTATGAAAAACAAGCTTGTAGAACTTTTTTTGTTTTTTTGCTCGCCCACCCCCTACATCCCTGGATAAAAAGTTCAAGGACACTCCCCTTGGAAAAAAATGTCTGGTTGGAAACCATATATTAACACCTTAAACTCGCAAATTTTTCTTCTCATCTTATAACATTATTCCTGATACGTACGGGATACCGATACATCCGGGATACCGATACATTCGGGATACCGATAGATTCGGTATATCGATACATTCGAGATATGGACACATCTGTTCAGACCGAGAAACCCAAAAATGAACTTGTAATATGATTTGCATGTTATCTGCATCAAGTTTATTGATTTTTCAAAGTGAAAAATATGCATTCCCAGCTTAATCAATGCAATTTTTCGCTCTAATTCACCATTTTTCCAACGTGAAATTTTGCAAGTCAACGGCATCCAGCTAATCATGGCAGATATTACTGTAATTCTGAAGCATGATAGAAACTTTCTTTTCATCTCCATATGGTCAAAATTCATGTTTGACACAAACGGCGGAGTTCAATCACCATCAAACAGAAAACTGAATAATGTTGTAAATTAATCTCACAACTTTGACCTTAATTTTCGTGAAATCTCTGAATCAAGATAAGGTAGAAAACTGTGAATACGAGGGTTTCACAAAGTTTTTTTGAATATTCCCTGCTGAACACCGAATACAGAAATTAAAAGCAAAAATAGAAACCTGACGTGTTTTTGTATAAATTATGTCTGAATTTCAACAATGTTTATAGATGTGCTTTGTTGCAGCTGAGTCAAATCAGCATTGGTCTTCGATCGGACAGCCACGTCAGCCGCCACAGGGTACCCGTGATTAAAAAACGTGAAATCCAAGTGCTCATGCAGGCCAGCATTTTGTGTTTGATGGTCGTTTTCACGATCGTCGGATTTTACGTCGTCCCCATGTTGACCGACAGTAAATGGGCCGCCATGATTATGAATATCGTGTGGATTTCAACGGCGGGCATGAACGCCGTGATCTACATTGCTTTCAATAGGTGAGTTGTGATGACAAAAATACGATTCAGAACATTCTATAGTTTCAAAGAAATTAATACTTGAGTTGTGTTTGTTGCACGAAACTAAAAGAGTTGGGAAGTCACAAAACTTATACGTGCGAAAGATGATTGACTTGTGTGTGGCCTGTAAAATGAAAATGCTACACTTATGAGAAGTAGTACACCTATCTTTCCTGCTTCCAGAATCAGTTCTAAAGATCGACCCACGAAAAATTCAAATTTGGGCCAAAAGTTGAAATTTTTGCTATTTAATCATTTTTTTAATAATTCGCTTATTACGCTTTGTATCACCGAGACTTCTTGAACTTGAATGGGCTGTAAGTTTCTTATATTTCATATTGAAATGATCGATGTAGCGAGGTGGTAGCCAAACTTTTAGTCAAACGTATGGAACGCTCGTTGACTCTATTCAATAAATTTTTTCTTTGTGATACGGAATCTCTGATGGTCACACTTCAATTATTTCAAAATTATCGAAATTGATTTCCTGATCCCTAGTAAGGCTGTGCTTGCCAAGACTCCGACCACAGCACCGATCGTTTTGGTAGACTTTTCGCTACATAGTTAACTTTTCTCGTTTTTTGCGCATCCTTTTTCCTCCAGAAAGTCAAATCTCCAGTCACTGATTTCAGTCCTTCAGCCCATTTACTTTTAAACGGTAGATGCAGCGACAACACAAAAATAAATCGAATTTGAGACACAATGTTCACGGAGTAAAAAACTTTTTACTGTGGAAAAAATATCTTTTTTTCCGTAACAAGGAAGTGGTCAAAATTAAACAAGCAACATCATGCTTATCCATTTTTGATTTGGATAGAATAGTATCGACAGTTAAATGCATTTGATCAGATAATTGGAGTAAATTTTCAGTAGCTCTGTCTGTCGCTGATGAACGAGAAAGATTTTCTAATTTGTTACAGTAATAACCTTTTTATTTTTTCCGAATTGAACTTACTTTCATTGGTTCGCTACATGTTCAATTTCAAAATAAATAGACTGTAGTCACCTATGACTAACGAGTATACTTGTCGTGGCATTGCCTTACTTTATGCTAGGAGCGACAGAAACTCCGAAAATCCTGTATGTATTACTTCGATGCTTATGATAGCGATCGTATCAAACTGAACTTTGATAGACATCAATAAAATTTTTTAAGGCACTTCTTTCGAAAATGTTAATTCTTCAGTTCAGTTCAGCTACTCCTAGTCTCTAGCATAGTGCAGTCCTTTGGTTTTACTGCGATATTCTATTCTCCTTATCCAATGTTCATGCAGTCTTTTATCGATGAGAAATTTTCATCGTCCAAAATTGCCTAAATAGGCTGCGATGGGCGTTTTTGATCAAATGACAAATTTACGATTTTATTTTTTCGTGTTGTTCCGAACATCTAAATTTTTAACAGGTTCTTCAAAATGTAGAACCTATTTCTTGCATCTTCTGCCGACTTTTTATAATCGGACATCCACAGCACATTATTCTACAATCATAATTACATAAATATTACCGAAAAATGAGACAGTTCTATGAAAAACATGCGTAGACATTTTAACCAGCCAGAATTGAAGTAAATGGTTGAATTGCGACTATACTCCATTCATTTTGGAATGATCGATGCAGCGGGCGGAGTTTCGGCAAACGCAGAGTTGCAAGACATCAGGAGATCAATTTCGATAATCTTGAAATGATTGAAAAGAGTGATCATCGAGGACCCTGTATCATTAAAAAAACTATTGATTAGGGTCTACGAACTTTCCAAAATTTTTGATAAAAGTTTAGCAGCGACCTTGATTCGTTGATCATTTCAAAATGAATCGAGTATAATCACATCCAGACCTGTTAGCCAGGAATTTTTCCGGGGGGCACACACTTTTTTACTTAATTTGATGTAAAATTGGCATGCTTGACTTGACTTTTTCTTGAAGAAAAAAATACAAATGTTCCACCTTTGACTTTTTTAACACTTGAAACATTTCGGGAGAGGCCATGGCCTTCCAACCCCCTGCCTACAGGCCTGATCACATCACTCTTGATTCGAGAATAAAGTAATTTCAGCGAAATTTATGGCTGTTGAAAATTTAGAGCGATGTTATTTTTTCATACCCTTTTGATCTAAAAAATGGGTCTATTCCCAAGTGAGCCAATTACCAATGGAACGATTCTCATGTGAGCGATTCCTCATTGAGTGAATTCCCAATTGAGCGAGTTCCCAATTGAACGATTCCAAACGGGCGATAGAGAATGTAATAAGACCTTCTTCAGATTTTCCTTTTTTACCTTATATGTTTCTTTGTATATATTTTTTCTCTCGTTGTGCTTGTTGCTTATGCTTTCGTTTTTGTACGTTTTTGCATTTTTATCTTTTGTCTCTGCTTTCTTTCATTTTATTTTTTCTTGTCATCTACTTTTTTTCTGTTTTTCTCATGAAACAATACATTACAAAGTGCCACTTTTAATAAGCATTGTCTCCTTTATAATTCTTATACAATTCAGCACGCTCTATTTCTTACTTAATTTTATTCCTTGTGATTTTTTTCTTGATTCTTACTTAATTTTCATCGTAGTTTTTTGTTTTACTTCTTCATCTTTCTCTTTTTCTATTCTCATATTCTTTCTTTTTTCTTTTTTTCACATTATTTTCTCTACATTCTTTGATGCTTTTTTCTCTATCTTTCTTCTTCTTTCTTGTCACTTTTTTCATGTTTTTTTCTTATGCTTTCCCACCTACTTTCACTTATTCTTAATGTCTTTATTTTTGTTGATGTTTAATTTCTCTTGATGTTTTGTTTCTTCCAACATTCTTTTGTTTATATTTTTTGAAAATTGTCGCACTTGCATGCCGAACTGTACAACAATTATATGAAAGACAACGGTTATTTAAAATGACAACTTGTAATTTATTGAATCATGAGCAAAAAAAAGAAAAAATCAGATGACAAGAGGTAAGAAAATGAAGGAAAGCACAGACAAGAAATGAAAACGTAAAAACATACATAAACGAAAACCTAAGTAATACACACAGAAACCGAAAGAAAAAAGAAATACATACAAAGAAAAATATGAAATAAAGAAGGAAAATATGAAGAAAACGTTATTACATTCTCGGTCACTCGTTTGGAATCGCCCAACTGGGAATTCGCTCGTTTGGGAATTCGCTCAATCGGAATCGCTCACATGGGAATCGCCCATGGGAATCGCTCGATTAGGAATCCACTCACTTGGGAATTTGCTCACTTGAGAATCGGTCACTTGGGAATTGATCACTCGGGAATCGCTGACTTGGGAATCGCTCACTTGGGAATCGATCACTTGGGAATCGCTCACATGAGAATACCCCTAAAAAATGACTTCAACTCAAATCTATTAATACTTCAACTCACTTAGCTTTCTTTAAATAGGATCAGCACGAATGACTATTTTAATGAGGCACGTTTTTTACAGAAATTAGTTTCCTTACTATGTGCGAAATGCCTATGTCTAAGCTAAATGCATACTCATTTCGGGAAATATTTTCCTTGTGTAACTTGGTAGTAAAGCTCTTTCAGTCCATTACGAATACATCAAAATGACTGCTGTACTCGAACAATCTTAAAATTCGATATTAAAATTGTTCATGTGAGCATCATATTGTGTCCATTTCGCATGCTCGAGTATCCTTAAACGTAAACTCCGCAAATAACTGGACCAAATCCTCACATAAAGCTTTTTCATATTTTCAGCCGGATCAGGCGTGACTTCACAGCCATCGTTCATCGAATCATGGGTAAAAAAGCGAGCTTATTCTCTGACGGAAGTCCAACGACAATTAACAATGGCGTAATTGGGCCGTTGAACCACGTAGCCATACACTGATTTGTTGTGAAATTAAGTCTATGCTTGAAATCATACTCGTATATTGTCCACATTGAATTTCTTTTCGTTTGAATCAAAAAATGTTGAACAAACTTGTGCAGTCACTCCAGATTTTTACAGGATGGACACCCGATAGTTCTTCAAACTGCAATCAAGTTTTCTTGAATGATGCACAGAAAATGACTTTCCAGAAAAGCTTGGCATCCTGCAAGTATGCTTCATAGTGGCTAGAGAAAATCATAACTGGACTTTTCAGTTGAAAGATTATTAGATTCAAAATAAATAATGTGATAATGAATCAACGACGTTCAAAGACTGTCTTTTGTATCTGTCACATTTTACGCCATGTCACGTGTATGACATGTTTATTTTGGGAGAGCTGGGGAGGTTTGGGTATCTCATCAGGTAATACCGTGTTTTAGACGTCACATTGATGGTGAACCATATCAGATTGATCCTATTACAGTGAGTAATAGGCTGTGACTCCTGATGGATACTGGCATTTTCCCCAGGCTTCCCAAGTTGGCGTTGGGGCCTAACCTGGCAAATGGTGGCTATAGAGAGGTCTATAGTTGGTTCTCTTGTGTTGTCCTTGGGGTCTTGCTGTAGGGTAATGGACAACGCTGCCAGGCTAGGTGCGACAATCCCCGAGTCCTACTCAGTGAGAGTGGGGACAGGGTCACCCGTAAAATGACCTAAATTATGGGACCCGATTATGAACCAGACAGCCCCTTTTAGCCCGAACCTGAGAGGTGGAGGCCCTACTTATCTGTGGAGACCTTGGGAAACCGACTTAGGAAGGATTTCCCAACAAATAACCCACAAATAACAATAATCCCCTGAGAAGACTCACCTAGTCCTGTTTCTCAAGCGATTACGACGCAACGGGCGGCAAGTCCCTGGATGCTTTCGGTCTTCTGGCACTGGGAGCGGGGGATGCGATCCTCAAACGTCCTAGGCGGCGAGCGGCGGCGAGCGGCGGCGAGCGGGAGGGAGCGGGAGCGAGCGGGAGGCGAAACTCCAACGTTTAGTTCACGAACCGGGGCGGTCGGACACCTGGCACTGATGGGCAGCGGGGTACTGTAGGCGATGAGCGGCGGACGCAGTAAGAAATGCAAGGGTATGCAAATTTATTTAAAATAATAGGCGGCGGACGCAGTCGAGTATATAAAAATATGCAAATTGAGAAGGGCGGCGGACGCGAAGTGACAACCGGACGAAAGCTTGGTGAACCCAAGAATGAGCGAAAAACTAAAGAAACATGTCCTTTTAAGGACATGTTTGGCTACAGCTGCAGCTTGGGCGGAGTTTCTCGGCGCTCAAGCTAACTTCTGCAGCTAGACGCGATGCAGAAGATGCCTATGAGCACATAGACATTTTTTCATTCACATGCGTTTAGCACTGAGGCCGGCTACAGTGCCTATGCTAAGCATATGAACGTCTTTAGCTAAAACTTCTTAGCTAGTCGTTTTGCATAACAAAAACGACGCTAATTTTTGATGATAAGAGGTGCGTGAGCGCACCAAAAATAGCCATGTGCTCGTGGAGCACGACTTGGCGGAAGTTTTTAGCTAAAGGGCCTACTGTAGCCCGCGTTTGTAAAGAAATAAAAATACAACAAAATGAAACATAGAAATGCATGAAAAATATAAAAACGAACGTAAAATGCATGTGTAAAAATGAAGTAAACAAAAGCATGATCAGGTAATAAACGAAACATGAAAAATAACAAAATGTCGGCATGATCGGAATCACGTGACGTTGGAGAATTGAGCGGCACGTGACACGGCGGTCCTTCGAAAAAGGGCGTCCTCGTCCTTGCAGTGGTCAGTAGTGAGGTTTTGTACGGCGTGTCCGTGGTCGTAGGTCATTCCAAGGTGTGACGGCAGGAGTGGTCGAATAGGTCCGTTGAGTTGTCGGCGAGTGGCGCCTTCTTTGGTCGTAATTCGTCCTGTGGTATGGTAACCGGGGGTTGTTGATGCGTGAAGTTGCCGACATTGGATATCCTGTGCGAAAGTCTGGAACACAGAAAAGAAAAAATTTTCAGGGCAAGATGTAGGCTATCGCAGAGGATGCGCCCAGTGAGGTACAGATTGTCGGGCTATCGCAGGGGATGCACCCAGTGAGGTGTAGACTATCGCGTGAGGATGCGCCTACAGCGTGACGCTTAGGTTGCTGAACGCTCTCTTCTATCCGCTAAGATCCAGCATGGACAAGAGTGGATACTTCGTGAGGGGCACGGCGGTCCTTCGAAAAAGGACGTCCTCGTCCGTAAGCGGGGACAATGAAGAGAATGCATCTTGAGTTACGGGTCGGGGACCTCTGCATCAAGATGTGGGTCAATCAGATTCGGTGTAAAGTCCCGGCTTATTGAGGGATACAATAAGGGTGCCGAATCTGTTGCCTGTGAAGTGGGAGGTGTATCCTCTGCTTCACTCGGTTGTTCAGGGGACACGTAAAGTCGAAGCTGGTTGACATGCACAGTGTCTTCCTGATCCATCTCGAGACGAAGTGTGACATTGGGATATGCCACACTTGTTACAAGGTAGGGTCCATCGTAGATGGGCAGCAATTTAGGAGTGAGTCCACGTTTGCTGGAGGTGCGCAGTTTGAGCACCTGATCCCCTACTTTGTATGAGACATCATGTGCCTTCCGGTCGTACGACCGTGCGTAGGCTTCCTGTGCTTTCTCAATCCGACTCTGGATTAAGGTTAACGCATTCGTGAAATGACGTTTGACCTCCATATCATATGAGGAAACATTAATGATATGGGCCGGAGGGTTGAATGAGAGCGCGGCATCAACAGGGAGCATGGGTGTGGGACCGTACATGAGTTCAAAGGGCGAGTACCCTGTTGACTCATTCATGCTGATATTGACGGCAAACACAGCGTATGGTAGGTGTTCATCCCAATCGGTATGTCCTTGATGAACATACATACGTAGCCGTGTGGCTAGCGTCTGATTAGCTCGCTCCACTTCGCCGTTGGTCATCGGGTGATAGGCGGTAGAGTGGATTTTCTTCGTGGCGCAGATCGCAGTGATCTCAGTCATCAGTTTTGATGTGAAATCAGTGCCACGATCTGACTGAAGAATCTGCGGTGCCCCGTGCCGGCAGACAATTTGCGTTACAAACAGCCGGGCTATGGTGTGCGCAGTGATGTCCGGAGTAGCAAAAGCCTCGACCCATTTCGTAAAGTAGTCGATAAAGACTACGATGAAACGGTTGCCAGCTTCGCTAGTGGTCATTGGTCCCATGCAGTCGACACCTACCCGGTGAAACGGTCCCGTGATGGTGATAGGTTTCAGGGTCGCAGTGGTTTTCTGTCGAGCGGGCTTATTCCGTTGGCAAAGATCACACCGCTGACAGAAGGACTTGACATCCCGACTGAGGGAGGGCCAGTGGTATCTGCGAGCAATGAGCCGCGCAGTACGTTTAGCACCAAAGTGTCCAGCTAAGATGTCATCGTGATGAGCCCGGATGATGGTAGTAACCATGGATCTGGGTATGACGATCTTATTGGACTCGCCTGTCCATTTCTGAAGAACGTTATCCAACAGATGGTAGCCTCGCACATCATTCTGGTCGCCCAGAGGCTTAAGAGAGCGAATGATGTCGGCTAACTCCGGATCCTCCAGCTGAGCAGCGAAAAGGTCGGGGTGCTGCGCACCGACGGATATCTCGGCATAAGACTCTGATCGTACCGGGCGCTCCGCGCCAACAGTGATCGGTGCTGAATTACTTGAACGCGCCAGGTGCTGCACACCATCGGTCAAGGTCCTGGATCGCGCCGGGTGCTGCGCACCATCGGTGATCATCATAACATGCCCCTCAGGTCTGTAGAGGGGAGTATCATCAATACTCTGACCGGTGAGGGAGTTAGGATCCGGCAGGCGTGATAATGCGTCCGCATTACCATTAGACTGACCTTTTCGCGGCCGAATTGTCAGTTTGAATTCGGCGAGCGCGAGTCCCCACCGAGCGATCCGAGCAGAGGGGTTAGACTTCTCCAACACTGCTTTGACCACGGTATGGTCAGTCTGAACGACCACCTCGTGCTGGAAGAGGTATGGTCGAAAGTGCTTGACGAAATGGACAACAGCGAGAGTCTCCAGTTCTGTAATGGAGTAGTTTTTCTCGGCCGCTGTTAACCCTCGGCTGGCGTACGCGACAGGATGGTCGTATCCATGTTCGTCTAACTGGCTAAGGACCGCTCCTATCCCCGAAATACTCGCATCAGTTTGAAGGATAAAGGATTTCGAAAAGTCCGGATGGCGCAGGATAGGAGGGTTGGTCAGCAGGCGGCGGAGTTCATCGAACGCCTCCTGCTGAGGTTTTGACCACTGGAAAGTAGTTTCCTTCCGTAAGAGCTTGGTGAGTGGCTCGCTGAGCCGGGCACAACCAGGGATGAAACGCCTGTAGTAAGACACGAGGCCTAGGAAGGACTTGATGTCTTTGGCGTTTTGTGGAATGGGTAGGTTTTGGACGGCGGCCAGCTTGGCTTGGTCAGGTTCTAGGCCGCTCTGTGAGATGCGATAGCCTAGGTATTCTACCTCTGAGTGCGAGAATTTGCACTTGCTCAGTCTGAGCTTCATTCCACCCCGGCGAAGACGGGCGAACACATCTGCCAGGCGCTCAAGCATTTGGGTGTGAGAGTTCCCGAACACCAAAATGTCGTCGAGATAAGTCAGAACCGTGCGCCATTGGATTCCAGTAAGGAGGAGGTCCATAAGGCGTTGAAATGTCCCTGGCGCGTTGCATAAACCGAAAGGCAAATAATTGAATTCGTAAAGTCCAATAGGCGTATTAAAAGCCGTCTTTTCTTTATCCGCCTCGGCAATCGGGATTGACCAGTAAGCGTTAGCCTGGTCAAGGGTAGTGAAATATTTCATACCCTTGAGTGTGTCGAGAATGTCATCTATCCGTGGGAGAGGGTAGACATCCTTTTTCGTGACCTCGTTAAGACCACGAAAGTCAACACACATACGGTGAGAACCGTTTTTCTTGCGCACCAGGACAGTATTAGTAGCCCACGGAGACGTGCTCGGCTGAATAATACCTTTCTCCTGGAGCGCCTTGACCTCTTGCATGATGAGATCCTTCTCCTTAGGTGAGGACCGGTAAGGGAAGCGGCGGACTGGGCGGGCATCGCCCGTGCTGATTTCGTGCTGGACGAGATCAGTGGAACCTGTGTCCTTTTCATCAAGAGCATAAAGGTCGGTGTATGCAACCAGCAGATCGAGTAAAGCTGCCCGGTCCCGAGGGGAGATGTCCGGTGAGATTACAGCATTGGCCTCGACCCACTGACGATCGAGGACGTTGTCTGAGTCGACCGGTGATTCCCGTGAGGGCTCACTATGCATCTGCACATGACCGATGGTCGTGTGCGGGTAGAGAACCACGGAATGAGTACTCGGGTTGACTACCTGAAGTGGTATGTGACCGTTGGTCACGGTACTCACGCTTCCAGCAAAATATACGTGTCTTTGAGACCCGGTGAGGTGCTTCGGAAAGAAGGCCACCTCAGGCACGTTCGTATAGATTGGTGGGACAGGGACAGTGAATCGTGTCAGGGAGCGAGGCTCTAGAACCACCAAGTCCTTCAGGGGCAAAGCGCCGCGGGCAGAAGGTGGGCTGTGGATGAGACCGTCACAGGGGATCCTACTTTCTTTGAACTGGAGGAAGGATTTCTCCCAGTTCAAACTGACACAATTGAACCGGCCGAGGAAGTTGGTTCCTAGGACCAGTTCAGCTGAACAGTTCTCCTGTATTTGGACCTGAATCCGTTCAGAGACATCAGCCACTGTAACTGTGATGTAGGCTGCTCCTAGCAGTGGGATCGGGGACCCATTGGCTGCGATAGGGCGTGCCCTGGTTGGTGATAGTGACAAGTTGGGCAGCTGGGCCGCTAACTTTTGGTTCAGGAGTGAGAAAACGGCTCCTGTGTCGACCAGTGCCTTAGCTTCTACCCAGTTGTTGATGAGAACTTTGATATGGGGTGTCCGAATATCATTTGGGTAAAAAGCAGTGACCACATGACCGGAATCAGGTGTGGTGGCATCACAAGTGTGTTTGGTCTTACCGGACCGCTTTGGAAGCGGCAGTCCCGTACGACGCAGAAGACCTACTAGAGCGTATCCGACGGAGGGTTCCGGGTCATTCAGAAGGGTGGACTCATCCTGCACCGTTAGTACGTGGTCTGAGTGATCCTTCGGACTCTGAGTAGCTCCTAGTGATTCAATCTCGGTGTCCGATAGCGGAGGCGCGTTTGGCACGGGTGATGCCGGAGCATCTGAATCACTTGGCTCACGGTATCGGCCCTTCTCTAGCGTAACTGGAGAATTTCCAGGCGGAGGTCGAGGGCAACCTGACCCGTGCAAGGTCGACAGATGACGACTTGCCCGTCTAGAAGAGGCCCGGGATCCCCTAGTTGACCCACGTGATGAGGCAACTGAGGAGGCCCGTGAGTGTGGCCGAGAGATGGACGAAGCCCTGGACCGCGATCGTGATCCCGACCTGTGTGAGTTTCGCGAGAGAGCACGGGTGTTCTCCCACCAGGGGTCGATCTGGTCAATCTCCGGCGTGGTCAGCAGGAGGGGTAATTCTACCGCATCCAGCCGACAAACATTACGCTGGTAGTCAAACATAATGTTCTTGAACTGTTCTAAGAAGTCCAGTCCGAGTATGAGGTCAACAGGTGCCCAGAAGGGAGACGTAGTCTTGCACACATGGAGATGTATATCGATCCGTGTGTTCAGCTGGCGGTTTCCGGGCAACATGATTTCATATGGTCCCGAAAGGATGGTATGAACGGCTTTACCATTGATGCTCATCAATGGGTTAAAATCGTGATGTTGCTGGAACGCCATGACCGCCTTCGGACTTTCTTTAGCCAAGGCCTTATGAAGACGCTGGCTAATGATAGTGCGTGGGCAACCCGTGTCAAGGAAAGCAGGAGTTTCCTTGGTATCCAGCAGCACGACGAAACACGGTGTGATTCGGTCAAGCTGGGAGGGCATATCGTTTTGCACGTAGTGAAAACCGATCCAGCGTTGGACTTTGCGGTAAAGACCCAACGGGGAGAAACGGCTAACAAACCTGACCTGTTTGTTCCGCAGACGGTAGCTGAGATAATAAGATACACCAAGATAGGCAAGGTATCCGACACCAATCAGCACTGTCAGGGTAATTAGGATGTTAAAGATCAACTGAACCGGCCCGCTCAGGACAGCATGCAAGCCCTGGGCGAGGGTGTGTTGCTGACCCGTAATAACATGGTTTGCTGCCAAACCGACACCTTCCAGAGAGGCCTTGATGTCGGTTCCTACCCCTGCAAAGGCCTGGTAAATGGCATCTGGTTGCAGGGATAGACCAGCGGTAAAGTTTACCAGCCGGTTGAGTACCGCTTCAATTTGCTCAGTCTTGTAAACGTACTGTTTAAAGAAGGCAAAGTTTGAAGGGGTCATCGCCAACTGGTCATGGAAGAGCGCCGGTGCCTCAAAGTGAGTGATGTTGAAACGCTGCTTCCAGAAGAGTTCCAGTGGGATGTGGCTCACATGGACCGCGCCAGACTCAGTAAACCAACCCGAGCGATTTCGGAAAATCCCTGTAAAGTGGTGATGACACGGCACAACTGGGCTAGATTTAATGAGATCCGGACCACCGGGGGTGGCGAAGTAGATGGTGCCGCCAACCTGTACAGGTAAGTACTTGTAGCAAACGTTCCCCACCCGGTACGAGTGGTAAACGTAGGTGGCGTTGACCTTCTGACACGGCCATATTGTCAGCGCATCGCCTGTGAATTCCGCCGTCAGGTCATTCCTCTGGAGGAATGCCCGGGCACCCAGGGTAGGGTCGAAGCGAAGCAACTGCCAAGTCAGATCAAGATAGCGTTGAGCGTGAGAGCAGAGCTCAAGCCACGTGAACCGGAAACCGTTAATTTCCGACTCCTTGATCTGCTGAGCCAGATAGTTCAGTTTGGCATTGACAGGATCGGGACGGCTGTCCGTTGCCACTCTGAACAAGTTTTGGGTCAAATTGTATCTCCCGTGGATGCGAAGGAGAAGACCCTGATCCGTCCGGACTGTGGTGGAACGTAGTTCTGGGCACAGTTGGAAGACGCGGGAGTTTCCCGGGATCTTGAGGGCAACCTGTAGATCATCGATGATGACGTGGTTCCCTGACATGGACGCAGTGTAATTTCCCTTGGGGTGATAATGACACCGCGCCGTGAAGTTTTGTGCAGGCCAGACAATGACCCCGTCTAGAGTAGTGCACTGACCTGCAGTGGGACTGCATCCACCTACATCGCCTAAGGTGCTTAGGGCCGTAGTGCCATCCCACGAAGCGACTTGTCCCTCCTCGATGAAGAGGTTAGTCACTGTCTTGCAGACGTCGCTGCAGCACCATTCATACATCACTTCCAATGTTTGGTTTGTGCTATAAAAGCCAGGGCGAATGCCGAAAAGTTTTTGTGAACCAAACATCTTAGTGGGATGTGCTAGCGTGCATGCCGCAGGCGCTAAGTGCTGAGTGGTGATGACGTCTGCAGTGATGCCCCTAGAGCCGAAGAAACCAGTGTTGGTGCAGACTTTGCGGGAGCGCAATGTGCATTTCCACGCTGTGGCTGTAATCGGGTCTGAGCTAGGGACATACACCGTAACATTCATGCGCCGCGGGCTCCATGAAGATTGCGGTGGTTTACACTCTACACGCTGGGGTAACTCAAGTGGATGTCCGCTTCTTGAGAGACCGCAAAATTGATACTGAGCCGCCGGTGCTGACAAACTCACCCCTAGAAACAGTGATGCTACCAAGGTCAATTTTATTGTCAAAAACAACTGTACAAATGTAATTTGTAAGTGTTCACTCAATTTCACAAATCTGGCCTGAGGGGCAGTGTCAGATTTCTTCTTCGTCGCTGTCGGACGAGATTGGTTCCTGGCCGGGGAAATCGAGGACCAATCCACCGCACGGGTGGATTTCCCGGAGGATACCAATTTTTGGCGACCGTGGGGTGACTGCCGTTGGGAACGGGGATCCCTCAATGATGCTGACATCTTCGTTAACCGGACGTAAGGTCTCGTCGACGGCCATGTGTTCGACGACGGGCGACTTGGTCGCAGCGGTCGGAGATGTCGTTTGGGCTGGTGCCGGCGATTTGACTTGGGCTGTTGCCGACGATGTATGTTGGGCTGTTGCCGGCGGTGTAGGATCATTTGCGGGTTCCTTGGCCGGGGGCGAGGAAGCAGTAATGTCCATTTTCGTTGGCGATGTCGCGGCAACAGGAGGCGCTGCTGCCGGTGATGTAGCGGCGGCAGCAGGCAGGAGGATCCGACTGGCCTGTTCGACTGCTCGGCGGACGGCATCGACTGAAGGCGAGGATGGCTCCCCGTCCAATAAGAACTTCTCGACGGGCGAGATGGTGATAGTCCCATTGGGAATGAACTCGAGTGCCCGTCGGGCGACTTCGGGTCGTAAGAGGCGCATTGAGACGGGTGCTGCAAGCACGACGTCGGCGGCCGTGAGCGCTTCGACATTCGATGGCTCGTTGAGCAGAGTCCACGGCAAATGCGGGTATTTCTTGGCCAGGTCGACTGACCAGATGGCCAACATCGCGTCTTGGACGGGCGATGGCGCTGTGAACAAGAAATCGATAGAGTCGTGGACTGAGATAGATTTCTGGTTCCTACTCTAGGATCACCTGAAGAAGAAGGTAGTATACCTGACAAATTCATGGGCTCGACCTGGTCGAGGACATCCGTAGCCGAATCCGTGGGGATCGAAGGCGGTGGTCCTGGAGGGACGATGCGGGCCGGTGGCGCCGAAGACGTCGTATTCGCGGCTGGAGCTGGCTCGGCAGTCTTAATTTTAGGAATGCGATACGATGCGAGGATGTTAGCATAGCCAACAAACTGCGGTGTCGTCGAGGGGTCCAGAGTGACCGGCATCGCATACTTTGGTGGTGGTGGTGGCAGCGGTATGTCCGATACGTTTATCGGTACGGGTACCTGGGCTGCTTGGACCACTGAAAATCCAATACTGATTACGCAGACAGGATAACACTGTTGTGAAGAATCTGTCAGGTGTTCAGCAAGTGCCTCATCATCCAGGTCAAGAGGATCTGGATGAGGAGGGCCATCGGTAGCCCCAACGGCGTTGTTGCGGCGTATGGGCTGCCGATATTGGTTTCCTATCCCGTTGGGAGGGTGATAACCATTTCTTTGATACACATTTGTCCCCTGGGAAGAATAACCAGTATCTTGGTAGACATTCTCACCCGTGTTTGCCGGATTGCGCTGCGGACAGGCAGTTGATCGGTGCACTCGCACTTGACGACAATGAGGGCATGGCCTATCACATCGGTCCATGGGGTGGGCACGTGTACGGCAAAAATAACAGCGACCACCGTTAGCGGCATTGTTACCGGGAGCGGCACCGGTGGGACGCTGGGCCCGGCAGTCGGCGTCGCTATGTGTACACAGTCCGTGGAAGGAGCACGTTTGAAGGTGTGCTCCCGACGAGCGTCGCCCGGTGGACTGATTTGGTGTTGACGGCTGTGGAGGCGGCGTCTGTTGGATTCGTAATGTTACCGTTGCAGACGTCAGGAATAGGATCATGTAGTCTCAACTCCTGCTGCGAGAACATAATACATTGTCATTGCTGACGTCAGCAATAGGGCCCTGAAGCCAGCTATCGGTATACAGCAACACGTGATGGTGCCGTTGCTGACGTCAAAAGGTGGAACCGAGGGTCTGATACTTTAAGTCAATGACATGAGATGCAGTTGTTGCAGACGTCAGATGTGGCACCCCTAAGACCTGCACATCTTTGAATAGTGACACGGTGCGTCACCATTGCTGACGTCACAGATGGGGTGCAGAGAACCAGCCGAACCTGTTGCAACAACGTTGGCTTCACCTGTTGCAGACGTCAGAAGTCATTACTGCTGGAGTGTTAACTTAAACAACAACACGTAATGTCGGTTGCTGACGCCAGGAGGAGAACCCGGAGGGCTACCCACCCCTTAAAGCAACAGCAAGTGAAGCGGCTGTTGCAGACGTCAGTGGTTGCATCCGTGGGGTTGAACCACACAACAACAACAACCCGTAACGTTGTCGTTGCTGACGTCAAAGAGCATGACCCGTAAAGTCTATGTTCAAGATGCAACAACCGGAAAATAGAAGAAGCAGACCTTACAGTAAGTAGAGAAGAAAGAGAGAGACTTACGTAAGGGTGTCATACTGTAGCGGTGGCATCAGCAAAACAAAAGAAAAAAAATTTTTTTTTTTTTTTTTTTTTTTTTGCACCGCTCAGATGACCGAGAAAGGAAAAGGGAAAGAAAAATAGTTAAAGACGGGGAAGGCGAGAGATGGACATACGCGTGTTAAATGTGTAAACAGTCGGTGTAAAATTTTGGGGCCGGAAAAGTGAGCAATTCCGACAGTTTCCGCCGACAGACAAAAATTACTGTACACAATTAACAAATCACAGCCACGTATGACGTCCAGAATCATACGTGGAGGGTGTACGGTATCATGGGGTCACGGACCACCAACAGTCAGGAGAGGCCGTAAACCCCTACAGCTGTGATACCAGTACCCGCGTATGGGTATACTGTAGTTACAGTAGGGGAATGGGCACAGGCGTACTGTAATGGCACCCACCCGGAGGGCTACAGTATACCACCCAGGATTAAAGAAGGGGGGGATAGGGGATAAGAAACAGATAAGGTAGTTTACAACACAGATTAAGTATGGGAATGTACAGAATAACTCAGAGGAGAAATACAGAATACTCGGTATATAACTCAACTCTGGGACAAATAGCTCGACTCTGGGGATAAATAACTCGACTCAGGGGAAATTTATTACTCATAGGGGATTATACACACGCATGAGAGAATTATTTACACATATAGATCACATTTAGATCACTCGTAAGGGCAAATCCCGTCTTACAGTAATTAAATTTGATGTTTAGGGATAAATTCCCGACCTACAGTAATGACTCTCGGTGGCACGGGAAAAAATTCCGACTTACAGTAATAATACGCGACGTGAGGGGGGTATCCGACCTACAGTTGCGGTAATCCGAAATAAGGGACATTCCCGACCCATTAGGCAGTAAACCCGAATCTGGGGGGTCTCCGACTTATTGGATGGCTAGTACCCGATTTAAAGGGGGCTTGTCCGACTTAAAATGGGAGTTGACCCGACCTGGGGGTAGTTCCGACCCAAGGGTAAGATTTTTGCACTTAAGGGCGAGTGCCAGACTTAAGGTCGATTTTCCAGCCTCGCCATGTCACATTTTACGCCATGTCACGTGTATGACATGTTTATTTTGGGAGAGCTGGGGAGGTTTGGGTATCTCATCAGGTAATACCGTGTTTTAGATGTCACATTGATGGTGAACCATATCAGATTGATCCTATTACAGTGAGTAATAGGCTGTGACTCCTGATGGATACTGGCATTTTCCCCAGGCTTCCCAAGTTGGCGTTGGGGCCTAACCTGGCAAATGGTGGCTATAGAGAGGTCTATAGTTGGTTCTCTTGTGTTGTCCTTGGGGTCTTGCTGTAGGGTAATGGACAACGCTGCCAGGCTAGGTGCGACAATCCCCGAGTCCTACTCAGTGAGAGTGGGGACAGGGTCACCCGTAAAATGACCTAAATTATGGGACCCGATTATGAACCAGACAGCCCCTTTTAGCCCGAACCTGAGAGGTGGAGGCCCTACTTATCTGTGGAGACCTTGGGAAACCGACTTAGGAAGGATTTCCCAACAAATAACCCACAAATAACAATAATCCCCTGAGAAGACTCACCTAGTCCTGTTTCTCAAGCGATTACGACGCAACGGGCGGCAAGTCCCTGGATGCTTTCGGTCTTCTGGCACTGGGAGCGGGGGATGCGATCCTCAAACGTCCTAGGCGGCGAGCGGCGGCGAGCGGCGGCGAGCGGGAGGGAGTGGGAGCGAGCGGGAGGCGAAACTCCAACGTTTAGTTCACGAACCGGGGCGGTCGGACACCTGGCACTGATGGGCAGCGGGGTACTGTAGGCGATGAGCGGCGGACGCAGTAAGAAATGCAAGGGTATGCAAATTTATTTAAAATAATAGGCGGCGGACGCAGTCGAGTATATAAAAATATGCAAATTGAGAAGGGCGGCGGACGCGAAGTGACAACCGGACGAAAGCTTGGTGAACCCAAGAATGAGCGAAAAACTAAAGAAACATGTCCTTTTAAGGACATGTTTGGCTACAGCTGCAGCTTGGGCGGAGTTTCTCGGCGCTCAAGCTAACTTCTGCAGCTAGACGCGATGCAGAAGATGCCTATGAGCACATAGACATTTTTTCATTCACATGCGTTTAGCACTGAGGCCGGCTGCAGTGCCTATGCTAAGCATATGAACGTCTTTAGCTAAAACTTCTTAGCTAGTCGTTTTGCATAACAAAAACGACGCTAATTTTTGATGATAAGAGGTGCGTGAGCGCACCAAAAATAGCCATGTGCTCGTGGAGCACGACTTGGCGGAAGTTTTTAGCTAAAGGGCCTACTGTAGCCCGCGTTTGTAAAGAAATAAAAATACAACAAAACGAAACATAGAAATGCATGAAAAATATAAAAACGAACATAAAATGCATGTGTAAAAATGAAGTAAACAAAAGCATGATCAGGTAATAAACGAAACATGAAAAATAACAAAATGTCGGCATGATCGGAATCACGTGACGTTGGAGAATTGAGCGGCACGTGACATATCCATATCTCGTATTTATTCTTCTTCGATACTTACTGGATTTCGCTGCTGTCAAGCTGAAACTAATGATTTGAAAGAAATGGTACGAAAGAATTTATTAAAATCGAATTTTTTTCATCTCCAAACATTTCGGCACTAGCTTATTGAAAAATGCCCCGATGGGGCTGAAAAAGGAGAATATACTTGCTTGTATAGTTGTCAAGCTAAGAAAAAGAGATGGACTAGGTATCTGGGAACTTGTGCGAGAGTTTAAAAATTCCAGTTATGTAACATTGGATTTTCATGCTTTCTCATTAAAAAATTTTCCATATCTGTGAAAAAGTATATTCTGCAACCTCGTTTCTCCTTCCCTAGAATTGTGTCAACTACAGTAAAATTTTTTCGAATGAAAATTATATACAATCATGCCGTTGATGGCTGACTTCACTTAAATGTGTACAAATGGAAAGCCAATACCATTCTAGCTCCTGACTGATTCAAAACTGTGCCTCTCCCTCTAGCTGAAAAATAGTAAGGGGTGGACAAATTATCGTCATTTTGTTCTTTACAGCTTATGCCTATGATTAAAAGGGCGTTCTAAAGCACTATAAAAATCTGAGTTTGATTGCATGACGGTATATCCAAATGTTTTAAGACTGGTCCTGTAAAAACTGCAAAAGCAACGAACAAACTTTTATTTCTCAACACAGTTACTACCCAAGTCAAAACCTTTCTGTATGCAGTGTTTCCAACGCTCCAAGATATTTCTGTAGAACAGAGGCTCGTTTTCAGAAAAAAACGTGCCACAACAGCACGTTTCCCATCAGAAACTGATTCCCATCGGAATCTCTTCAAGTGTTCTTTCAACTTTGGGAACAGGAAAAAGTCTGACAGAGCAAGATCTGGACTGTAGGGTGGATGAGCAAGCAATTACCAATTTAATTGTCGAAAGACAGCTTTCACACTCTTGCATGAATGAGCTGCTGCATTGTCATGATGAAACAAGAAATCATGATGAAACAAGATTTTTTCAGGTCGCTTTTTGACCAAAGCAGAGCGTAATTTTCGAAGCACTTCTTCAGCTTCCTCTGTCCTCTAACCATTGACAAAGTCAACCAGAATGACCCCCTCTGGATCCCAAAAACATGTGGCCATGACCATCTTGGTTGACCTTTCGGCCTTGAATTTGATGATCCAGATGGGAGCCATTGTTTGGACTGTTGTTTGGATTCAGGATCGTATTGGTAAATCAAGCTTTCATCACAAGTTATAATTCGTAAATAAAACTTTGTTTCATCTACATTGATTCGGTTCAAAAAGTCAATGGACTGATCCAGTAGTCTCATTGAGCGATGAATGGGTGCTAACGCTTTTGGCACCCAACGAGCTAAAAGTTTGCCAAGTTTCAGCTGACCAATCAGAATTCTTTGAACTGAGGTGTATGAAAGGTCGATTTCTTTAGCTATCGTCTGAATGGATGCCTGACGGATCTCGTTCAATCACAGCTTGGACGGCATTGATGTTTTCGTCATTGAATGCAGTTGCTGGGAGACCAGTCCGATCCTCATCATCAATTTCTTCCTAACCCACACTAAATTTATTGATCCTACGAAATGCTGTGGCTGGGGAAGGGACCTTGTCCCCGTAAACTTTCTGCAAAGCTTCAAGGATGGCGATTGAATTCCAACCAAGTTTCACTAAAAACTTGATGTTGGCCCAAACTTCAAATTTAAACTTTTCTATCATTAAAAAGTGGAGTTTTGAAAACACGGAGCAACACAAAAAATTGGCTTAGAAAATCGAAACTTTAACAGTGTGTAAACAAGATGTTACTTTAAAAAACAAAAAAATTTAAATCGTAATCTTTATGATTACAAAAATGATAGATACAGTCTCAAAACTTTTGGATATACCCTCGTACTAACCCAGCCTGAGGATCAGCAATTTAATCCCTCAACATCGGGATTTAATTGATTATGCTCAGTTTCAGCTGATCCCAATGTCAATATTATTTTCTTGCAGTTGCACTGACAACCTCACCTCAGGACTAACTAATACTGAGGTTTAGGCTCGAGTTCGGCAATCGCATACATTTTCATATTTATTTGCTTTAGACATTAAAAATTATGATAAAATGTTAGTGCAACCCGACAGCTCGAGCTGGGGATAATTTCGACAGACGTCATTTTATACCAAATTTGAGATCAAGGGCATGTTAGCGCAATCCCTGAAACTGAGATAGTCGTCCTTTTGTTCGAGATTATTCTGAGCTCGAGCTTAAATCCGTTTAGTGAAACTGGAATTTGCTTGTAGTCATTGAACACCATCTGCAAATGGGCCGACGAGACAAAACATACAAAAATGAGTTTAAAAAGCTCCTGATTCCGCCAAGCCTAATATATGATATATATGTCCTATATTACATTGATACAATTGCAGATTTTTCCTCATCTGCACAGTCTTGTGCAGGTCTTGCCTTAGGCTTAAGAAAAGATTGGTGCTGGTCTGAACTGACCTGTTAGAGCTAATCCCTTGGCTAAGCCTTGGAGATTGTGCAAGAGTCTGGTTCCCCAGATCTGGCAACAACAAAGATAAACTTACTTTAATAGAGGGGCCTCACAATGGAGCCCTCTAAGTCTCCTAGGAGAGAAAGGTATCCCCTCCGGGATAGACTTACTTGCAGGATCCCTCGATAGGTTTTCCTGAGCTTGCAGTCAGCAAGCGGGCGCTGGGGCCTTTGGCCCTTTGCTTCAAACCATTGGTCGCATCTAAATAATAAACAAGATATTAAACAATAAGTTCCGACGAATATTAAAAAGAATGTGGTTACACCACTATATAGTTTATGTAAATTAAATACTAAATTGCTGGGATAAGGTTTATTGGACGCCAGCATAAAGTTATCGAAAATATTATAAAAATATGACAATGAATGAATCACTATCATTTTTTCGTCTTTCTGTGGCGCTCCACTTCTATGCAAATGTCTGCCCCACTGGTCGTTCAATTTGTCGATTTGCATGGCGATTTCCCGACACAGCTTGCCAGCAACAGGGTGCCCAACAGTTTTAATGCTTTAAATTGGTTCACACAATTGATTCAGTTCTAAAAAGACTTTTTGCTGTAACTTTTTCTCTCAAAAACTGAGTTGGGTTTTATTGTGTTTACTTTCTACAGATGATTCATGTTTCATGGAAAATAAATTAAGTAAAAAATTTCTATGCAATTTGGAGCACACATGTGCGACGGAATATGGGAATACATACCCCAAAGTTTTGAAATTGGAAAGTTTTTCAAGTGAAAAAAATTTTTTGGTCAACTTTATTGAATTTCTGTCTCAAAAAACGTCAAAAAGCTGGAGTCCACCCTCTGTATCCTCCTCAAAATTCTGGCGCTGCACATGCATGGTTGCAATGTTTGTTGATGCACTCTGGAACAGAATATATTTTTTCACAGATAGGGAAAATTTTAAATGAGAAAGAATGAAAATCTAATATTACATAACTGGATTTTTCAAACTCTCACTCAAGTTCCCAAAAACCTAGTACACCTATTTTTCTAGCTTGGCACGCAAGCAAGTATCTTCTCCTCTTTCTGCCCCATTGGTGCATTTTCCAATAAACTATAGCCTGTTTTTTATAGAATGCTTCCAAATAGAGAAGTGACACAAATCACTACTGTCGTCAAAATCGTTTACATAAACCTCATACAGTAAAATTTTTCACTCAAAAATTGTTAAAGGTTAGGTCAGTAAGCTGACAAGTTTTCAGTTCCAATTAATGCATTGTTTGTCAGAAAATCGAAAAAAACCGGAAATACTACTTGCCTTCTACTTTCATTATTTAGAAGCATTCCAAGAAAAACAGACTATAGTTCACCCCTTTTTAGTGGGCGTTGATTACGCGTGAAAACTTTCATTGAAGCACATTGAAGTTTTAAATTTGGCCATTCTCATATCAAAGGAACAAACAAACAATCTTAAAGCCATGAATTCTCATTTTCGGTAAAAGTAAAAGATGTGTAAATTGCATAGCACTTGAAACACGTTGCAAACATAGTGTAAAGTGGCTACATCTATTGAATTTCCCATGGTAACCCCTCAACCCAAGAAATCTTAGAAATACCATTGTTTACATCCACTACAATTTTTTGTGTAAAGTGACTGCATGCATTGAATTACCCATGGTCAGAAAAATAGAAAAATACCCAAAATAGCATAAATACGTTTGTCTAAACTCAGGAATTTTTTTGTGTGACTTTATTGCGTCCATCCCATAGCCGAAAACCCCTCATCCTAAAAATTCGCAAAAATACGTTTGTTTACACTCAGGATAATTTTTTGTTTAAGTGACCGCATCCATTGAATTCACCGCGGTCGAAAGCCCCTTCAACCAAAAAATTGCGGAAAACATTTTTTTGCTCTCAGGATAATTTTTTTTATAAAGTGACCGTATCCATCGAATTCCCCATGATCGAAAACCCTTACACCCCGAAATTCAAAAAATTCTGGGACCGTAGTGTATGCTGCAAAAAATCATTTTTTTGGAGCCATCATAGGCGGGGATTTTTCAGATTTCAAAAAAACGTAATCTGAGGGACACCAAGTAGACCCATGGGGTGAAGTATCAAGCTCGAGAATTCTACACATAATGTGGGCATGTTGGAACTAAAAGTCCCCAAAAAAGGCCGTTTCTGCATGTTTTTGGAACACCAGCGAGAACCGTTTGCAGATAGAGGTCAAATGATCACATGCACCCCATAGTTTGTCCCTAAGCCCGAAATTATGCAAAAAACCAAGGTTCCAGCTCTTACCGTTTTGGCTCTAGAGGGGGGGCGCGAACTTCTAAGCATATTATAGATTGTCGCTACCGCACCACCTATAATGCTTTTTTCTTACTCGAATGAAAGTCCTTACCAATTTTATTCGCCGAAGGTTTATCGAAATAAAACTGTCTCAATATTTCAACCACAGAGATAAAACCAACTGTTGAGTAGCGGGTACTGTGTAGGCAATGTATTTCTGACGGACATCACGTGCATCGTCAACTACAATTTGATGCGCTTTCCAAAAAACAAAAAAATTTAGTGCGGGTCTCCTGATTGATGTACGAGTACATGCTGATTTTCTAGTAATGAGGCATAAAGATATACTCTGTTTTTTCATAAAATGCTTCGAAATAATGAATCTGGAAAGCAAGTACCATTTTATATTTTCAGCATTTTCTGCCGAGCCGTATGTCAGGCGGAACTAAAATTTTGTCACGACACTCAACTGACACTTGGAAATTTTTTGAGTGAAAAAATCTACAGTAAAAGCTTCATGTATAGGATTTTCAAGACACCTAATATGTGTGTCATTTTTCGTTTTAGAAGCATTTTATGAGGTCCGATGTATAGTCAATCACAGCTGGAGTTTGAATAATTTCGTGTTACAATAGTCGATTTGGTTTATATTTTCGTTCAAAAACGAATAGCCTGCTTCTGCTATTACCGAAACAAGTCGATCTATTTTAAATTTCCGTCCGACACTAATAGAAAACCATCGGCTTCAATCAAATTGCCACGCTAGACGTTATGACAATGTTACGCACTAACGCCAGTAATTAGGACTGATGCTGCAAATTTAGCATGCTTTCCATGATCTACTTGACCCACATTCCATCCACGCAACGTCGATAGCTGATGATGGTGCTTCTCGGGATAGGGGGTTACAAATTTCTTATTCATTTTCTATGCGGCAGCATGTGCACCTTTTTCATTTGCATGACTTTTATAGTGTTTTTTTCAATTGAGCCGTTAACCGCAAAGATCATCAAGTACTAAACTAGCAGCGTAAGCGGACACCTTTCTTAGTTGACTGTAACGTTAACGACCGCAACTTAAGCAATAAAGATGTCCATGTAGGTTTTTATCCAACTGCTGAAAAATGGATTGTAAGTACAGCTTGAAGGAACTTTGATTCACTGTTTTCGGCTCATAAATTTCGCTCCTCTTGAAAAATGTCATGTTTTTATGTTCCCATTTCAAAATTGCTTTTCACAAGCCATTCGAGATGCAGCTATGATATGTTTTTTACAAAATGCTTCTGAATTGAAAAATAGAAAAATAGCAATGTCGTCGAAAAAATTGTTAATCGATTTACTTTAAAATGACCAAAGAAGCCGGTTCAGTTTCATATCGACTTTATACAGAATTGAAAACTATATGCAGTAGAAAAACACTAAATTTCTCTATGACAATGGGAACGCCAAAATCGTAGAAAGACCACGTGGCTAATTCAATTTTGATTCGGAATGAACTGTATTTGACACCTGAGTGTTAATTGAAAAATTTTGATCATTTAACGAGGACGGAAGAATGTTTTTATCTGATCTGATTACCGCTCGTGGGCGAGGAATTTTCTTCATTCCTTATAATAAGCATTACGAGATTTTTCGTACTGAACTTACTTTCATGGCTTCGCTGCATCGATAATTTTAAAATAAATGGAGTAAAGTAAGGTTTGTTCACGAATTATCAGTCCTATGTGACATTTAGTGCAATACAAACAGGATGTAGCACTTGCTTACCATTTTTACCGTTTGGAAGCATTTAAAGGAAAGTAGACCATAATTTTAACCACAGGAAACGTGTCAGTGAGGTTGACGTGTTTTCCCCTAGAAAAGCCTTTGCACAAATTTTCTTGATAATTAATTCCAAAATTTTGTTCTTTTACTCGGTACTTTTCATTCGGAATTTGCATGAACAAAGAAACGTTTTATGATCCGCGGAATTCCTGGTTGCTATATCAGAAGTCCTGACGAAGTAGTTTACTGAACACCTGCTGTCGAAGTCGAATAATGAGCTTTGGAAAAGTATGCACTACAGTATATTTATTCTGACACGGCAGATGCAACGGAACCTTGAAAAGTAAGTTCGATTTAGGAAAAATAATATGTGTGACGATGCACAAAAGGTTCAATCGTGCATATTTCTCTGAACTCACAGACTTAGTGTTGCACATCTAGAGACGGGCCCAGACCTAAATTACTACAACGGGCACTGCCATGGTCGCAACACGCCGGGCTGTACAATTGGTGGTGAGTGTTCGGGAACCGTCACGTAAAATACTGTAATCAGTGAGATAAGTATTCTCGTCCATCAGTGGTAGACAGGTCAACTAATATTTTTCAACAAACACATGGGTGCGCTTGTGTCCCGGCAAATGTTTTTATCTAAATTCGGAATGTATAAACAATATGCCGTTTCTTAGATTTTGGTCTTCCATTTGTAATGAGGAAATTAATATTTTTCTACAGTATAAAGTTGTTCACTTTGTAAAAATGCATACCAAGTTTCACCTACTCTCTTTCATGTCATGGATTTATAGTTTTAGAGATCGAGTCTGCTTTTTAAAAGACATAGTATCTCGTAAAACATATATTATCGAATCATAAAAATCCAAGTAAAAATAGACCGTTTGCCATGAGGTAAGAATGCTATCTCGTTATCAGTATAAGAAGCAACACCAGTTAGCAGTATATTTTTGATTTTCCTATGATTTATCAGACAAAAACCTATAGTTCAAAAATGATAATCATATTTTTAATGTGCTTTTATTATAATTTTTGCAATCGGTGGCTCAATATGGCATCGTATAGAACAAAATGAAATTATCTGTTTTTTTAAACACATAAAAAATTTTCGAGTGCTTCGAATTAGACTTTGAAATGAAGACGTCAGCAGTTCCATAATATACGCATCATACTGTTTATCGGCACTCAATAATCTGCGATTTGGAAATTACGATCAGATCTACTGCACTTCACTGATCGAAATATATACTAGAAAATAACGAAATTTCTATTCTGTAACTTTGTGATATTTGTTTCACAGATAATCATTGACTGCATGATGCAGTGTTGTAGCTTCTGATCTCTTCTTTACCTATCTTGACAAGTTCTAAAAAAAATTTTATGCAACTTTCTCGACGAGCTTATGTTTCCCGATAGAAATTTTGATACACATGCATTTCGCGGAGTATGCTACACTAACCAACGAACCAATGTTCTCGGCGTAGCAATCCATATTTACACCAATACTTTCATAAATGCGTTCAATGATGGTATGTCCACTCTATCTGCGACGTAAGAAGCTTGATTATGCAGATGAATTCCTACGAAGATTTCTTTTAGAACAGTATGCTGTGCCCGATATTGATATTGGAAACTCCTTCTAAATGTACATGTTTTCTTGGGGTGTAGCCAATTGCGCTTTTTTCATATGCAGCTTTAAGGATTTGAAATTTTTTCCAAAAGATTCAAAACCGCCAATTACTGGATTTGCATTTTCAAGAATAGCTTAGAGAGCAGCATAATCTACATTTGCGACAAAGTGTGGTAGTCTGTTATGGTGAGGGCATTAGCATGGAATGCTGGTAATTCAGGTTAGGCTCCTCCTGCCTGCAATAAAAATTTGTTACCATGATTAAAGAATTTTGTCTTGTAAACGTAACGCCAATCATTCCCACAGTCGAAGTCATGTTTCCAGCTAACAAGTACGAGTAGTACTGGATCCGGTTCCATCAAAGAAACTTTGGCTACAGCTGAGCTGTAGCTTAGGCTGCAGCTTAATGGCAATGATACAACAGAAATGAGCGGAAAAGTCTCCTTGGTTAAACTGAGCTATCTTTTTATGTAACAGATTATTCACGCAGAGCAATTGTCGAAACATGAAAATTCAAATAAACTCATGAACGGTAGTAAATAAAGAAAAAAATATGAAATTTCGTGTGTTCAGAAAAGGGAAGACTTGGCCCATTGGGTATCATCAAGAATATAAAATGAAGATATTCCCATTTTTTACGGATATCAGCATACGCACGTGTTACGCATTTTAATGAGCTGGAAAAAATTACCGTCCGTCTGAAGACGACGATTACGCCTTATCTGATGCTGCTTGGATTCATTCGAATATATCGTAAATTCTAGACGTGGATTACGCCATGACCAACGTCAGCCATGATGACCAATCATCCGAAGAATGGGAGTTGAATATCGTCGCTTCGATTTACCTCTCAGTTTTCATTATATATATCGTCCCGTACCTAATTTGTATATACGTGGTCGTCAAAGCCAAAGATTTGATTAACAAACCTTACTATCAAATTTTGTTGCATATGGCTCTTGCCGACGTAGTGCAAATTTTCAACAGCCTCTTTTCGTGCGTCTTCACTTTGATGCGGAACGAAGAACCCTTCTGGAGCAACAAATTGGCCGGCGCCCTAACTGACGGTTGTTGGTTCCTGTACTGTTGCCTAGCCCACATTTTGGCCTTGAATCGTTTCGTCAGCATGTACTTTCCGTTGAAAGTCGGTGAATACTTTTCCGCTCGCCGGACAAAAATTATTATCGGTGTAGCTTGGGTTTACGGAACCACCTGGATAGGGGCACTAACCGTGCCCGGTTATACTTTCATGTTCTTCATAGAATTTTATACGTGGGATTACGCGGAGAATTATGGGTCGGCCGTAGCCCGCCGGTTGAACTTAACGTCGGATATGTTCCATCTTACGGTACTGGTCGTTTGGTACACTTTGATATTTATCAAGTTGAGACAGAAGGTAAGCATGTTCCTGCCACGTTGCTGATGAGACAGCACTTCTTACTAGAAATTCTAATATCAATCTGGAGCGAGACTGTAACTCTCACTCAATTAGCTTACGCAAGGCAACACTGCTAAGACTACCACGTGCTAAGTATCAGAAGAGTGCATTACATTAAAAATATGAAATGGTACTTGCTTTCCACATTTGTTATTTAGATGCGTTTCAAGAAAAATGGACTAGACACTCAGCTCTGCATTATGAAAGATATTTTTGTTACAGTATGACGTTTGCTTAGTATTATTGAATTTGTTCTCGACTGTCGTCTTCATTAGAAAGGTGAGCTTTTTTTGTTCTATTTGTGCATGCCTTCTATTTTATCTGAGACTTCATGACAAGCTTAAAAATGACAAAAATTAGTATTTCCGTCGAAATTATTTACATAAAGCTTTTGACGTAGAATTTTTTGCTCGAAAAATTCATAAATGTAAGCTGAGTGGGCTCATAAATTTCCAGATACGTTTAGCAAAAAATCGTTAAAATGTGAAAGAGTACATACTTTTCAGTTTTATTATTTGCAAGTATTTACCTACAGACTATGGCAGTAAAGTTTTCTACTTTTTATATGTTCGATGTTGATTCATTACCCAAGTGAAAGGATTATTCTGGAAGCAGTATGAGATGCATAACTCATTCCGTACGTTGCCAAAGAACAACAGTTTGCGTTACAAAATAGAAAATTAGATTGAGTTCCATCAGTAACACTATCATTATCCAAATATTTGAAAATTTTGTTTGAGCCCGAGATTGTATGTCTTGTGACTCAGAATGTTATCATTAAAAGTCAAACTATACACGAAACTACGAGTATATACTCAGCATAAGCTGGTAGAGACAAATGTTGCTTTTTCAGATGATTTGAGATTTCCAAGTAAGTCTAGCTTTAAAACTATCAATTTTGATTATTCAGCTAATTCCGACTCTATAAGTCGCACCTGGAGGATAATTTGAGTGATTTCGATAATTGAAGGAAAGTATGTAATCTGACTCCCAAGGCCCAACATGAGGTCAATACTGCTTCTAAATTTCGGACAAGTGTCAAATTGTTTCTGGCCTATTTTATTACAATAATGTCCGTGTCAACGAATTTATTGTATTTTTGTCATCTGGTAAATATAAAAAGGCTATTTTTTGACAATAAAGTCTGATCAGAAACAAAATTTCACTGAGAACGTCCTCCACTATATAATCAGTTCATCTTCCTAATGCACATCCGCTACTTTCTGGCTGAGGCATATAATAAGTAACACGTTACAATTTTGCATTGAATAACGTAGGCAGGATTTCATTATGGAAGAATATACAGTATGCATTTACAAAAAATCAGACTCATTTAATTGTTTTACCGATTAGATGACGCTGCATCGTGAAAATCATAAATTTCATTCTTTAAAAATTGGAAAACAAGCTAAAGTCTAGGACCGGTTCACATTTAGACCGGGCAAAAGTCTGTATTCATAAAAGATTTTTTTGGCTGTCTAAATGTAGACCGGTCTATAGACTTTAGCCCGTTAGAAAAAGGCTAGTATAAACTGTGACATTAGAAATAGAATCAAATATTTGTAACCATAGCTCTATGAAAAATTATGATACAACTTTTTGAAAAATTTTTTTGAGTCGGATCCACGTTTGCTGAGAATAATTAGTTCTTGATCTACTAAGGAGTTATATTCAATAGTAGTTTTTTCAATTTTGAACTCAAAATAATAAAATATTTGAAAATAATTGAAAAAAGTTTTTGAAAAAAATAAAAAACAAAACGAAAACGATATTTGCTGCACCAGAATTGCTACAGGTAAAGAATGACAAACGTCTGTCTAGACTGATTGTTCTGTCACTCGAGGTGCTTGTGTGGTCACTTTGTATGTGAATAAAAGTTTTTCATTCATTAGAATGTGGTTTCGTGGTGACTTTTTATGATTTTATTACTTATCTTTACGCATTAGTGACTTATCTTTCGGTAGACTCTTCGTAGTATAACGTTTTTTAACCATTCTTGCGGTTCCATAAAAGTGGCAAACAAAATATTTTTCACCATGTAGAACGCCTACCGCAGTTCATTTTCTTTTATTCTTTTGTCTTAGGAAAACCCTTATGAAATAATAGCAAAACTTTTTTCGCATTTTTTGCTGTCTAGTAGCGGATGTGACTACGGTAGCGGATGTGCACTAGGTAGCGGTCGTGCACTTGGTAGCGGATGTACAGTAGGTAGCGGATCTACAACCCAATCTTCTCATAAACAGGAAATAATTAGAAAGTGGATGGCTTCTGTGAAATGTGTATCGTCTTTCTTCTCAGATAGGAAGTCAATATGCTCTCCGACTCCCACGAGCATTGACTTTAGCTCTAAACAATCTCAATGGGTTATTTCTGAAGACGCAGTTTTCAATATTTCATGAATTTTAGGTCAATAAAACTTTCCACTGAAACCATGCATGAGTAAACAAAGTAATGAGAGCTCAGAAAATGTTCGGTGTGTTTTGATGAATTTTTTTCAACCCCATCCCCCATTTACGTTACTCGAATTTCAAGTCAATCCCAGACTTCACGATTTTCATTGGGGGATTTGAACACTGGCGTTCGAAAATGGTTCAATAATCATATCTGAATTTACCACGTTCACAGCCAACTCAAAAGTTTACATATAATATTCTCCTAACACGAGATTACGATAACCAAACTCATTCTCATTAAATTTTTGTGAGTCTTCCTCAAACAAGGCTACTTGTTTCTTGAATGGGATGCTCATGACATGACATAAACAAAACAGTGGTCCATAGAAACCTGAGTAATAAAGTCCTTCGAGATCGACTTTTCAGTGTTTGAGGTAAATATGAATTATCCGTTTCAAAATCATATAGCGACCATTCAAAACGTGTGGCAAAACAACAACAGAAAAGAGGAGGAACGTGATGACTTTTTTCGACGATACCTTTTTATGGCATCTTCAGGAGATAAATCTTGGCCTTGTTTGAAAATTACAAATAGAGACAAAAGTGAGGGAGGAGGAGCTATACTTGCCTTATATATGCAAACATATTGTTTCTGGGTTCATACTTTCCGACTTTGTTCCCTCGGCTACACCACAAATAGGTTCACTTATTTTCTTTTCTTCGAACCGAAAATAATGAAATGAATGACGGGATCATTTCAGGCAGTTTCGCTGGCATAATTGCAGTTTGGCGGACCCGTACTCTCTACACACACGCTAAGTATAGGAGGTCCGCCGACCATATTTTCTACAGGTAATGCTAAGTACGGCGCGGCGTACTTTCTACACGTTTGTGCACAAAGTACGGTGAGGACCAGGGTCGCTGAGACCAACGGTACTTTCTACATGTTCTAAAAATAGAATTCAATAAAAATTATCCAAAACTTCAGGCTGCGATTTTATGGCTAATATTTATCGAATTTTTATGATAATTTTTTCATCAGATACAGCTCAACAAAAGCTTTCGAAAAACATGTAACATGTCATTGACACATAATTGGTCACAAATATGTAAATTATATTCAAAGCGTAAATGATGAGAGAAATCCCTGTTAGGAGCACGTGGTTCATTAGTTGATATTGAAGTAAAAATCGTTTTTGATTTCGAAGTAATGTACAAGAGACTGAGTGTCCCACCTAGCCTATGCATTAAAAATAAAAGTATTGCTATTAACCAAAACAGGAAACTAAAAAATGCAGTCCAAATGCAAAAAATTATGTCATCCTCAAAACGTGTGTACTCATCTGCATTAGTGTGTTATCATTTTTAAGTTCTTATCAAAAAACTTCGAATAAAAAATCTTGAGGATAATTAGTTGGCCAACACTGTATATACATCTAATTTGCATAATTTGGGAGAAATTACTGGATTATGTATGATGTGTTATATACTAATTGAAAGCTGTTCCCAAACTGTATCTAGTGAAAAGATAATTGTGGTAATCTGATAAATATTAGTTACAAAACTGCAGCCTCAATTTTTTGATCATTTTTATTCAGTTTAAGTTTGGAATTTAATTTGCATATTGGTGATCAATTATGTGACAATGACGTGTTATATGTTTCTCGAAAGCTCTTGTTGAGCTGTATCTGATAAAAAATAATTATGAAAATTCGATTAATATTAGCCATAAAACCGCAGCCTGAAGTTTTGGATAATTTTTATTGAATTCTATTTTTAGAACGTGTAGAAAGTACGGTTGGTCGCAGCGACCCTGGTCCTCGCCGTACTTTGTGCGCAAACGTGTTGAAAGTACGTCGCGCTGTACTTTGCATTACCTGTAGAAAATATGGTCGGCGGACCCTCCTATACTTAGCGTGCGTGTAGAAAGTACGGGTCCGTCAAACTGCAATTATGCCGTTTCGCCACTCAATTTATAATCTATACCCTATTGGTGCATTATCAAGAAGCAGTGGCAATTGGATTTAACGATCCTTAATTTCTTCAATAATTAGTACTGCTAAGCAACAGAACGTGAACAAAATTACCTAAAGTGCAATATCAGTGCTAATGAATGTGCAGCACAGAAGATGTGATTAATTGTACACAGCTTGTAATCATTATCTTGTGATCAATAGGGATTTGTGAGCGAATTGTAGATATATCAAAAAATTGGCTGCATTGGAAAGTAAATCAGAGTAGACTTACTCCATTCATTTTTAAGTGATCGATGCAGCGACACCATGAAAGTAAGTTTAATACGGAAAAAACTAGTAAGCTTATGAAAATGAAAAAAATGAAAAATGAAAAAAAAATTTCGTCAGTGAGGGGCAAAAAGAACAGCTGAAAATTTCCCTAAATAACTTAGTTAAATAGTAAAGATTTCTCGAATAGTACTCAGCTATTCACACGGTTCTGTCCAAATCGGCAGTGGATAAGCATGATGTTTTTTCAATGATCTTGATTTTCACATTATGAAGAATTTTAGCGCTTTTCTACAGTATAAAGTTTTGCACTAAGTGAAATATATGCATCAAATTGACCCTACTTTTTTGGTTTTCGCTGCGTCTATCATTTCAAATTGAATGGACAACATGCAGTGCAAATCTTTTCACTTTACAGAAGCATTGCACATCAAAACTGCCAAACCCAGTTAAATTTTTGGAAAATGATTCTTAGCTGGAAATCAATTCTATTGGCATACACTGGTTACTAGGACTTCGCCAAATAACGCACTACTATATCCTGAGATAGCGTTTTGTAAAATTGGCCCACACGGAAGCTCGACATTTGGTTTATTGCTTTCAATCCTTTAGATAGATTGTCGAAGCCAATATTCTGCTTTATATCTGAAAAATGACATTTACAATTGAATTTTTGTATAGAAAATTTGTCAAGTCTATCTTAGTTAGCTCGTAAATTTGCGGCTCCGTTGTAACTTAATTAGCAGAAAATTGCAAAAATATGAAATTGAACTAACTTTCCAGTTCAACTTTTTGGTTGCGTTGTAAGAAAAAGGCATCCTGTTGTTGTTTCTCAAGTTGTGAAAACTCAGACTAACGCGATTTTATTTATAAATCAATTTAACCGAGATTGTAAGAAGAAACACCAGTCAAAGAGGCTGCAATTTTTCCGTGGAGAAGTTCCACAGAAACATGCGTTTGACATCGATATAAATTACAATGATGAATAATTCAGCGGTCACTACTGCGGTATACTTGAGGAGAGAGGCTTGTTGCACCAACCTGTTGTGGTGTAGTTACATTTCTGCTTGTGAACTTACAAAGAAATATTTTCCTCATGTTCGAAAACCTCGTGAATTTTTAAAAAATGTCCAAATCACATTAAATTAATATTTTTTAGTTGCGGCAGGTGGACGAAACTCTGCAGGCTCAGTCGACGACTTTTGTATTGCCCGGCGTCCGAAAACGCGAAATTTTAGTTCTTTTTCAAGCTAGCGTATTATGTTTGATGGTCGTTTTCACAATCGTCGGTTTCTACTTGGTGCCAATGTTGACGGACAATAAATGGGCCGCTATGGCGATGAATATCGTTTGGATTTCGACTGCAGGAATGAACGCCGTGGTTTACATCGCTTTCAATAGGTATAAAAAACAAGAACAGAAACATAGAAAATTCATAATAAAGGAAAGAAATGGTTAGAGGAAGTGTCCCACGGATTCCCACTGAGTTTGCCAAAAAATTTGGCTAACAGAGCTAGAATATTGGAACCTCATCCCTAGAGATGAAAAGCCGAAGAGAGTCTGTTTTAGACGAAATTAAGCATTTAAGAAAAATGGTCAAACAGTCAAATTTCTCAATAAATACGAAATTTTAGAGATATGTTCGACTAATTTTTTAACCGTTTTCCTGGCATGAAACAAAAGCTCACATGTAACGCTAGCACAAAAGTCCTTGTTGAGATTATGAGGGGAAAATGGGCAGTGAAAACCGTGGTCAGGGGAAGATTATTTCAAAACAAATGCCATGAATACAAAAATTTTGCATAAAATTTTTCTCGTTTTTAGTCGAATAAGGCAAGACTTCAAAACCGTTATTTACCGCATGGTGGGCAAGAAACTAACACAGGGACCCGTAAGAGTTGGAACGACAATCAACGCTATTGCCCGGAAAACATTCCGTCACACGACCAACATTGATGGACGGGCATGGAACTAAGGACATGTAAATTGCATGATGATCCAAGACATCCCATATTTGTACTCGTGTCTATGCCCACGCATTATTTCTGTACCATTTGTTGACTTCGAATAAGATTTGTTCAGCATAAAATTGTTGGAAAAAATTTCGCTGCCCATGTTCAGAAACCAGGATCAGCTTTCTGTAGCATAAAGAATTGGATAACTTTGCTCAAACAAATACCGCTATTTTCACGAATTTTTGTTTGTTTCAGATGCATATTTTTGTACAAACGCTTTTCTAGTCTTGTCGATAAATATTTATCATTTGTCGGTGTACCAAAGTGCAGTTTTTTGTTGCACAGGCTAATTTGTCTAATAAACCAACGACCACATAGCTTAACAGCTCATTTTAAATGATTGCACGGGAATATCTGTGCAAAATCGAACATCGTCGTTCTTTCTCCTGGGACACAAATTCACATTTCAAAATGTACAAATCCAACGCTCAATGCAGAATATTGCACAAATTAAGCGGTGAAGAAGCACATTGCACATTGGGCAAAGTGTAAAAGCATCATTGTGTTTTCAAAAATAGATGCAGTGAGCGGTAGAAATGCCCGTTAAAAAATGTGCAATGTGCAAAAGCACCGCTCACTATCTTTTTTTTCTCTTGGTGAGGCCTGAGAATGCCCGTGCACATATTTCTATGAATAGACACGAAACAACAATGTTTTCATAAGAAGAACGGATATTAGGTGCATTTCTTTTCATTGAATTTGATAACTTTATGCAAATTAGTATAATCGTAATGACCATAACAAGCCTACAGTAAGCTGCATTTCTCGTCCATTACGATTCACAAGTACATTTTTACAAAAGTGAAACTTTTTCAACGTGTTTTTATATTTTTTCTTTCAAAAAAATGTTTTTATCTGTGCAAAATATGTAATATCCGTTCTTCTCATGAGAACATTGTTGTTTCGTGTCTATTCAATAGAGATATGTGCGCGGGCATTCTCAGGCCTCACCAAGAGAAAAAAAAGAAAGTGAGCGGTGCTTTTGCACAATGCACATTTTTTAACGGGCATTTCTACCGCTCACTGCATCTATTTTTGAAAACACGGTGCTTTTGCACCTTGCCCAATGTGCAATGTGCTTCTTCACCGCTCAATTTGTACAATATTCTGCATTGAGCGTTGGATTTGTTTATTTTGAATTGTGCATTTGTGTCACAGGAGGAAGAGTGACGGTTTTCGAATTTGCACAGATATTCCCGTGCAATCGTTTAAAATGAGCTGTTGAGCTATGTGATCGTTGGTTTATTAGACAAATTGCCCCGTGCAACAAAAAACTGCACTTAGGTACACGGACATAGTCCCCATCAGAGCAAAACTCGAAAGAGTGAGACCCAAAAGAGCGATTCTCAAAAGAGCGAATATGCTCAAAAGAACTTTTTTCAATGAACAAATTGAATCAAAGGTTTTTTCCAAAAACGAAAATTCTTGACAACTCTTTAACGGTACAAGTATTTTGGATGCGGTTTGCTGCACACGTCAGAAAACTTACATAAAAACCAGGTTATGTAAGGGATAATGTTATGTGGTTAATATCTGATATTCAAATTTGATACATAAATGTATTTTGGTATCAAAATATCAATATCAAAAGTGGTTATTATATCAAGTATCAATATCAAACTGCCTGAATATTAAAAATCAGTTTTCGATACATTGATATCGTACTGATTTTCTCGAATTCTTCATGATATAATATTCTAGCTAACAGTAAAATCCTTTCAGTTAATTTGTTAACATGCCTATATAATTTTTGGCTGAGCTGGTTGAATCTCACTTTTACGAGTTTTGGCATGTTTCGAAATTTTTTTTTGTTTTTTTCTAAGTTGTCATACATGATTTCAATTCATGTTTCTTTTTGCGTTTTTTGTTCTGTTTTCTATAGTTATCTCATTTTCTATTTCGCTTCATTCTTTTTCTTTTCTCTTGTCTATGTTTCTTTTTCTCACATTTCTTTTCTCGTTCATTTTTTTATCTTTTTCTTATCTTCGGTCAATTTTTTCTTTCTCTAAAAGATTATGTATTTCAAAAATCTCTTTTTGGATACTTTGATACCCTGCTGATTTTGGTTTGTCAGTGGAATTCATCATGATGCATGTATATTCATTTTTCATCATGTTCATCCATCGTACTCGCAAATAATGCCGTCATAGAAAAGCTATATTTTTATTAGATCCTTCTGTTAATTTGTGAACATTTCTCAAAAATTTTTGACTGAGCTGGGTTGTGCCTCACTTTTACAAGTTTTTGTATTTTTTGAAACTTTTTGTTTTTGTTTTCTTCATTCTTTTATTGACATACATGTGTCGTATATATATATATATATATATAAATTCTTTTTATGAGCTAACTCCAAACTAAGCGACTGGGTTTTAGCCTTATTTCCAAACTTTCTAACTACTTACGACCACAAACGACTAACTTTACGAGAAAGTATATGCGAACAGCTGACAACAATAAATTTAAATATATTATATATAATATTTTCCGACTAAAGTTCAATATTATAAAACCATGACATTCCCTTCGCCTTAGGAGGAAAATAGTAAATCAAAAACGAACACATGCTAATAAACTACCAAATAAAGAAAAAAATGACACTATATCAAATTTAAAAATGTTCGAAAAATATTTGTGATAAAAATGTGAAAATTTCGAGAAAATTAGAAGTGAAACAATTATTCATGGACAACTGGCGCAAAACCAAATTTTATAATGGAGAAAAATGACAAATAGTGCAACCTTTTTTATATTTTTTTATTTGAACCTGGAAATGCCCAAGTTCGTAGTATATTTTCTGAAACACCAACTTACTAATGCTAAAAGTAGCACATCAAAAATATCAATCTGCCTCGGCTTCCAAATTTTGATCTGGTTTGTAAGGAAGAGAAACCGAGGGCCGATTGAAGAATTTCAAACGGTTTAAATGAACTTACATTTCTGAATTTTTAGTATGAGGTTTAGCAATTGTAGCATTAGGAGGGTTAAGAGCAACAATAATGGAGGGACCATGTCATGGATGAGCAAGCTCACTTGTATGACCTTGCTTTATAGCTGGATGATGGAGTAAAACAAAGTCATTAACTTGCAGATCTTGATCTTTGACTTTACGATCGTAGTAGGACTTTTGCTTTGATTGTGCATGCTCACTATTGTCAGCTTCTAATTTCCATGTAGTGGGCATCTTTGTTGTCATGTTGCGAACAAAGTCGTCTAAATCTACTTGATACGGCTTAGTAAAGTTTGCATGCAAGGCTGCTTCAATGGGTAGATGGGCCTCCCTTCCATACAATAAAAAGAAAGGAGTAAATTTAGTGGTCAAGTGCTTATTTGTATGGTAAGCAAAAAGAACGTATGGAATAAAAACATCCCAGTCTTTTTGATTGCTGGCTACATACATTGATAGCATGTCTACAAAAGTTTTATTAAATCGTTCTACCATTCCATCTGTTTGTGGATGGTAAGGGGTAGCGAAAATCTTTCGGGTATTACAAAGTCTAATTACTTCCATTATCATTTCTAATTTGAAGTTTGGTGCTTGATCAGACAATAGCTCACTTGGCGCACCATATCTACAAACTATTTTTTCAACAAAAATTTTTGCAACGATTTCTGCCTTCATGTCTGAAACTGCAAAAGCTTCAGTCCACTTGGACAAGTAATCACCAAAAATCAAAACATACTTGTTTCCATTAAATGACATAGGAAATGGACCCAGAAAGTCCATAGCCAATTTCGAAAATGGGTCTTCACTTACCTTGATTGGAACTAAGGGCTGACATTCTTTCTGTCGTGGTCCTTTCTTACCAGCACATGAGAGACAATTCTTACAATAGTTGTAAATTTCTGTGTTCATAATTTTCGAAAAATATCTGTGATTTTATTCAATGTTTTATAATAGCCAAGACGTCCTGAGAATATGTCATTGTGGAAAGCTTCCAGTATTTCGGGGACCATATCTTTGGGTATGATGATAGCATCTGTGCCATTTTTGTTCTTGCAACACAAAATATCTTCTTTAATTGTGTAAAGAGTGTATTCTTTGATGATCCATGCTGTCATTGGATCATTTTCTTGCGGTAACTTAACATCTTTCAAAAATGAAATGAAAGCTTTGCAGACTTTGCTTTGCAGACACTCATGCAGGCTTCTGATAATGTTAATTCTTCAGTTACCATAATAAAGTTAACAAAATTGGTCTCAGTCGTAAGACAAGATAGAGCAGCTGCATTTCCATTTGATTTCCCATTACGATATTTGATATTCAGATTATATTGTTGTAGTACTAAACCCCATTGTGTGAGGCGAGGCGATGCATTTGAAACAGCTTTTTTCAAATACTGTAATGGCGAGTGGTCTGTAAAAAGTGTGCATGATTGTCCGTGGATATAGGGTCTAAAGTGTTTTAATACCCAAATGATTGCTAGAGCTTCCTGCTCTATTGTTGCATAATTCTTCTCACTTTTTGTCAAACTGCGACTGGTGTAATGGGATGTTCTTCTCCATTGATATTTTGGGCTAAGATGGCACCTAACCCACATTGCGATGCATCAATTTGTACTATGAAAGGATGTCAATAATCTGGAAAACTCAAAAGTGGTGCAGAGCACAATTTGTGTTTCAGTTCAGAAAAAGAAGCATGGCAATCATTAGACCAATAGAATTTTTGATTTTTCTTCAAAAGTTTCTGTAGAGAAAATGTAATGGTGGCAAAATTTTGAATAAAATGTCGATAATAGGAACAAAGCCCAAGAAAACTTCGTAGTTCAGTAATGTCTTTTGGTACAGGAAAATTTTGTACAGCATCGATTTTGCCTGGATCGGGTTTGATTCACGAGTTGCAAATGACATATCCCAGAAAAGGAATTTCCTTGCAGAAAAAATTACACTTCCAGGTTTCAATTTCAAACCCACTTTTGAAAGTTTTTCAAAAACTTCATCTAAATTGATTAAATGTTCCTCGAAGGTTTTAACACAGACTAAGATGTCTTCTAAATACACAAATGCCTTTTTCCAAAGCATGCTATGTAAAACTTGTTCCATTAATCTTTGAAATGTTGCTGGGGCATTACACAATCCCAAAGGCATCAGGTTAAATTGATAGAGCCCCGAGAATGTTGTAAAGGCACTTTTTTCTTTGTCTTGATCTTCTAGTTCAATTTGCCAATACCCTGATGCAAGATCTAATGTTGTGAAATATTGACTATTTCTGATTGTGTCAATTATGTCATCTATTCTTGGTAATGGATCTTTTTTTGTGAGGTCGTTTAATTTTCTGTAATCAATGCATAATCGATCAGAGCCATCTTTTTTCTGGACTATTATGACTGGAGAAGCCCAAGCACTACTGAATTTTCAATAATACCATTTTCCAGCATATTTTCCACATGTTGTTCAACTTTTTGACATTCATGAAATGATAGACGATAAGGTCGTAGTTTCACTGGTTCACCTAATGTTTCGATTTTGTGTTTCACCAAACCTGTTCATCCAAGTTGATTGTGTGTAAATGAAAAAATCGATACATGTTGTGTCAAAAATTGTTGAACTATTGATTTTTGTTCTTTTGTTAAATTAGTAGCTTTTCTGACCAAAGTTTCTATTACCAATTCCTTGTGTTTGGGATTTGCATGAATCATATCAACAAAATAATTCATACTAATTTCAGTAGCATCATAAGATTGTATGAACCCGCAAGTTGTGTTCTTGTATAGAGTTAATGGAGATGATGAAAGATTGGAAAAATCAACTGAAATAAGATCGGATTTGGATGAGAAAAAATATGATTTTTGGACAGGAAAGATTCTGAAGTTGAAAACAAAATAAAGTTCGATGTGGATTGATGATTAGTTAAGATTGATATGGTAATCGTGCTCCTATGCAGAATTGAGATGTTAGATGACAACTTTAAAGGAGTACTGTTAGTTGATGCACAAAACTTGTAAGTGGTATCATCTTTTCCAAACAAATCATTGAATTTCATCTGATGCCGACTGATTGTGCCATTGGCTAGGATTGGTGTCAGTATGTGATTACCAAATGAAATGAAACCATTTTCAAAGTCGATCATCATGGATAGTCCAAAATCGTGTAGTACATTTCTGCCAATGAGAACTTGATGTGGAGAATTTTTGGCAACCATCACTGATGCATAAACTGGAACATCATCTATCACAATTTCAACTGCAGTCTGGCAAATAATTGGAATCATATGACTTGTAAATTCTTTTGCGCATTGAGTAGGTGGTGCAAGATTGGTTGATATGTTATTTAAGGTAGCAAAAAATTCAGAGCTTAGTATCATGATGTTTGATCCTGTGTCCACTAGTGCCAATGCACCACGTCCATTGACCTTGACCCATATAAGAATATTCTTATCAGGCTTGCACATCATTCCTAAATCATTCTTTGTTAGTTCAAAATTATCCACTACATAAATTAGTCCAGACTTAAGAGAAATTCCTGGTGCTGATTGTATGGTGTCATTTTGTGGCATATTTGCGGTTGAACAAATTGGAGTAGACTCGATGTTATTTTTTTCCATAGGATCGTTCTTCAGAAGTGCTGAAAATGGAATGCGAGGAGCCCTGCTTGTACCATGCAATGAGATTCTATGATATAAACATGCATATAATTTATAGCGAATGAGTACATAGCCAAGAAACAAGAGTAAAATGAGAACAGAAGCTGCAACCAAAATATTGAAAAATAGTTGAAGAGGACCAGATAGAAGGCTATGGGTTAACTGTGAAAGGCTGAGTGTACGACCTACAATATATTCCAAACCTTTTTCACGGTGTGCTGAAATTTTTTCGGCACCATGTTCTACTGAATCTAGAACATCCTTGAAAGTGCCAGGATATAAGGACATTGATGAGGTATAATCAGTAATTTCATCAATTTTATGATTGAGGGTACCTAACTTCCACATGTAATGAGCAAATATACCACTGGATGGTGGCAAACCAGCAAGTTTATCATGAAAAATAGCAGGCTTTTTAAAGGTGACTGGAAAATTTTGTGTCTTAAATAGTATATTTATACCGAGTTCTGTTACATGGATTGGTCCATGTTTTGAATTCCAACCACCTTTATCATTAGAGTAGATGCCATAGAAATGATGATTACAATCACAAATAGATGAATGATCAACTAATTTGTGACTACCAGGCAAGACAAATTTGAGAGTGGTGTTAATTCTAACCAGTAAAAACACATAGCATACAGAATCGACTTTGTAGTTCCAATAGATTTCATTTGGATGGATATTGTCCCACTCCCGTATGGACAAAACTTGGCCCATGAAATTTGCATGTACATTTTCTTTTTGAAGAAGCACTTGTGCACCTAAACTTGCATCTATCTGCATAAGCTTGTGAATTAATTCTAACTGCCTACTTGCAATACTACACAGCTGCAACCAGATTTCATGGAAACTGGCCGACTGTAAAGCTTCAAGACTCAATTTGAGGAACTGGAGTTTTGCATTGACAGGATTATTGACATCATCCATTATTGTAGCTCCATGTCTGGGTGGTTTTGTAGTACATCAAGAAGGCTATGTTGTCATTTTGACTGTTGCCCGTTTGAAACGAAGTTTAGGTTTCTGTATTAGACTATCATTAGTAACAATGTTAATGGCTGCACCCTGGGGGGTTAAAAAGGCGTTAGGTGGTAAGCAGTGATTACCAATCAAAGTGCAAGCTGAAATATTTGTCAAAGAAAATGCACCTTGGATATTTTCCACAATAAAATAATCACTACTTTAAGATGAATGATAGGTGCCAAGTTTTTCGAATTTACATTTTAGTTGTGTGGCATTCCATATTATAAGACCAGAGTATGTGTCACATGTGCCACTGGTAGCATAACATGAACCCACATCTCCAAGAAATAAAGTCACAAAAAAAGATACCTACCCCTTGCCCCGCATAGGCAAAATTCTAGACACCCTGCGCAGAGTGAAATATTTTACGTCTCTTGACCAATCAAATGCCCACTATTCCATTCCAATTGCAGAAGCAGACAGAGAAAAAACTGCCTTTAATTGTTCAGCCAGGCAATACCAGTTTAACTACCTCCCTTTTGGCCTCACCAACGCCCCAGCTACATTCCAAAGGCTAATGGATGTCATCCTTTCGGGATTGCAATGGAACACATGCCTTGTCTATCTCGATGATGTTTTAGTCTTTGCAGAATCGCATGCTCAAATGTTAGAACAATTAGACAACATCCTCACTCGTTTCTCTAAAGCAGGACTCAAACTCAATATACAAAAATCAAATTTTTCCAGCCCCAAGTCCAATACCTCAGTCACGTCATTTCTCAGCAAGGCATTTCACCAGACCCCAATAAGGTACAGTCCATTTATGACATACCCACGCCCAAAAGCTCCAAAGAAGTTAAGTCATTTATCGGCCTACCTTCTTATTATCGCAGGTTCATTGGGAATTGCTCCCAAATCTCCAGTCCCCTCACATCGCTACTCAAAAAGAATTCGGAATTTTCCTGGGGCCTGAACAACAAAACGCAACTAAACTCAAAGAGCTGCTAATTCATGCCCCAATCCTGCAACATCCCAATTTCACAAAACCATTAATTTTGCAAACTGACGCCTCAAAACTTGGAATTGGTGCCATTTTAAGCCAAATAGACAGTAAAGGCCATGATCGTCCCATCACTTTTGGGAGCCGCACATTGAAACCCGCAAAACGTAACTACCCAATAACTGAGTTGGAAACCCTTGCCGTAGTTGAGTTTATTAAGTATTTCTGCCCCTATCTTTTCCAGCAGCATGTTATTGTCCACACTGACCATACTGCAGTTCAGGCAGTCTTGCAGAAAGAAAACCCCTCCCCTCGCATTGCCCGTTGGGGACTAGCCCTCTCTGGTATTCAGCTAGACATCCGACCTAAGAAAGGCATTGCTAACCGCAATGCAGATACCATTTCTCATTTTCCCTCAGAAACAGCCAAGCAATCCTTTGACATTGAGCAACTAGAAACCTGTCCTGAGATATCAGCCATTATATCTGTTCTCGAAGCTGAAGCAACCGAACAAGAAGAACAACAAAAAAATTTTGCTGAACTCCAACGCACTGACGCAACTGTCAAAAATATCTTAGCAAAAATCACCAAAAACACCCCCTTACAATAATCAAATTCGCAGTGTATCACAACATCCTCTTTGGTATACTCAACAAGCAGGTAAAACTATACATCCCCAAATCACAAATGCAGGATCTCATCGCCTCACATCATGATAGCAAGTTGGCAGGTCATTTTGCTTCCCGGAAAACCCTACACTTACTCCAGCAAAAATATTTTTGGCCCCAAATGAGCCGTGATAGCAAACGTTATTGCAAAACCTGCGATCCATGCCAGACACAAAAAGCCCTCCGGCATAAAATACATGCAAATCTGGTCCCACTTCAGCCGACAGCCCCCTTTGACAAAGTCGGTGTTGATTGCATGGGGCCTTTACCCCTCACTGAAGACGGCAATCGATTCATTGTCGTCTTCATCGATTATTTCACCAAGTATGTGGAGGCATTTCCAACCCCTGATATCACTGCAGCCACTATTGCCAAATTATTCGTGAACAAAATTGTTTGCCGTCATGGCTCCCCAAAAATCATCCATTGTGATCGTGGCTCCGACTTTGTATCTGATCTTTTTTCACAAATCACTAGTTTATGCAATACTCAGAAAATTCATACCAACCCGTGCCATCCCATTGCCAATGGGGAAGTTGAGCATTGTAACCAGACCCTAGCCAGCCATTTCCGCATGTACATCAATTCAAACCACACTGATTGGGATACTTATCTACCCTTTGCCGTTTTTTCGATTAACATTCACAAGAATGATAGCACTTCATATCCCCCGTTCGAATTACTCCATGGTAGGCAGGCTAATCTCCCATCGGACGCAAGGTTAAATTTTTTCCCTACATCCTACATGGTTGATCTAGACAATTACGCCCTTCGCGTCAAATCTCACTTTACAGCAGCACTCTCAACTGTGCAGAAAAATTTGCAAAAAGCCCAAGATCACTATACTCTTTAGTATAACAAGCATGCTCAGAACATCCATTACAAAGCGGGTGATCTCATTCTCTACAAAAATCATTAATGTAAACAAGGGCTGACTCCCAAATTCCTCTCTGGCCAAAACGGGCCCTATACAGTTACAAATTTCATGTACCCCAATGTTACACTAAAACACCCTCATAAGAATATCACATTTATGGTACATGTAAATGAGACAACCCCTTTCTACCCTCGAGAAGCAACTATCGAAACTGCCCCCACCCAATCTCGCCCTCGAAACCCTTGAACGAGGACATTCAACTTCGGAAGGAGAGAAATGTAACGTACCTGCTAAGGCAGTACTGTAAATATGTAGATTACATTATGTGATATTTATTTATCAAATATTATTTCATTTGGTAATTTATCATCCCAAGGGTGTCTGGGATTCACACCCAAACATTCCTGTAAAATTATGTGAAGTACTTTATTTTGATCCGTCCACACCCCGGTAGCCACTACTGACCCAATTAAGACGCCCTAATTAATTTGCACAACGGCAGCTGGTCTCCTAGAATCTACATTAAAGTACACATTCCACGGCTACTGTAATTCCCCATAAAAATCGTAAACAACACCTGCACACAGTAAAAAGTAAAAGCCCCGCGAGACAGTCCTCTCAAGTGGGACGGTAGTGATGGTCCCACAAAACATGTGTACACAGAGGAAATAGATACAGAAAGCATGCACAGAAGCACAGAGGTGTGGCTAAGCCCACCATAGGAAGCAAGCATAGGGAAGACACGAAAAGCATACAGTACTAGGAAAGCGTTGGAGGGCGTGACAAAATTAGCGAGAATAACGAAGCAGGAAGCGGCGATTGGCAGAAGAAGATGGACAGAAGCAAGACCTCCCGCGACGCCCAGGGAGTAGCCAAAGAAGCCGTATTTAAAGAAGAAAAAAGCATGATTTAGTTAGTTCGTATCACAGTTAGATATCTCGCACCGTTTTCATATGCAAGCAATCCGTTTTATCCGAAAGCAGTTAAACCGAGCCGTTGTTATATTTGCAAGCCAAGTGCGTAGTTCATTTTCGTGATCGACGATCAAGCGACCGTCGACTGTCCTTTTATTTTATCATTGCTACCACATCCCGCGCCCTTTGTCCACCATAGCGTCCGTTTGTTTCCGGATCAAGTAAAGTGCTTCTAAAACTGGTCATCACACTTTCACGTAATCAACATTTTCAAGCAATTGATGGGTTGACTTTGTGATTGGGAACATATAAATCCACAACTTTCTCAGTTTTGTAATTTTGAACATGTGGGGGAACACAGTTAATATTCTGGGGAACTGAAAGTAAATTACCTCCCCAACCCAAGCCACAATCCAAATGCATTATGGCTGAACAAGCTAGCCACATGCAGTTTAGCATGACAAAAATAATTACTACACACATGCAAATTCTATTGGACGGGCTAATATTACGAAAGTTCAGCTTCCATTTGAAAATTCTTTTGATTGCGTCTTTAAGCATAGCAAAATGGAGTACAGAAAATATAGATTCCATATAAATAAAAAATTGATGCACTATCTGCCCGTTATAATGAAATCTCGAGAAAAATGATCAATCACAGAATGTTCACCATGACACAATAAAAATTTGTTACATTTTACATTGGACAATTCTTTTACAGTAAGATTTGCTGACAATTTTGACTGATGATTTACCAAAACACTCACGTTTTCACACAAAACGTTTTCATATCATGCATTTGTTTCTACAAAACTTTTTGGACAAAAAGTTTTTTTTCTACTGTGACACAATTTATGATGGTGTTGGGCTCTTCTGCAAAAGGTCGATTTGTGTTTTCGAAAACAATGCGATTTACCTGACAACTAAGTGCTGCATTTGGATCAACCAAGTAATCCCTAGCCTGTCGAATCAATTCCAATTCCATTATCGCTGCAGACGATGATGGCATATTAGACGATTCTATTGTATTAACAGGGTTTTGACGAATGGGGTTGTTGTTCAGCCAAAATTGTTGTCATTGTTGATTGGGATATGATCTTGATCCATGCTGCCATGCTGTGGGGGGTAAGATTGATGTGGTTGTTGATTTGCAAATCTGAATCGATTCGTCAGTGGAAAACGGAAATTTTGATGTGGGGTTGAAAATTGTGGGCCATTGTAGATTCTCCCATTGATATTCGGACAGACGAGATGAGTATGACCAGGTCGATGACATTGGAAGCAAATTGTTCGATGATCAGCTGTGCGATCGGAAACTGGGTGGTTCAAAGTTTGCCTAAAATTTCATCCAGTTGACAGTGGGCCATGGTTATGCCTAAAATTACTGTTTTGTGGGAAGCTGACAATGTGCCCTTCATACTGCCTTGGCAGTTGTGAAGTAAACAGTTTGCTTCCGCCTCTCTTGTGACGGATTCGGCCTCTGCCAAATGTTTTGATGCCTCTACTATAGACACTGCCATAAATGCTCAAAAAGACTATTTGTGAAGAAACGTTTGGCAACCAAGTCACGAGTGTCATTATCAAGTTCTGGGTAAGCTTCAGCAGTTAGTTGTTTTATGGCAACAGCCTCAGTCACAATTTCTCCCAGTCTTTGAACACGAGTTTGTAATTCAACAGTCTTTAGCTCAAATGCCTGTGCAGACACAAACCGATTTCTCAATAAATTGACCAAGTCATCAAATGTCATGTTTTATTTTTGGTTTAATGGGATATTCCTATAAACCGTCTCAGCTGATTCGCAACAGAGTGATGGTAATATGAATCGTTTCTGTGCATTGTTCCATGCATTGGCTCGACATTGACGATTGAAACAATCAATAAAAATGTCAAAATTTTCGCCTGGACGTCCGTTGAAGAATTCACTACCAGGACGACTGGCATTGATGGGCAATATAGGTTGTTGAGCCATTTTTAATTGATCAAATTCATTCGTAAAACATTGAAAATCGACAGTGATATTGTCTATTTGATGTTGGAATCAATATAAATATGCAGGTATTGGTTGCAATGTCGGTGTTGAAGCCTTTTTCTGTCGTGTATTATACAGGATACTAAACAATGTCACAAATTCGAGGAATAAAAATCAAATGTTGGTCTTAAAGTCCAATTTGTCCTAATCGAAATATTGTTTTAAGTAAATAAATCCGAATTTTTCAAATAATATCGTGACGAAAATCCAAATTCCATAAAGTTTCCAATACTGAAAGCCAACAGACGACCCCCCAAATGTCGTGATATATATATTCTTTTTATGAGCTAGCTCCAAACTAAGCGACTGGGTTTTAGCTTTATTTCCCAACTTTCTAACTACTTACAACCACAAACGACTAACTTTACGAGAAAGTGTATGCGAACAGCTGACAACAATTAATTTAAATATATATAATATTTTCCGACTAAAGTTCAATATTATAAAATCATGACACATGATTTCAATTTGTATTTTTTCTTGTGTTTTTTGTTGTTTCCTTTATACCTCATTCTTTTTTCTCTTGTCATTCCATTTCTTTCTTGTCAGGGTATAATTTGACGATTGTGACATTCTTGTTGGTGAACTTTCAGGATAAAAGAAGTTGCAATAAAACAAGAAATGGATACGTGAAATAATATAAACAGAAAGTAACAACAGCAATAAAGATCAGAAAAAAGAAAAAATGGAACATTAAAATAGAAAAGATTGGAGAAAGAAAAGTTTAAGGAAGGATTCACACTTTGAGAACAGCAAACGATCCAATTTCTGGAACTGACGATGACTACATTATCATGTATATGAAAAACAATTCAAAAATAATCATTTGAAACTTTTGGTAACAAATTTTAATGCAAGTTTCAATCTTACTCATTAGCATAAAAAGTTGGTTCGTTATATAACATGACACACTTTAGATAAATTTCGCTGTTTTGGGGACTAGCCCTTTTGAGATCCGCTCTTTAGGGGTGAGACCGTTGGAATAACGAGTAAAAACCACTAATTACAGCTTATTAGATTTCTCAAAGAAAAAAAATAGCATGCAGATTGTGGCTGTTTAGGAATGATGAACCCGAGCGAGGGAAAAATTTTGGCACGTTGTAGATGTTTTCTTTACCATACATTAACTGAATTCTTCAACAAATTACATAAGAAATTACACAGAATGTGGCAACGATTATGAACTTTTGACATCGAAAAAGCGTAAAATAGCCGTTGACAGAATTTTTCAAATTCATTTTCGCTCTTGTTGTCAAAGTCGACGTTCAAATCAAATCGGCAACTGAAAAATTAACCAGTATTAGTGGACACATGCTGGAAAAAAATTGCTCTACCACGTTGGGACTGGCCATATGGTGAGTCTCTCATGATTTGCGAATCATATGGCTAGCCTCAAGTCTCCTCAAGAAGGGATGCTCATATTTATAGTCGGAAATAAACTGAAAAATGTCAAGTTTTGACAGTTATCAGAATGGTAGCCGGCGCTTGACGCTGGAAAATTTTTAAACATTGGGTTTCTAGAAAGCAGAAAAACACCTTCTTGATCCCGAGCCCTTAAATTTTTCTCCCAACATAAGAAAAACGTTCGAACATTTTTCGCATTTTCAAATTTTTTCTGTCACAGAAGAAACGTCAAAGAACTCAGAACTTCTGAACATTGACATTCAGAAACGGGCATTTGAAACATTTGAAAAGTCATGTTCTTACACACTCCTGACTTTTTTAGGTCAGTATATCTTCCCTGCCACCAAAAAGTTCCTCGCGTACACCTCTAATGCGACTGTTGTTATCGGATAGATGGATCCAAAAAAATCCTTCACAAAACCAGGTTCTAAATTTTTATGACTTTAAGGTTCCTATTTTTCGTTCGTTATTTTATCGTCCATTTTTTTCGCCAGTTCTATGACATCATTTTAACCTCTAGAAAACGCTATTTTAATATCGTGACCCACCAACCTTTTTGCTGTTAATAAGAAAGCTAACCGTGAAATTATCTTACCATTCATAGGCATTTCATCTATTTGTGTGCTGTAATATTGTTCGATATCGCGCAATATGCGAATATCGTCGGATTTGACGAAATTGATGGCTACACCTTTACGCCCGAAACGACCAGAACGACCGATTCTATAAAAATCGACCGTAAAAAATAATTCTTAAATGCTAGGATTGAAAAATTCCACAAATAGTTTTCGAAGGTTATCAAACTTATTCCGTCAATAATATACCAAGAGAGATTTCGTCGTTTAAAAAATCTGACGACAGTGTATAGATCTCTAGTTCAAAAAGCCTCATTTCCCAGCTGATGAAATTTTCAAAGTTGATAAAACATTTTTCGCAACTCTTTCAACAGCTTCACCTGTGAATGTACAATTCACGGTTATTCGGTAAATCGTAATTGATGACCAAAGAAACTTGCGGTACGTCCAAACCGCGAGCCCAAACATCAGTTGATATTAAAACGCGACTGAAAACGACAAAACAAGTTTGATGCTTTTACGTAACAGATTATTCAGAGACGTTTTTATAAACAACCTTTCTCCCGCGCGGAATTCTTTCATAATACGTTCACGATCTTTTTGATCCATTTCTCCGTGAATTGCCGACACGGTAAAATTAGCTTCGCGCATTTTCTCAGCGAGCCAATCGACCTGAAAATTGAAGGCGCAAGTAAAAAAAAATTTTCATCAGGAAGATTTTTCTAGAACGATGCAGAATGCAAACATTTTTAAAAGTTGGTACACACAGGGACTAACTTTTCGTCGGGTGTTGCAAAAGATGACAGCCTGAGTAATAGTCAAAGTATCGTATAAATCGCACAATGTGTCGAACTTCCATTCTTCTCGTTCAACAGCAACAAAAAATTGTTTAATTCCTTCCAGTGTCAACTCGTCACTATAAAATAAGGTCAGAAAAAATATGAATCTTAAAAAATATAATTTTTTTAGATGAACGAACAAGTCGAGCAATACTTTCAAGTCAATCAGTTTTTTCTTGAAGGTTTTGAATTTTAGTCACATATTTTCCAGCATAAGAGCAGAAATAATATAAAACCGAAAATTCGACCTTTACCGTTTCACGAGGATACGAATGGGATCTGTCATAAACTTGCTGGTCATTTCCAAAATTTCGTGCGGTAGCGTGGCCGATAGAAGAACAACTTGTGTGCCGGGAGGCAAATAACGATAAACGTCGTAAATTTGCTCTTTGAACCCTTTAAAATAACAAGATAAGATAATATGGAAAATTGATGAATATTTATCAAACAATCAATCTCATACAATCTTCAGATGTTTAACAGCTAATTAGTAAAGAGTGCACTACCTTTATTCAACATCTCGTCGGCTTCGTCCAAGATCAGCATTTTAATGCTTCGGGTTCGCAAATTTCGGCGGCGAATCATATCGAAAACGCGCCCTGGAGTGCCCGAAACTATGTGTTGACCGAAATCCAATTTTCTCATGTCTTCACCAATATTCGTTCCGCCGATACAAGCGTGGCATTGCACATTCATATAATCGCCCAAAGCTAGAGCAACCTAAACAAAATTTACCGTCGTCATAAGACTATAATAAAACAAAATGCGGATGAGTAAATACTTTTTGAATTTGAACAGCTAGTTCTCTGGTTGGAGAGAGAATCAAGGCTTGCGTTTCCCGGACTTCCGTATCAAGAGATTGCAAAACGCCGATGCAAAATGTTGCAGTTTTACCCGTACCGGATTGAGCTCTAAAATGAATAAATGAATCAACAATAAACCGGGTTTTTTAACAAAGAAGTGGTCGTCCGTTATGAATGATAATGGAACCCTGAAATTTTGGAATTAAATTTTGCGTGATCTGGTAGCTAAGGACATATACGTAAAGGAGCAACGAGGTCTGGAATGTCGGGTGATCTTTTTTTTGGGGCGGAGGGTCATCGATCGCCCAAAGTTTTAAGGGAGGGAGATTCCCTGACGAAAACAAATTTCAATTTTTTTCACCAAAAAGGTTCGAAAATGGTTTAAAAGGGTAATTTTTGCCTAAAAAAATCGCAAAAAATATATTTATAGCGCAAAGCTTGAAGAATTCATTCATTTTCTAATATTTTCCCAACTAAAAGTACGGGGGTCTCTATCATACATGCACAACATAGAAATTCAGCTGGGGGTCAGGTCAGAGGGTGGAACATAAATTTTTTTTTCGTTCTCGATAAAGAAAAGAAAAGTCTTTTAACAGCCAAGCAGCATATTCTTCAACTTATGTAAGTCAAATATGAACTACAACATCACTCCTATTTTATGACGACTTTCTCTTTTCTCTTGCTTATTTTCCTTCGTCTTCTTCTCAATCGTTGCTGGGGGTCAACCCCCCTCGTGCATGTATAGTCCCTACCGCTACCATATGACTAACCATACGATCGGCAGATCCCGTGAGGGAATTACCTCACGGCTTGCCATATATTCGACGATTTCTGTAGTGGATTCCTATGACACGCCTCTCATAATTACATGTCATGGGTAAGAGCAAACAAATTTTTCAACTCCTCTGGCAAAAAGTTGGGCTAAAGCATGAAAACACTGTTTATTGACGTACATACCTCATTTTTGTTTTGAGATGGAAAAAGGTTGTCACTGCATTGCACTCTAATAGAGAAGTTTCACATTTTTGTCTCGAAAATAGGGAAATGTCTCAAAAAAGTTGTTTTGATCTATTTTTCTTAAAACAACCTGTTTATGTCGCAATCATACTTGCGCTTAAGGGGTGGGTAAACCCCTTTACCTGAGACCCTGGCCACCCCAAATGACCCAAAAAGATCGTCAAGCACCCCCATTGAACTTTTTCCATATTTTGTATGACAAAAAGCTTGCAGAGCCTTTTTTGTTTTATTTTGCACGCGCACCCCCTGCCCCTGGATAAAAAGTCCAAGAACTCTATCCCCTTGAAAATTCTTTCACTGCATGTCTGGTCACAATCATACATGCACGTTGGGGAGGTGTCATCATTTAAGAAAAATTAATTATGTTCCTACAACAAAGTGCACTGTACCAAAGATGTAGGTTTCCCTGGAACAAGCAATATAGGTATACAAACCCAGGCCTTAAAATCAACAGGGTTTCTGCAAATTTGAAAAAACATGTAAAATTGGGCAATGACACCCCCCTGGAATATCAAAAACTATTGGACCAAAATCTAGATACTTTGTGGGTGTGCATGGGGTCGAATTCTATCGGTAAATTTTCAGTGATATGAGGTACTACTCAATGCATTGTAGAGAGCATTGCATCAAACCTTTGCATTAGGATTTTGCAAATCATGCTGTTGCTACTCAGTCTGCATCAAAGTGCGAATATACAGTATTTCACTAATATAATGTTGATGTTACTGTAAAAATTTGAAAGCATCAAAATATCAGCCGTACGAGATACGGTTCAGAGAACCTGAGTGACAGGACTCGAATGGAGGAGGAAATTTCACCTGTTTGAGAGTTCTGAACTTCTGGCTGATGGATTCTGCATCTTTTCAGGCTGATGATTAGTACTCATGACCAGCAGTATTCAGTATATCTTCATTTTAAAATTTAACTAACTACGAGTGCGGTACAGAGGAAAGTTTGAACTCAAAGTTTGAGTTACTATCATACCATGCAGAGTAACCTGATTCAAATTTCCTAATAAATTTACCGATGAAACTAGGCCCCATGCACACCTACAAGCTATCTAGATTTTAGGCCCAATAGCTTTTGAGATTCCAGGGGGAGGTTTTTTTGCCTATTTTTACATGTTTTTCCAAATTTGCACAGACCCTGTTGATTTTAAAGCCCAGGTTTTTACACTCATGTTGCTCCTTTCAGGGTACCCTACATCTTTGGTACAGTAAACTTTGCTGTAGGATCAAAAAAAATTTTCCTTACACTATCATGGCCGTACACCTGTATGGTCACAATGTGGCAAAAAATTGGCATTTTTGATAATTTTCGTTAAAAAAATTATTTTTTCACCGATAAATAGATTTTTTTCTTTATTTTCATCTTACGGACAGATAAGATAGCATTACGTCTCCCCGTGGAACGATTCTGCGTATCACTCCTTTATAAAAGAAATGTTCCGACATTGTCGTAAAGAAACGATGAATTATCGTACCATTACTGAATTTCCACGAAAATTAAAATTCAATAAATTAAAGTTAGGATGAGGTATGGACATACCCGTATCCAGGACTTAAAAAAGGGGGAATTCCCAAAAAAATTTTAAAATTTACTGAACAAAAGGAAAATCATTTTTGCAAAAAAGACGACTTATTTTCAGTTAGTTATCTGTGCTTGGATTGGTGGCTGAATTCTTTGTTTGACGAAAAGTATCTAAATATAATAATTTAATTTGGGAATAGTGATGTATATAAGTACAATAATATTGCTGAAAATTTTAAAAGTAAAAAAATTTAGGGGGGGAAGGAATTCCCCCCCTCTAAATACGGGCCTGAATGTAGAATTCAACCAGCGTTTTTTTTTTGTGCACGGATATTTGTGCCATTTGGCACAAGAGGCCAACAAAATTTGTGCCAATGGCTCAAAAATTGTTTTTCTATCAGAAACATACTGAAAACTGTGGAAAGGTTTTAGGCTACAAGTTTGATAAAAATATACCTAATCATAGCTACGTTTAAATTTAACGCATTAATTTTTTGTAAAAATCGTGCCCAACCTATTTTTCAGCTAACCATATGTCAGTGAGATAAGAAAAAACTGTGCAAGAAAATGGTCCACGACGACTCAAAAAGAGAAATGTTGAGAAAATTTAATATAACTCTAGAATTGTTCAGGAAACCCAAATTACTGATTCAATTTTCGACTACGAATATCTATCCTAACAACCATGTAAAGACTACAGAAAATAAAATCGAAAACTGTGTAAATTTTCGGTAGAAACATCGTATACCAACGATATCGATTTTTCTATTTGAATCAATCAAACACAAAAAGTAAGAATTTCAATTTTAAATCCGAATCTGACTGAATGAAAAGAGAATATTCAGAATTTCTTCTGATTCATCAGTCATTGGCATGGCAGCATATTAAGTTTGCTGCAACGACATACCTGTAATTAGGGGGGAGGTTGGTGGGGGAACCCCCACCCCCAACTTGGTCGAACCCTACACTCAAATATCAGGACCCCCATCCTCAACTTGGTCAACCCTATACCCACCCCACCCCCAAATCTCGGGAAAATTTGGCTTTTTTTACCTTTCTGAGCAAAATTTTCGAAATTTATTCGTTTTTTTTGTGGGTTTTTCAACCCACCTGTTTTTTTCCACAATTGTGGGAAGAGGTCAAATTTTTTTCCACATGTGGAAAAAATTTCTTTTCGTCTTAAAATCCTCGTTTTTTCGCTCCAAAATGCTCATAAACACTTGATTTAAGTGTTTTTGAGCTTTCTAAAGCATTCTGATAATCATTCTGATCATATATCTCAAAAATTAAATTTAAATTTTGTGTTCATAAATCAAAATTTCTAGAAATTTATCATTCGAAAAATTTTAAAACCATCAATTTGTTCGTAACCTTTCATAAACTTGGTCGAAAAGCTGGATCAGAAGCGTAGAAATTTCCCAAAAATACTTCCATGAAGCCTCTGAATTCGATTTACGCTAAGAAAGGAAAAGGAGCGAACGCTTCAAAAAGTTTAGAAAGTTGACGTGTTGATCTTTCTCAAAAAATCTATGACGGAAAAAATGCGGATCTTCATTAAATATAAAGATATATTTAAGATTACCAATTAAACATGAAATAATACGTTTAAGATTATGAAAACTACTAAAGATTAAATGGTAAGTAAAGGTAGACATACTAAAAGCCACGCCTGAGCTTAGTAATAAATAATAATGATTATTAAAGTTATAACCGGCGCGAAGCGCCAGAAAATTTTGAGATATAGACCTCCTAAAATGTACCAAAATGCATCTTTTCAATATGAAAACCGCTAATTTTTCTTTCACATTTGTGGAAAGACCTTAAAAATTCTTTCCACATTCCAGAATTTTTTTCCACATTATAGTGCAAATGTGGAAAAAAACAGTGCCCCCTCCCCAAAATTTTGGAAATGTTGGAACATACCTGTAAGACTTCCGACCAGTTGGGGGGGGGGGGGGGGGTAAATCCGAAATTTTTTTTGGGGGGGGGGGTAGAAAAAAGTCGAAATTTTTCCCAAAAAAGGCCAAAAAACACACTTTTTGCAAATTTTTTTAATTTTTTCCAAACTGGGGGGGGGGGGGCTTGGGGGGGTAAATGATTTTGGGTACAGGGTTGGCCAAGTTGGGGGGGGGGTCCCCCCAAGCCCCCCTCCAAGTACAGGTATGTGTTGGAACCCCCCACCCAAAAATTTTGGGTTTACCTGGTCGGACCTCTTACAGGTACGTTTTACCTGGTCGGACCTCTTACAGGTACGTGCAACCAGGCTTTTTTTTAGTCATTTTAGGGGCCTGGGCCCCTAAAAGTTTGGAAATGGCTCCTAAAATTTTAGGTCTAGGAGCCATATTGGTTGCTAAAATTTTGACATATTCATTTATATTATAGTGAATTGTAGCTGTTTTCATTCAATTTTAGATTTGAAGTAAGTGTTTTACAGACTCTAAAATCATAAAACATCGAAAATTTTCCGGCGCTCCGCGCCGGATCTTATTATATAATTTTTTTAATTAGTCTATTCACTGTTTCTCTACAAATCAAACTTTCTGGAAAAAAAATTCTCGACGAAGGGAAAAAACATGGGGGTTCGACATGGAAAAGATGAATTTTGAAGCATTTGGTGCAAAAGAATTCTGGTGATCAAAATCTCAATTTTTCCATTTTTGTTACTATTATTTTAAATATGGAGCCGAGTTTGAATTCATGATTATAATGGAGGTGATTTTCATAAATTTCAAGTTTAATTTGAGCTTGTCAAACTTATGTAAGTATGAACTAGTTTGTAAAGTAGTTTGTAAAATGATATAATACATGTTTTCGAACCTTGTATGTTTATCGAAAAAGTTGTCCTTAAATTGATTTTCCAGCATTTAGAGTGTCAAAATCTGAAAAAAAATCGTTGAATAGCGCCGATTTGATATAGGAAACAACAGAACAATGAGAACAGGAGCTGCAATTTCAAAACCCTATACTTTTGAGTCAGAAGGAAATGAACTCAAGTGCAATCTTGGATGAAGATTTGTGCAAAATTAAACGAAATATCGCGTTTTTTGCATGAAAATCTTTGCACAAAGATTTCTCGGCCGATGTTTGTACGTGTGGAAAGATGCCTGTAACTGAAAACGCTGGGTGGAAATCAAATTTTGAACAGTGACGACTTTTTAAAACTCGTATCAACTGATTGAATATCTAAATAATTTAATTATATAGTACGTTCTACAGTGTGTTACTAGCACGTTTTTCAATAATCTTCAATTAAAAATTTTTGGGTCCCAAAATTTTAATTTGGCCCCTAAAAATTTAGGCCTAGGAGCCATTTGGCTCCTGGTTTTCATACCAAAAAAAAAGTCTGCGTGCAACGATGATAGTAATACACTTTTCGAAGAGAACTCGTTCGCCTTCGGGTCAAATATACGAGTAATTAATGTTATACAACATTGACGGTGCGGAGCACCGAAATTTTTTGCATTTTCAGTCCCTAAAACGTCTAAAAATCAAGAAAATTTACTGTTTGACCATCCAAAAATTTTGTGCCAATTGGCATAAACGTTAAAAATTTTTTGTGCCATTCCAAATTATTTTGTGCCAAAAACCATGTTTTGGCACAAAAGAAACACTGAATTCAACAGTCAAAGAATTCAGGCGATCCGAATTGAAAATTACTGGGCGATGATGTCTCTGCCTTTGACGATAGGTTTAATTGCTCTTTGCTGAATAGCCGAAGGTTTCTCGAAGCCTAAAAAATTATTTAAATTCTCATACGTTAAAAAAATGAACAATAAACAAACAACATGAAACTGACCGTAAGAGTAAACACCGCGTAAAAGGTCTTCGCGTAAATTCATACGGTCGAAGGTCGGAATAACTTCGACGTCTTCGGAAGTTTCGAATTCAACATTGGCTAAATCGTCAGCCATAACGGGTAGGACGCGTCGTTTAACGTCAGCCATTCTTTTAAATTAACTTAGTCGAAATCAATACAAGAGATGATAAAAGCTAAGGCAATTGTTCTGAATTCCACATGCGTCGAAAAAATTAACACTCACAGTAAAATTAGATACTATCTCCTTAACTGGGTATTCACGAAATAGTTTGTACTTGCTTGTCATATCAAAAGTGACATTATAGATCTGATGCTGAACGGCGCCGTTTATCTGTGTGTGCCTCGATCCCTGGAATATATTGTCACTCTTCATGTACTGCAAGAAAGAGAAAGTATCTCGAACATCGACAAGATATGTCTGACCGTCATCAGTAAAATGGGTGAAAAGTTTGTCAGCTACATTTTTACCGTAGTAAATATGGAAGCTGTAGTCTTTTTTTCCGAATGGGACTCGGAAAGAAGAGAGATTTTGAGGACTTCAATCTTTATCGTCTATAAATGCAAAAGTTCATACTGGAACCGTTTAAAAAATTCCAAGCTCCGAGAGAAAAAAATTGAGAGAATTGATGAAAAATCTCAATTTTCGGCGAAATACTGACTGTTATTAATTACAAAATGAGACGAGGTCCTTCAATTGATAAAAACTGTTGAAGGTTAATTAGTAGGTGGAAGTAAATATGCTAACGGCCACGCCTGACGGAAAATAATAATTATACTGATGACCGGAAAATTTTAAGATTTTGACCTTCTTAAGTTCACAAAAATGCTTCTTTCCGGTTTTGAACCCCTTTAGAACCATGATCTTGATAATTTTTATTTTTGGAACATGGGTTCGAGGGGGAACGGTCGCCCCCTCCCCCAAGCACCCCCTGTGTCCGCCACTGATGTACATGGCCGCCTTTTTCTCGAGTAGTTGACGGTGGCAATCAGGACTACAACTTGAAAAAAGAAAATGTTGTATTGCGATGCATGATCATCACTTGCCCATTACTTTATTCGCATTTTCTTGCATTACGAAGCTTATTTGAAAATGAATTTCCAGATTTTATAAAAATCATGTGTAAACTCTGCACTATTGTCTATACGCAAGCTCATGGGTAAACTACTATATTGGGTGGCTAACGGTTAACATATTTTTGGCGAAGAATTCTGCAGTAAAAGCTTCATGCAAACAAAATCGGGAACATATTTATTTGTTTCTATAAAACGTTGTCTATGGGTATGTTTTTACCTGTTTATAAAATTCAGAATAACTCAAATGAGAAATGATTTCTTCATCGTTTAAACTGAGAGTAAAAAGTTTTTGAGACTCAGTCTCACGAATTCTATTTTCGTTTCGGCTACCAAGTTTAGACAGTCTGTAATCTTTACTATCTCTGTACTTTGCTGACGCAGTTGTCACTTTTTTCACGTGAAGAGTCTGGTCATGGAACACAATGGAACCATGAATTCAATTTCTTTCTTTTCTTGTTAACGAAAAGAAAAGTCGTAGAAAGGTCTTCTGACATCTTCGCAGCATATTCTTCAACCTATATTAGTCAGATATGTGAAATTATTTGCTCAGACCGCACTTCTTTAAGTTATAATTTTACTTTTTTGGAATCAAGTATGCTTTGTATAGAACTTTTTCTTCTCTCTAGCTTATTTTCCTTCATCATCTTTTCAATCATTGCTGGGGTAGTCAAATCTGCTGGAGGTCAGCAAGAATCTGCTGGGGTCAATGAAATTCTGCTGCGGGTCAAAGCCCCCCAACCCCCCTACATGCATGTATGAATACCTGGAAATGTTGTCACATGTCACTTCTTTCAAAACTACATAGATTTTTCTCCAGATTATTAACCAAAGAAATTATTCTCTTGTGATGACATAATTTTTTTTGATTTTCTCTTTATGCTCTTGAATGCATTTCTGAACGTGTTGATGATATGGAACATAACTACCAATATCATGTACGCACGAATCATCAATCATAGCCAAGATGTTCTTCATGATCATTATTCTGCAGAGTAGTTGCTAATAACCCAAGAATCTGCGCTATCTATTAAGCTTGGTAATTTTTGCCGGAACAGATTGTCAAAGGTCAAGACAACTAGATCAAGTTTCTTGACTAATTGGTCAAATTTTCTTGACCTTTCCACAAGTGGAATAGCCCATCTTATTTATTATTCATGTGTAGAGAAAACATGCTTCCTCTATCCTATACCGAATTATACGTCCTTAATTATCTTAATTCTGGCACCAAGAAGCAACAAATAATAGATGAAATGATGGGTTTTTTGCTCTATGGGAAGAACTGCACATTGATGGTCTAACATCTGGCAAAGTACACAGTAATCCTGTCTGTCAAGGTCGGCAAATTCCCCGCACTGAAAAATTCGAATTTTACTCCGGCGCACATGAGCT
>CAWUHX010000192.1:206152-470870 GCA_963922205.1 Romanomermis culicivorax
ACACACTCTATCAGATTAAGCAGTGGTATCAACGCAGAGTACTACTCCGGCGCACATGAGGTACGACAAATCACGTAATGTGCCAAACCTGAAACATTCTACATTTTTGTCCAGGTATTTTTGCCTGTCTGCAATCTGTCGCTCATCTTTTCTAAATATACGAAAAACGCACAAGTGCACAGCACATGTGCCGTATTTGTATAATCTTATTCAAAAGACACGTTCTTTCCGATTTTTTCGTTTTTTCTCGGTCAGCAAAAAACATACAATAGTAATCGGATTTTTACGCAATAAATGAGAATTCGAGTGGAAAGCAGATTCTAGATTGCTTCCACAACAGGCATGAAATTTGCGCAACATTGTTGACAGTCATTCCTTGATTCGTTCATTACATGTAAATTTCGAACGTCTGTTCAGCACGCTATGGTATACTGTAATGACTGTCCGTCCATTGGGACATATACTGGTTTGATTATGCCACCTGTCAGTCAATATGACGGTACATCTGCTTGGTGGTCATTGGCTCTTTTCCCTAACGGCTCCGCCCCTTTTCTTGAACACTCTTATCTGTAGAGGATAATCGTCGTATATTTTTCTGGAACGAACGCTGTGCGGTTTTGTTTTCAGTCCAAAGAAGGGTAGCGATACTAGCATTCTATTGTTTTTATTTTTCGCACTATTTTCGAGTTATGGATTTTAGTGGCCTAGCTTTGTTTTGTTTATCGGTGGTAAGCAGTAGATTTTGTTATTTCTATTCCGTGAAAAATACAGCATTTTGTTAGGAACTGGAAAGTTCATAGTTACGATGAACTTTAATTTGTCACATTTGTACCATTTTTTACTCTAACTGTTACTTTGTCAATTGAGTTGCAGTTCATGGATTTAAACATTATGCTCCCACTCGAGGTTTTTTTTAAATTGAGGTTTAAGATATCCCATCTGCTTTTTTTTGATAGAACTCTGAATGACCTATATATTGACAACGCAGTTTTAGAAATATCTTTGATGTTTATCACTTGACATCTGTTGACTTCCCATGCTTTTAGATATGCATGTCCACATATTGCGAGACTTCGGGCGTCGTCGAAATTCATATGTTTTCCATCGAAAATCGTTGCGGCCGTCTATCCGATGGAACGTTGTGCCTAAATCGGGGTTTGAAAACCAACGACTCCATGAACTGCCCCGCTTTGTGTAATATTTTCGTCGACGTTTGCCTGCAACCTTATGATGAAAAAGTACGCCAACCGTACAGTTGGTGCCCCTACGGCAACGGTAGCAGTCAGGACGGGTATTTGACGGTTGAGCACCACCACCAAGGACAGCAGGGTCAAGAAACCGGGAGCGAAGATTCGAACTTCCATAAACCATCCATCGTTATCCCTTTTACTTTCGCTTGGCCGGTGAGTGAAAGTGAAACATTCCTGTGTCACGTGACTAAATCTCCCTGCTTCTTTCATGACACTACTGGCATTCCGTATTCATGGACTTTGAGACCATAAGAAAGTTAAACACAGATCTTTTAGCACCGTGATTACAGAAAGTTTAAGTAAGGTTCGTGAATTTTCGACTCTGATAAATCGGTCTGGAGTAAGAAAAATAAAAAGTACAGCTTTATGTATGTATGTACAAGTCGTCGACATTTATTGATTAGTATCAAATAGTAAACTTTGAAGGTTCTAACAGCTGTTACCAGCAAGTCTTTCATCAAGGAATTGAATTGAAGTTTCAAATTTGGCATTGACGGCTTGTGGATGAAGACCATAGCCAATTTCTTATAAAACACTTGTAAATCCGCAAATGACATAAACTAGTACTGTTGCAAAAATCGTTCAGACAGAGCTTTTACTGCAAAAATTTTTACTTAAAAAATTGTTCGAAGTTTGGTTGAGTATATCCATAAATTTCCAGTCCTTAGTGACATATAATTACAGTATGAAATACTACTTGCTTTCCAGTTTTATTATTTACAAGAATTTCAAGAAAAATAGTTTATAGTAGGCATGAACCTGTGTGAACTCCTTTGAAAAGTCTGTTTTGTTGTCAGGTCAGCATTTCCATTGTTTTTCGCAACTTTGACTTGTTTTTCGTGACTCATGCTTTTACCTCGCTTCTTGTGTTGACTTCATTTCGCTCATTTTTGTGGGTAGTCAGCTCATCGTAGGCCACCCACGCCCAGGCTTCTTTTTCATCCGACGGCCCAGATTTCTGGACGTTGGTATGAAGTTCGTGAGAAAGCTTCCCGCGTCTACTTTCCGGAACTTTCATGACGATACTTCTTTTGGAAAATCACGCAAAAGCCATTTTTTGTTGTATAGCAAAAGTTTTCAGTTGCAAGTTTACCCGCTCGAAAAAAAGAAGATAAACTTTTGTATGCGAGATTTCATTTCGATAAATTCCTTTTTCGAAAAATTCTTAACATGCCCGCTTATCAGCCTGGGAAAGTTTACTGTGTATGTGTTCGCGTATTACTGTAGAAAGAAATCTGCTCATTTATGACGTAACTGGAAACCACTTCCACCTACCTGACCCATGACCGTTCACTTGACCAGATGTCCAGCAATTTACCTTCGTCTTCCTCATTTCGCTCAACTTATCCCATTGTTGCACGTTATATTATGCAAACGGCGGTCATTTTGCACGAGCAGGTGTTACCTAATACCTGGTCAAACATAGCCATTGGTCACTAGGGTCGTATAAAAATGTCACCAGGGTCATCTAGGCATAAAAGCGTCACCTGTTTGAAGCCTGGAGTACTGTAATTTTCTAGAGCATCTCAACAAAATTTCGCAGATGACACTATATTTTGTTTGTGTACTGTTATGCAAATGAGGCGAGATTTATTTTCGTCTCCCGACAACAAAGATGATAAAATCGCGCGTTTTAGAGGAAAAAACTTTTTCTCAAACACACAACTTATCTCGCAATGTCATCTGAAAGGTTCTATTGTATATGTACAAATATGCAAAAGAGGGCTATAATTTTCACAGAATGGAAACAGGAAAGAAACCATTGTTCCTTTTTCGACCGTTATGCGAAAATGGCCCAATTACGGTAGTAAAAACCCTAAAATAAGAAAAGAGGAAGGGTGAAATGTGGCTTTTTGGCATCTGTTATGAGCAATGATGTTAGATTTATGGTTGTTTTTGAGAGTTTAATATTATAGCACCCTTTTGACAGAATTGATTTGCATGTACGATTTCAAAATGTTCAACATTTTATACTGTAGACACTAGCCAAGTTTCCAGAATGGTATGATAAAGTGGATGTATGCTAACTTGACCTTGATGGACGAAGACATATCGTAGATAGTTGGATAGTTACAGCAAGGAGAATAGGAGTTTCATGTAATGACGACTTGTGTTTCTGTCCTTCTGCTTGTTTTGATTATTTTTGGTCAAAGTATGGTCAAGCAAGACCACTCTGATGAGCCATAAATTTCCTTGCTCTTCTTTTCACAACTTGTCCTGTGAATGAAAAATGTTGATTTTGATGAATTTTTAGGGCTCGATGAAGCTATTCATCCAAGTCAATCATCGCGACATTTCCACAGGTAAATTTACATAGGTGAACGTTTTTGGATCCATTAGCTGTTCTCGGATTCTGTTCCGAGTACTGGTTTCGGATACAATCAAAATCAAAAATAACGACAATTAATAGCCTGAAAGTTGTTATAAAATTATACAGTTAACGCACTACAACATTGCACTTGATTTTTCCAAAAAATACGATTAAAGCCCTATTCACATGTAAAAAAATCCTAGGATTTTTGTCGGCGATTTTATGGAATGAATAGACAATTTGCTGAAAGCCCAATTCAGAAGTGAAAAAATTCGTGGATTTTTCTCGCCGACAGTCGGCGGCTGCACTTCTGAATTGGGCTTAATAGCTGGATTTCCATTTCTCGTTAGTTTTACCAAAAACCTCATCTCTTAGGTATCGAGTACCTAATGATCAATTCGAGCCGGTCGGTATTGGCGCCCGCCGTCCCAACTGACAGCCGTACCCGCACCGTCAATTGGCACAAGGCCAAAGCGATCCATCGATTCCCCATGATCGACGAACAAATCAGCCTGGAGTACGGTTATAGGGTACGCTGCGATCCTGGCTATTTTGGCGACAAATGCGGACAAAGCTGCGTTCCAAGGAACAACGAAACCGGGCATTTCACTTGCGACGAACAAGGCCACCGAAAATGTTTGCCCGGTTGGTCGAACGTCGATTTGATGTGCACGAAACGTGAGTCTTGATTTAAGAATGATCAGTTTATGTGAAATTACATTATTGTGTCTTACGGTAGATTATTCAATTTCTCAAAGCTGTCACAATGATCTGATTGTAGAGCTTTGCCAGTATTGCTTTAGTCTTACTGTAGAGTGTGATAATTTTCCCAGGCTTACACTAATCTTAATTTTAGCCGTTTGTAAAAAAGATTGCAAAGGAACTTGCCAAAGACCAGGCGAATGCGAGTAAAATTTTTTGTTTGGTCACCTGACGTGACAGTCCTACTGTGGCTTTTTATGTTTTTCTCAGTAATTGCCCTTTTGGTTGGCACGGCGCCAATTGCGACAAGTGTATTAAATTCCCAGACTGCGTCCACGGCTACTGTATCAAACCCTTCGAATGCCGCTGCCACGAAAAATGGGGCGGTTTGAAATGCGATTTGGGTAAGAGTTTAACTTCTCTTTGGTAATTTTCCACTCTCGAAGGGAAATTTTTTTTCACAGATTTGGACTACTGCTATCATAATACGCCGTGCAAGAACGGTGCCGAATGCATCCCGCACGCCATAAATAATTATACTTGCGAATGCAAGCCGGGTTACACGGGTAAAAATTGTGAAATTGGTGAGTTTTGTATATTTTTCACACTTCTTTTCTTATTTTTGCTCCTTTCCAGAATTGAATCCGTGTTGGAATAATCCGTGCGAGAATTTCGGAACTTGCATGGTCGTATCATCGCATTCCTACCAATGCTTGTGCGACAAATCGCACTACGGTCCTAGATGCGAGTTCTGTAAGTAACCGATTTTCAATTCAAAATTGAGTATCAGAAACGAAAGCTCTGAAATTCTGAGGTTTTTTCGACGCTACATAAGACCTGTCGATGGATACCCAAGTTATAATGTACTGTAAAATGGAAATACCAGCCATGTGATACTAGGAAGTACAATTATCCGTATCATAAAGAATTACATTTTTCTTGAAAGAGCCGAAAATGAAGATTTAGAAACGAAAATAAGATTTTTGATACCAGTGGACTGAAGATTTCAGTTTAAAAAATGGGAATAAAGCCTGGAGACAAATTGATCAACCTTCAGGACATTAGGCCCTCACCTCAAAATCTGCATCGACTATTCAGGACCACCAACAGTAAATATATACTCAATTTTCGTTTGCTTTTAGCTACGTCTGGCAAGGGCGATTCGGATCCTTGTTTCTATCACGGCGATATCTACGGCCACGGGGACACGTGGGAAACCGACGATTGTCGAAAGTGCAAGTGCACCGATGGTTTCTACAACTGTTCAGAGGTGAAATTTTCCCCGGTCTTGTTATGGTGTGATTCGCGTGCTTGAACAAGAAGCAGAATGAAAATAATGATTAAGCATTGGAAACTTGTGATAGATGTTCTTGATACGACAGTTCTCAATGGCTTGGTGTGAATTTAGTCGAAAATTAAGCGCTAGCACAATCATTTTAGATGGGATTTTCACAGAGCTCAACATCGAATAACTTCCTTTTTGGTCATCGGAAACCTGTAATGCAGTGCGGTAATAGATAGATGTTTTTACTATGAGCAACTTTTTTCATCGTTTTATCTGCATCATTATGATTTGAGAACCTCGTTTTGACTGGAGGCTCCTCAATTTTTCATTACAGAACATAGAAAATCACTGAATCAAATACTTGACATTTCTCTGTGGCGACCAGAAAAAGGGTCTGAAGTCCCACCAGTCGTAGTCAAGAATTCCGGAAAAACTGACAATTTGATACAGTGGATGAATATAGAGAAGTTTCAACTTCGCCATTACTTGTTCAAGAGTCATTTTCGAAGAACTTAATGGGATAATTCCTTTTGCTGAAAAATGTATCTAGATATTCGATATGAAATATAATGCCTAATAGCTGATCCTAAATGCAGTTAAAAACTTGGTCCAATCTTGAGATTTTCTTTGAACTTGTCGTCGAATGTCTCTTTCAGTTAATGCGATGGTGTGAGATGACGTTCAATAAGATCATTGCTGACGTCAAAATTAGGTGCCATGAAATTTTTTCGTCCTCTTTTTATCCCATCTATTTCGTGTTTCAGATTTTATGCAAAACAAGCGATTGCCTATCTCCTCCAAAAGCCGTCCCTCGTTTCTCGAAGTACGGCCGACGCGGCGACTCGTCGTCGGTCGTCCCTTGCCCAAGGAACCAAATTTGCCGCGTAGCCAACCCCGACCCGTTTTCGTGCCTCAAATTTCCTTGCTCGCAAAAGAAAATCGGTCAATGCTTACCGGCCGACGTGGTCGAACACGAATTCGGCCGCGTGAATTTGAAATTTTGCCGCAACGGCACAGCTGCTTCGACGTTGACGGCTGCCGCCAATGACGATAACGAAGTCGCTGGCAAAATGATGCAGGAATTGAAATTTTGCGACAAATTTTTCCTTAAATTGGACGCGGATTTGTTGCCGGAGGTGAGCAAGAGAGCATATTGTCGATCTTACTGTAGCGGAAATTAAATATCGGTTTACTGTATTCAGGGTACGTATCCAGAACATATTTGCCACGCTGTTTACGTTCTGCTGCTGAAAGAAAACATGATGCATTATAACTTGTTCTGCCGAATGATCCAGAAAGAACCGTTCGTTCGTTTGGAGATAGACATAGTAAGCCGACACAGCCATGCTTATGAAATATCATTCAGCAGAAGTCATTTTACAACAAATTCTACGAAAATCTTACTTCTGGGTACATTTGGAACTATTTTTGATTATATTTACATCAAATCAGCATACTGCAGAGCTCATGAAGCACTGAGATACAACGTATCGTGAAAAATTATTGTATTCAAAAGGTCGAAATACAGTACATCTATTGAAGTACAAAATTTATTTTTCAAATTTAATATACCTGTCTAATGTCCATTACGTGGTTTCATTAAGTTTATGTGTGATGAAAACTGTCAATCTCAGTGAGTCTGGTTATTTTTGCTTGCAGAGAGTAGGACTGCGATTGAGTTCTAGCACGTACTTTAAGTACTTGATCATCATCGTTCGGAATCTGCAGAATTTTCAAAGATAGCAATAGGAATGAAAATCTAGGCCCTGACAGTATTTGAGATATATTAATTTTTCGGACAAGTTGTTTGTTGGCAGAGTCCCAAGTTCTTTATATCGTCATACAATTACCAGATGATGCTGCAAAATGCAAAAGAAAAATTTTAGGATCTGGAGAAATCTTGTGCCTCTCCCCAAAGACAAGGAAAAGTATTGAGTGAAACTCTGGAATCAAAAAAATTAAGATGAATCGTATGGTCAGATTTTAAGCAAACAGTATTTTAACGACCATCTACGAAAAACTAAAAAATCAACGGAAACTGAAAAATTTTCTTCTTCAGGTCTCAATAAGCGAAAAGTGGACCGTCAACGGTCTAAAACCTTACCTCATCGAAGAATTGAAAGCCAAATATCAATCTAAGCCTTTATTGAACGCCATTTCGGCCGTTTATGACGAAAGTTTGAGCGGCTCATTGGCTAGGAATGAACAGCTGGTTCAGGAGCAAAATCAACAAAAAGAAGATAGTTGGAATATCGCCGGTAATAAATTTTTTTACGCAAGATAATAAACATTTTTTAAGTTAAAAAACGCAATGAAAAGAGGAAAAATATTGGAAATAATCTTTCATTTTGATATCCAATTTTTGAATGCACAAATCATGAAAGCGAAATAACAGCACAAAACTATGAAATTTAAAAATTCACTGCATATTATAGCATTAGTCGAAGGCAGATGGATTTTGATTTACTCTTTACCGTTGCTGGCCATTCCAATCGTCGTCCTATTTTTTATTCTGATCAACATCATCCGTAAACAGGGTCTCCTAGCCGCCGGATCGTCACCTAAAATTACTTGCTCGTCTTTGGACACATCGGATTATTGTAGCTCTTCAAAAATTAACGGTTCCATACTATACGAAAAAAATAATCTATCAAAAAATAGCCGTCATGGCGGCAGCTGTTCGTCCATAGTTTACTCACCGATTTTGACCAATTTAAAAATGTGCAATTTGTTCAAAAATCAACAGCAACAGCAGCAAATTTATGGCGAAAAATTGAACGTCAGTTTTCGACCCATAAACCAACAACATCAACAATGGTCGAAAAATTCGGACGACGATAATTATACTAAAATTCCCATCGCAATCGTTGATAACTGCGGGTCGATTTTGACCTTGGACGCCAATGACGAAATTTCCGAGTCGATGCCGAAGTCGAACTAGTCGGAAAATACAGTATGAACAAGAAGAGAACTACAGAAAGCTATATTTTCTCGAACGACATCTCTGTGATAATGTACAAAATTTTCGATTTTGGTTCTGGAGTATATTTGTATAAATACTTTTGTTGACATTCTTTGTAAATTCTGTTTTTATTTGTTTTTTTAAGTTGGATAAAATTTTTAGGAAAATGCCTCACTTCTTCGATATACAATTCTCAAAGTCTTCACATAAACTATCAAGTATGCTTCGAAGTTACCCTGAATTTACCAAAAAGTAATAACCAAATTAATCACACAAAAAATGGCCCAGTTATTCAGCGCAGACGAAGTAACACTACCTGATTGTTTTCAACTTTATTGTGTTGGTTCATGTATCCTGCTGCAGTCTGAACAGGACTCTCCAAACAACGATTTTAGAAAGCAATTTCAGATTACTCGGACAGTGTCTGATAGATAATGAAACTGGAAAAAAGTTGTACAGTTTTTAAGATCTAAAATTAAATAGATTTTCAAGAAGTTAAAAACAGATAAAATGTACATATTTTTGGACAAGTCAACTATGGACTTTTAGTGAGGGGTTTTGAACGTCTGAACTGGAGGTGGTCAGAATGAAACATAAGCGGAAAATAATAATAGCAGAAGAACATCAAAGGCATCAAAATTGAATGTACAAAAAATCCTCAATATAACTAAACTTTTCCGTTCAAATTCTTATAGGAAATCTGATTAGCATATTGTGTTTTGAGCTGTCTCGGGTCTCTTTTGAGAATTGCTGTTTTTGTGAGAATCGATGTTCCTCGCTGTCCAGAGCACTATCGCTACTTTTTAAATATATATCAACTGCAAGATGGTCAAAGAGACTCTATCTCAGTTGGGGGTTCGACTAATAGCAATAAAAGATAAAATATTTCTGACCTTTATTGTATGAAGAAAGAATATGTTAATTTATGGTACAGTAACGGACAAATATAGAAAATACCGTAAACGAAAAGGAATATACACTGATATATGAACACCGAACCACAGACAAAAATCGCGAGTATATATTAGAAATTTTATGTAAATCACAAGAATATCATTTGCATATCATTGACTGCTGACATCACAAAATTCTATTGTTCTCTGTGGCTTTTTAGAGGCGATTGCATGATGATGTAACAATTTTTCTCATTATGAATTCAGATTTATACATAAAAGTTATGTGGGTGGGATAATATATTCCTACCTCATTTTTTGCTCATTCCATATTGAGTGAATTTCAAGCAGTTTTGCCAACATATGTTATTTTTCTTACTTTATACAAATCCATCTCCAGCTTCATTCTTATTTTTCAGCATATGAAGATAGAATGCAAGTCATATGTGTTGGTAAGTCACTTTTCATCTGTGAATGTTTACTGTAGTTTAGCAAATTGAGAATTTTCCTAGTATTTCTTGTGAGAATTCACAACAAGCACACGCCTACTGTCGCAAAAAGCCATCGGATGGAAATAGTGAAAAAATTTCAGGATGAGAAGAAAATTCAGTTTATAGCTAAAAAATTTATTTGCACAACCTGATCCAAAGAAGAATCATGGCTGAATCCGAAATTTACAGTGATGTAAATGAGCTAAACTCAAAATATAAAGACTATAGTCTGTTTTTCTTAAAATGCTTCTAAATAAAGAAATTGGAAAGCAAGTAGTATTTTAGATTTTCACGATTTGCCGATAAACAATATATCATATAAGACTGGAAGTGTGACTTTTAACTTTTAACTAACTTTTAACAATTTTTCGAGTGAAAAGTTTTACTGTAAGAGCTCTATGTAAACGATTTTGACTACAGTATTGATTTGTGTCACTTTTCTATTTCGAAGCATTTTATAAAAAATTGACTATAGATCGAACTTTCTCGAGTTCGAGCTTCATTTGTAAACTACTGTAAGATGTGCGGATGCAAGTTTTCGTTTTGTTCTATCAACCAAGTTTCAGTTTCCATTTTCATTTCAGTTGGATCAGTTTCGTGCATTTCAACAAAAACTCTCAGAGAAAATTTCGACATTCAGCTTTTTTCGAACTGAGTTAAAAGAAAAAAAATTGACAGAAAGAAAATTACATTTGGAATTTTTTTTTCTCAGCGAATGATCATCGAGCTAAGTCTGCGATTTTTCTGGAGTGAATTTTAAATTAAGTTGCATAATCAAACTTTAGTTAGACGAGATATTCATACAGTTTCACACATAAATTTATTTAAAAAACACGATTTTATAATTTCGTTGGCCTAATTTGCATGATTGTTCCATTCAGTTGAATCCAATCTTGAGTGCGATTATCGAACCAAATCATACCGATATTCGGTCGTCCGTTCAAGTTTACCGTATGGCAATGATTGAACCACCAACCAGATTCGTAGAATTTGGCACAATTCGTACTACTCGAATCTTGATCACGATCCGGTGTGCTAAATTTATGACCATTGTGCAAAGACAGGCTGTCGGATAAATTGCCGCCCGTCAAAGATGCGATTCGTAATTCGTAAAAGCGGGACTCGTCGTAGAGTGAAAAATTATCGTATAGGGCGAAATAGTGATCACCGTAGATATCCCAAAGATTGATTTTAAGTTGATAGGTATTCTAACGTAAAAAACAAGAACAATATAAAGAAAAGAAAAGAAAAGAAAAGAAAAGAAAAGAAAAGAAAAGAAAAGAAAAGAAAAGAAAAGAAAAGAAAAGAAAAGAAAAGAAAAGAAAAGAAAAGAAAAGAAAAGAAAAGAAAAGAAAAGAAAAGAAAAGAAAAGAAAAGAAAAGAAAAGAAAAGAAAAGAAAAGAAAAGAAAAGAAAAGAAAAGAAAAGAAAAGAAAAGAAAAGAAAAGAAAAGAAAAGAAAAGAAAAGAAAAGAAAAGAAAAGAAAAGAAAAGAAAAGAAAAGAAAAGAAAAGAAAAGAAAAGAAAAGAAAAGAAAAGAAAAGAAAAGAAAAGAAAAGAAAAGAAAAGAAAAGAAAAGAAAAGAAAAGAAAAGAAAAGAAAAGAAAAGAAAAGAAAAGAAAAGAAAAGAAAAGAAAAGAAAAGAAAAGAAAAGAAAAGAAAAGAAAAGAAAAGAAAAGAAAAGAAAAGAAAAGAAAAGAAAAGAAAAGAAAAGAAAAGAAAAGAAAAGAAAAGAAAAGAAAAGAAAAGAAAAGAAAAGAAAAGAAAAGAAAAGAAAAGAAAAGAAAAGAAAAGAAAAGAAAAGAAAAGAAAAGAAAAGAAAAGAAAAGAAAAACTTACCTGCTTTGTTAATGCGTAAATTTTATCATTTCCAAGCCAGAAATCTCGTTCCAGATTGCCGAATCCGTGCTTGTAATGCGACCAAGTTCTATTAAAATCGGTTGAACCATCTATACGTCTCTGAATAATTGTCCACTTTTCGCCTTCGGTTTCTTTTCCAATCATGGAACAATAAACCGTGAAGCTTTTACTATAATTTCGTGGCTTGATGCTGTAGATTCCTGACTCCAAACGACCGAATTTCATAGGCAGGTTCGAAAAAGAACAATCTTGAATAAAAGTCATATTTCAATAGCAATTCAAGAACATCATAGCGCTTATTTTGGGAACCAAACATGTTTTGATGGATGTGAACATGGAACAAACAACCAAAACTTTTAAGGTACTGTAGAAAATATTGACTCTAGCGGAAAACAGAATTTCTTGCATAGAAGAAAAAAGCATTGCTTACCATTTGGTAGCAGTTGCTCCAAAATTTGAATATTTTCCTTAATTTCGTCCAAATTTTGACCAAAGTTTGCAACAACTTGCAGCTTTTCGCCAAAATTTTCTACGTTGGACGTGAATTTCTTCAAATCTCGATAATCGGCCTTTTGTCGCAACGACAATAACGTTTGTTTCAGGGTATCTTGAACAGCTCCTAGAATTTTTTAACACATTAATCTTTATGGAGAACTGCAAATTTTTCGAACTTACCGATTTTAGAATTCAAATTTAGAATGTCAGATTTAAAATTTTCCAATTTGGCGTCCTGTCGAAGATAATTATTTGATTCTTTCATCAAATTCAGGCTCGAATTCAGAAATTCAGTTTGCAAATGCGCGACTTTCAATGACAAGGTATTTATTCGATGATCGAATTCTAAATTTTGTTGTTTCATTGTTTGCATGGCGCTAAAATGTGAATTTAGTTGCGTTTTTACATTATGAGACAAATTCGATGTTTTCAACAATTTTTGCTCGTCTTCGGTGATTTTGTTTCGTATATTTTCCATTTCGTGACTGATCTTAGCGAATAATTTTGATTGATCTTCACCAATTTGAACTACTAAATCTGTCAAATTGACCAAAATCATATTATATGACATTTCACCGTTAAATTTTGCATATAAGTTATGCAAATTGGTTGCTAAGTATTCCATTTTATCGAATAATTGTATAATATTCGAATTTGCATCGTTTATTTTGAAACGAACATTCGATAGTTCCTTGCGATGATTTTCCGAATTTCTACTCGAATACTTCAATTCTTCCTTAATGACATAAATTTCGTCGCCCAAATGTTCGACTAGAAATGAATACCAAGCGTATCGGTCGGACAGGCGAAACACGCTTTCGTTGACAGAATTCAATAAATTGGAAATTCTTAGCATATTTTGCGACATTTTCTCGATAAAATTCGTATCATTGGCGTTTAGAGTTGAATTCCCAATTAGGTAGAACGTTTTTCCTATCGATTCCCCGCCCAATAGTCGGACATGCAAATTTCCTTCTAGCTTAGTAAAATTTTGGCGGATATTGTCTTCCAAAATTTGCATATCCGATTTATGCAAATTTAAATGTTGATCGACTAAAGATTGAAGTCGTCCATTTTGATCCGTGAGATAGGCAATGTTTCTGTCATCGAGTATTCTTTGCGATTTCAAAGTTTCTATTTCATACATAATATGGCTTATTGTATCGGACATATTGAGATCATTCATCAAGTGTATTCTCCTCACGTTGGATGAAAAGCAAAAATCGGAGAAAATTTGACACAGGAAGACTACAATCCACTTCATCATTGTCAGAAGACTAAAATTAAATACGCAACACTAAAAACGAGAAGGGAAGAGTGAGTATGGGCAACTGGCGTCACTCATTGCATTCACATATTTCTTATAGACTCTACTGCTATGAGGAATGGCCATTTGTCATTGTACCCTTTGTTATGGATTTTTTTATGTAATGGACAATTTTCCATGCTCTGTTGTGTTGAGGACTGTTTTCTGGTCATCAAAGACAAATAGAATCATTATTCCCAATTAGGTGATCTTTAAACAAGGTGTTGACCCTCCGTGAGTCATTTATTGTTCTTTTCATAATGCATATCATCGCCATAGTCTTGTGCAGTGTTTTACCTATGTTAAATGTATGGAGCATTCGTTGAGTAGAGTTATTACTAATTTATTGTCCAGCTGCAACTTCGCTTGTGTGAAATTCATTATTTCATACTTTTTACACGTTGTGATATCTGAAAATTTGCCGGGTGCTCGTTGCTCTTACATAAAAAAAAGATTCTACAGTAAAAAAGCTTCGTTGATTTAGAAACATTTCATAATAACAAACAGGCTACATTATTATAAAATCAAATCGAGCATAGCTGTCATGAATCCTGAGAAACATTTTCACGTGTAAATTCTGACATTATAAATTCATTTTTTTCATTCGATGGCTCACATAAGATGGAATTATTTTTTCTCCCGTGGGCTTTCTTTACGCTAAAATTTGAATAAACATTGTGGAATCGTTTTAGGATCGATGCCACAAATTTTAATGTAAATTAGGTTTATAGATAAAACAGTTTGTGCAAAATTACTGGTTACTCTTACTTTAGTGCCAGTCCTACTTCAGCGCTCGTCAGTCCGTCACACTTTGGAGGCGCCCAACGTTATAGACGCCAAAGTGAGACTGATGTTTTAACTTGGCAGTCATCTCACTTGGCGCCCGATCTTGTAGGCGATTACAACCATATTATTTTATTGTTATACTAAATTTTATTCAATTTTAAGACTATCCTAGTAAATACTTAACATTTGTAAGTCAAACTCAATTTCAAACAAAAGAAAAATTAAATCAGGACATAATAGGCAAAGTGAGACGAGCGCCAAGTTGCAACACAAACTTATATTTGCTGCGTGTTAGGTACAGTTTTAGTAGGAAATCCTTTCTCTTTAGAAATTACTACTCCTAAAGCTTAATAATTTCACTTCGGAAGCATTTTTTGATGAAACGCTTCTTCACCAAATCCTTGAGGTCGTGTCATACTTCACCGCGCGGCGCCGATTGTTCTATTCATATCAAAAAGCGGGGCTCATGACGATCTTTGGGGGGGGGGGGGCTCGCCGACATTTTCCGACTATCAGCAATAAAATCATTAAAGACGACCCATTAGTAGGCACAGTATACATGAGAATAATAGCGTGGCGCAAGTTGATTGACGCTTGCTCCAGATATATGAACAAAGGAGCAAAGCTCGTTGTTTTAATGACTAGTTGATAAGTAGCGTGCAGCACAACTTTTCCAATTCGAGTCCAACTGTTTTCGTTCCAATTTCATTGATTTTATCATGAAATTTCATGCAATAATAGTATAAAATGTACAGGATATCACGTAAAATTCATAATTTAATTCTAAACCGGTCAAACACAAGAAGAGAAAGAGTAAGTTAAACATAAAAATCAAACAATTCACTCAGATATGTACCATAATGCGCAGATATAACGTAAAATTCATAATTTATTTAGTGGAACGGACATAGCGAAGCAAATTGAATGGTAACGTGGAAGATTTGTTTGCTGATTTTTGTTTGGCGGCCTCAATTTTGTATAATACTCAGTAACGTAACAGTTTATATTTTTTAATGACATATTTTTTGACACATCTTTTTTAAGCATTTCTTTTTAAGTATTATTTTTAAGCATTTTTAAATTTTACGTTTTAAAAATTGTAAGCTTCTGTAAATACAAGCATTATGTATATAGGTTGTACAGCATCTTATTTAGAATTTTGGAGAAATAAATTTTTTCATAAAAACCTGGTTTATTCTTGCATGAAATTTCAAGACAAATTCATTGAAATTGGAACGAAAACAGTTGGACTTGGATTGGAAAAGTTTTGCTGCATCCTCCCCCCAAGATCGTCATGAGCCAAAAGCGGCGCCGCGCGATACTGCCCGATGCTGCCTTGAAAGTCCGGGTAGATTTTTCTAATTTTTGCGACGCCACGCGGTGCCGCTTTCAAAGTTCAACTCAAACGAAATTTTCGAAGAACCCAATATGTGTTATAATATTGTGATTATAATATATCGCTGCGTACTATAACATCTGTATATGCAGTGCAATAATATTTTTTACATGAATGGTGATTTATGACATTTTTCAGATATACTCTTGATCATACATTCGCAGCCAAAAAATTCTGTGGGCGTCAGACAGTACAGGGGATGGGATAGAACATTTTTTGTTCGTTATAACGAAAAGAAAGGTCATCTAACATCCAAGCAGCATATTCTTCAAGCTATATCAATCAAATATGCGAAATTATTTGCTTGGACAGCATCTTGTAAAAGTTTTAATATTACTTCTTTGGAATCAAGTATGCTTAGTCTAGAAAGATCGTTTAACTATGATATCATTTTCATTCCCATGACGACATTCCCTTCTCTCTTGCTCATTTTCGTTCGCCGTCTTCCCGATCATTGCTGGAGGGTTTAAATCTGCTGGGGGTCAATCAAAATCCACTGGGGTTCAATATCTCAAACACCCCTCCCACGTGCATGTGCGCTCTTGATGAGAAATTCATCCTAGATTCTGAAAATCCACGATTGACAAGTTTTGGCCATGCACTCAGAAGTTTTTCCAGGATTGAATGACGTTTTCAGACATAGATTTTCAATAGGATTGGGAATATGTATAGTCCATTTTTTATAAAATGTCTGTAATTTGAACAATGGAAAAAAATTGATCAAAACTCAAAATCACAAAGCATTTACTGTAGGATTGTTGGCGTTAAAAATTGGTGAGGAATTGGAATGAGTTGGCTCGAAAAAATTCCAATCCCATGGGACGCATCGTACAGCAGGAAATAAGGCCCTGTCATACTTCGCCACTAGGTACTGTGTGGCACTGGTTGTCCTGTTCATACTAAAAAGTGGCGCCGCGCTGCGCCGACCAGTGCCGCCTGGGAAGTATACATAGATTTTCCTAATTTTTGGGGCGCCACGCGTTACCGCTTTTCTAACAACTCATATGCTATAAAACCGTAATATATTGTTGCGATAACATATTGATGCATACTATTGTTATATTTGTAGAATTGGTTTGGTCTTTACGTGGCTCTCTGACCGATTTCTTGCCTCCTTGATCCGTGGGGTCGAACGAAGAAGGTAAAATCAGTAAGAGGAATTGATGTGCAGGAGAGATAGCCAGGGATCGACCTTAACGCCAGTGCTTCCCTGCCCCTGCCCTAAACTTTGAAATAACCCCTCACTCAGGGGCGAGAAGTCCAGTACAAGGATACTACCTTCCCAAGAAATGCCTGGCTAAAACTAGCAAGACAAGGTGACACACTTTCTGGACACAAATAAAACACTTTCCCAACTAAACATTTATTTATAAAACTTACCTATAAATCGCTTCTTCCAAAAATATGACGTCCTACTAATTTAAAGCGAGGCAAGTAATGTACAGGCGCAGTAATAATTATAATATAAAAGAGGATGCACACTAGAATAATCAGGTTGGGCATGATCGACATGTTGTACTTGCAGGCGTTTTTATGAAATTGACAAACCTATTAGAAAATCATGAAAATTGGCAGAAACACACTAAAATACCTCTTCCCCTGCCATTGATCGCCCTAAGCGATCCTCACATGGACAAACAAAACTGACAAGGCGTGGGACTTCGCCTTAACAGGCCATCATCGGGGAAGCCGAATATGAAATCCACAGTGCACAGTGGGGCCCATGAAGTTGTTGTAGTGTTTTGAGCTGATTTGGGGACGTGTAGGGTGAGACCTCCCGACTCAGTCTGTAATTAGCGAGGCTAAAATACATCGGCAACACCATGGCCTGAAACGTCACTCCATCTGCACCAATATACTGGAACACATCAGCATACGAGTCCATGCCGATGGAAGGGTGAGGCCAGCCACTACCTTCAGGCAAAATCCTGGGGAAATGAATGATGACGAAAAAGGACAAACTATGGGCTGGGGCTTGTGGTAAAACATTCCGGGGCAGATGAGAAAGAGTGGCGGTGCCAGCAGGAGTTAAACATCCTTGGCAGAGCCAGCCAACTTATGCTGATCTGACGTTGTAAGAAAATTGAAAATCAAAGGTGGCAGAGTCAGCCAAGTTGAATATTGTTGTTGCATGCTGGGATTGGGTGGGCGTCCATCGAACACAGTTGCCATTGAAGATGATGATTGATACAAAATGAACAATGGCAAAAATATGCACAGAAAAACAGTGAGAGATACAAGTATATGATACAGCAAACAGACAAGAATTTTTTGGGGTGATTTAAAGGCTATATGTATATAATGAATTTTGACCAAGAACAAGGATAGTTTTTTGAAAAATTTTTGGGAAAACTAAACTGTGGTCAGCTCCATGTTGCGGATCTCTTCTTTCATATGGGCAATTTCGAGTCAAATTTCGGGTTCTGAGTTGTGCTCAATTTTCAATAAATGTGTCAAAGCAGCGGGAGATGCATGGCAAATCAAGTCAAGTGATCAATCAGTCACAAAGAATTGTGCCCAATAAACTGCCGTGGGTCAAGTCAATTGTCATAGGTAAAGGCAGCAGTAACAGTCAGCAAATAAGCCGAAAGCTCGAGCCAGCTTGGTAGTCATATACCAAAAGTAAAGTGCATTTGAAAAATTAGAGTAATGGTGGGACACCATAGAAGGAGACTATGGAGCTGACTTCGCACACACTAGTGGAATGAAATCTGGATTTTTGGATTTGAGAATGAAGAGAAAATTTTGATGGAAATAGATGGAGAAATTGTAAAAATGATATTCTCACTCGGTGGTGGCAACATTGGGCATAAAATTCACTAAGACTGGGGCAGTCTTGCCATTTCCAGACACCCACTTGAGCAAGGCGTCAAGAAGGAGGTCTACGGCACCAGTCAAGGCAGTGGCGATCCATGGCATTGGAAGTTGCATGAGCGAGGCCATGGGCGAAAGTGGCAGCGGCTAACCACTGATCTTCCTGTTTGCGGCTGTGGCAAGGATAACCAAAGGTTATGGGGCAAGTGAAAACATGCATATATAAAAAGGGGAAAAATAAACAAAAAAATAAGCATGCAAAAAATAGTTGAAATAAAAATTGTCCATAGTAGGCATCAATGTTATGGCAGTCAGGATCGGCAAACAGTTTATGCAGCGCTGTAGAATAGGATATAATAAAGAAAAATAAAAGGGGAAAGAAGAAAAATCCAGAGGGTCATCCCAACCAAAAATTTTGCACTTGGAAGTCTATAATGCAGGGCAGCATCGATTTGTTGGGGGTGTGATCCACCAGCTCCAGTGATTAAAGTGTCTTTGGCAGAGCATGGAATAAAAGGCTTCAATCAAGAAATGGCAACAAGCTGTGGTCGGTCAGGCGTATCCAAAGCATCAATTGTAATGGTATTGTAATCAATATTGCTGACATCAGTGACAATGAATTGGCCCATTAAATCTGGTTGAATTTTGTTACCCTTTTTATTGGTGACCAAAAGGATGAGGTTGTTGATGCTAATTTCTGGTTTGCTGGCTTTTTGGTCATAGTATTTCTTGCTGGCGTCGACGGCCTTATCCAGGTTCTGTTTGATCGATTCATACGTTTTGAGCTGCACTTGCATCAAGATGTGCTGGTAGGCGTTGTAGTTGAGGGGTAGCGTAAGACGGCGAGCACAATTATAGTCGAACATAATTCAGGGCTCGTAACTGTGTAATAATTTGAATGGTGAATGGGGTGTTGCTGTATGTGGTGTTGCATTGTAGGAAAAGATGGCCTACGGTAGGTAGCGCTCCCGTTGGGGTCGTCGGCAGTATATTTCTTTAGTTGAGCGATAAGTGTTTGATTGAAGCACTCAATCATTCCATTGCATTGTGGGTGGTAGGCCATCGCTTCAACTTTTCAGACTTTTAATAGTTCACAAATTTCTTACATCAATTTTGATGTAAAACATTCACCTTGATCAGAAAGGAGGATGAGTGGACTGTTGTGGTTTAGGACAACATTGTTCACAAAGCATTGGATGATTGTTGACGCTCTTTGATCAGAAATCAAATGCCCAGAGACCCATTTTGTGAAATAATCCTGAAAAACTATAACATAGGGTCGTTTTTCACCCACCTGAGAGATATCGAAGATGTCTGTGGCAACAATTTCAAAAGGGTGTGTCTGTTATATGGACAATAAGGGTGGCAGCGGCTGCATTGGTGTTGACTTTAATTGATAGATTTTACAACTCTTCATCCAATCCCCGATGGCTTCTTCCATATGGGGCCACCAAAAATGATTTTTATGGCTGCCAGCATGCAGTTGGATGTTTGGTGATTCATAATTTTGGTGCCGTTGAACTGCTGTAATGTTTGGTCGACTAGCAAAGTAGGCAAAACAAGTTGTCTTTGGTCTTTTGTTTGGGGGTACAAGATGCCATCTTCCGTGAAGAAAACAGGTGGCTATCTTGCAACATTAGCAGTTTGGAGGGCTTCGACAATTTTGAGGATCATGGGGTTGGTGGCCTGGGTGGTCCGAATCTCACCCTGCGTGGCAATTGAAATAGCTTCAACCATAGGTGGCTGAAATATGGTGTCGAGCAACTGAGGTGCAGCTGGGGCAGCTTGATCAGTGTGTTGCTTTTTGAGTGGCAGTAACGCGGGCTTTTTTTGGTCATCTTTTCCAAAGTGAATTCCAATTTTTGTTTGTCCATATGAAGTCCTAGCAACTTGTCTAGTGCAGCTGGTTCATGGTTGGTCAAATCGGGGTCCGATGTGGCAACTGAAACACGGATATTGCTATCCTGGATCAGGGCAGCAACAGACTCCTATGTGTGTTTGGCCACAGCGACAATTTGGTTTGGTCGAAGTTTGATGCAATTTGGCATATTGTTGACAAACAAGAGTGGGCAGCTTCCATTGGTTAAGTTGATGATTGACCTTTCGACAGTAAATTCCTTGTTGGATTTGGCTTCTTTAGCAGGTTGCACAATTAGATCAGGAATGGAAGCATCAGTTGCGGGGAAAACCTGACAGATGATCCACTGTTGACAATTTCGTTGGATTATTAGCGATGTTTTTGTGACAAAAAGAATTGGTTCAGCCAGCTCTGTGACTTTCAGACTACTAGATATAGTATGGTGGGGACCAGTCTGAAGCAGCTGATCCGATCCTTCAGCTTTGATTTCTTCAACTTGACTATCGGTTTCTGAAAAATTATCACAAATACTCACTTGTTCCTCGGGAGGGATTTCTTCCAAAATATTGTCGCATGATGCTGGTAGAAATGGTCATGCTTTGACCGAAACGACTGCTTTGAGTGGCATTTTGACATTTTGGATTTCAAGAAATTTTTCTTTGAAGTTGAGAATGGCATTGATTTCAGGATGAGCGAGGAAGTCAGTGCTGATAATAAATTGATCTTGAGCATCATGATTGTGAACGACACATTTGACCAAATGTTTGCTGAATGGGGATCCCATCCTGATGATAACAGGACCATGAGCAATGACCATGGCACTATGGGCGATTTTATCTTTCCGCAAATGGGCAAGCCAAGCATTTGTTTATTGAAAGCTCGTTTGAGGAGGCTGGATGAAAGGATGGAACATTGAGCACTGGTGTTGATTAAAGCATTCATTTTGACATTGCCAATTTTGACTCCTATCATGAAGGCACTTGTTGCAGTATATTTTTGGATGAATTTTTTATTGGATAGTGTGGGTTTATTGATTCGGCAAATGACAGATTGAATGATCCTCGGCAGATGGGCAGGTTGAGCAGAAGCATCCCAGCTGATGATTCCAGGGTTAGTCCTCGTCTTGACATTGATCAATTCAGAAAGAGTTGCAGTTGTTGAAGGCTGAGCCATGTTGGCGGCATCTGACACTTTGGCCCTGTTAGCAGCTGCATTAGTCAGAGGGGCCGGCAAGGCTGGCATTGACGTTGGAGGCACCGGCATATTACAGTGAATATGCTGTTTGAACGGAGGCTGCATGTTTGTTGATTTTGCCATGTATTGGAAGCTCTAACATCCTTGCTGTAGCAGTGATGGCTGGCATTGAGATATTGACTTTTGTAGGGCATCATGCGGCAATCGGGGTTTCGATGATACATCTTCAAAGTATTGACTTGTTTGAGCCAGAGACAACCTTTGGTATTGTGAGTGCCTGAATTATGGGCATCGCACCAGAGACCAGAAGATGGGGTCGGCCGAAACCAATTCAAATCGGGGGTAGCAGATCGGCAATTTCGAGTTTGATACCTGTCCGGCTATGAGATTTGTAGCAGTTTTGTCATTCGAAAAAGTCTTTCTCCTTGGTTGACGTTGCTCTTGATTTGCGGCTTTCTCTGTCTTTATATGAGTCGATTTGATGTTGAAACGGTAGATTTGTCCATTCAGATGAAGAGCCATTACTGAGATGACTCCTACCAGGAGGGGCAGGCAAATCAGCTTGTCGGCGGTCCATTGGATGATCATGGCTACGGCAGTGGTCGAAATGTTTGTTCATAGGTGGCGATGTTGATGATTGCAGTGTCACGGCTTCTGGAACAGCCTGATGGACAACAATTGGCTGTTCATCGGTGCTGATCTCTGCTTTCATGGCATTTAGTTTGCTGCAAACTCTATCGACTGCATTGGCTAACTGGTGTACACTAGTGAACTTTTCTGCTTCTTCACCAATAGAAAGTTGATAGAAAATAGGCATTTTAGTTAGAAAAGTTTGAATAATTGTTTGGTGCCAAAAAATTTGATCTTTATCATGGTAAAGAAGCTGTACATAGGTCATTACCCTATTCAGAAAGGGGGCAGGTTCTTCTCCAGTTTCGGGCATAATGGCTGCAAATTCTCATTTGAGCGTCATTGTGGTGCAATCGGGTGTGAGTTGAAACATGAGCATATTCTTGGCTTTGTCGTATTGGGTTATGTCTTGAATCATATCACTGGGTGTATCGGGTGTGAGGCAGCAGAGCATACTCATTTTGATATAGTTGGATTCGTTGTGGTGGAATTCATTTTGGAGGCATATGAAGAATTGCAGCAATTGTTTATCTTTGATGTGAAGCGGTTGCATATTTTGGACAATGAATTTTATTTAACAGTCCTCCTCTTGAGATGTCAAGTATCAGTTATCCATGGTGCAAAAATTTTCGGGTGGTAAGTAGGGGAAATCATGTTGTCTAGCAGATGCACGCAGTGGGGGAAAATCACCGGAAAACCAAAAATCACGACATCTGCATGACAGTGATTTGATGCATTTTGATGATTCATTGAAGGCTGGTTGGATGGGGCAACTGGCAGCAGCAGACAATATTCCAAAATGGGCTTAGCAAGTGCTGGTGATCGAGCAGTTGTTAGGACATCACAGGATGATGATTTCGATTTGTTGATGGCGATTTTGTCTATTTTCTCGAGCAATGCAGTCATCATTATTGTCTGTTGTTGTTCCATTTGTTCTAGCTGGCAGGCATATTTTTCCTCGAGCACCAAAAATCTTGCCTTATCAACAGGATCAGATGGGTTGGATCGGTCTCTGTTGCTGTCGAAAGCACTTATCTGTGAACTAGGAGGGGGCGCCACCGCTAAAAATACTTGCTGAGCCAACACACTCAGACTCGAAACTGCAGGCAGAGTTGTCCGCAGGGCTTCCAAAGATTCATTTAAAACAGTGTCAAAAGTCTGAGAACAGGGCACCAGAGAAGAATTTGAATTTAAAAAGGGTGCTATCACAGAATTTGAGTTTAGAAAGGGCGCCATAGTGGAAAAAACACTCACTGGCTGCGGCACATCACCTATAGTAGTTGGCTGATGGGCAGTGGTTTCTGACATCCCCACCCCTTGTGGAAAAGTGATTTGATGGTCGGCGCACCTTGATGATGTCATGGCCTCTCGTGAAATAGCATATGGATCATTGCTGCCCCTTGCTGACGTTGCGGCCCCTTTGGGGACAGCATTTTGGTGGTCAGCACGCCTTGCTGACGTCAATGCACCCTGCAGAAAGTTGTTTTGGTGGCAATTCAATGTTGATGTCGATGTGCCTAGTTGAGGATCATTTTGATGGCGAGTGCCCATTACTGACATTGTGGCACCTTGATAGGGAGTAGTATGGAGATGAGCGCCACTTGCTAACGTCAATGCATGTTGCGGGAAATCGTTTCTAAGATGAGCGCCCATTTCTGACATCATTCTGCCTCTTTGGGGAGTGTTGTGATGCGGGGCATGACTTGCTGACGTCACCGAGTGGAGGGCAGAAGTGTGCGCCTCTATAGGAAGATGTGGGGCATCTGAAAAAGCATTAAAAACTGGCTGCACCAGATTGGGCTGAAAACAATGAGGATTAATTGAGGTAGTCATTCCCGCCATCAAAAATATTGACGTTGCTGACGTCGGCGTCATTGCCACATTGATTGTAGGTGATGCGGCCATAATTGGAGAAGGCGCTGGCAAAAACTGTTTCGAAAAATCTTGAAAATTGGCCGAAAAATGGAGAAAAAACGGGCGAAAAATGGGCGAAAATAGGACAAAAAATGGTCGAAAAATGGACAAAAATCGGTCGAAAAATTGGGCGGCGGGTTCTAGGGTTGCAACAGGCGAGCCAGATAGTTCACCAGTGTTATATTTGTGGAATTGGTTCAGTCTTTGGGCGGCTCTCTGACCGATTTCTTGCCTCCTTGATCCATGGGGTCGGAGGAAGAAGGTGAAATCAGTAAGAGGAATTGATGTGCAGGAGAGATAGCCAGGGATCAACCTTAACGCCAGTGCTTCTCTGCACCTGCCCTAAACTTTGGAATGACTCCTCACTCAGGGGCGAGAAGAGAAGTACAAGGATACTACCTGCCCAAGAAATGCCTGGCTAAAACTTGCCAGACAAGGTAACACACTTTGTGGACACAAATAAAACACTTTCTTAACTAAACATTTATTTATAAAACTTACTTATAAACCCCTTCTTCCAAAAATATGACGTCTTACTAATATAAAAGTGAGGCGAGTAATGTACAGACGCAGTAATAATTATAATATAAAAGAGGATGCACACTAGAATAATCAGGTCAGGCATGATCGACGTGTTGTACTTGCAGGCGTTTTTATGAAATTGACAAACCTATTAGAAAATCATGAAAATTGGCAGAAACACACTACAACACTATAACGTCTGTATATGTAGTTCAATCATATTTTTTACATGGGTTGTGAATTATGACACTTTTCAAGTATTATTTTATCATGCCTTTTAATCATACATGCACAGCATAGAAATTCTGATGGGACTCAGTCAGTACGAGCAGCATGTTTTTCTAACATCCAAGCAGCATGTTTTTCAACCTATACTAGCCAAATATGTGAAATTATTTGCTTGAACAGCATTTTTTAAAGTTTTAACGCTACTTGTTTAAATCAAGTATGCTTCGTTTGGAGAGATACATTTTCATTCATGATGACTTTCTCTTCTCTCTTGATCATTTTTTCGTTCGTCATCTTCTCAATCTTTGCTGGGGGTTAGATCTGCTGGGGGTTCAATAGCTCCAAACCCCCTCCAGGTGCATACATGCTGTATTCGGAAAAAATCATGCTACATTCTGAAAAATCCGTGATTCACAAGTTTTGGCCATGCACTCAGAAATTTTCCCAGTGAAGTTTTTCCTGTAATTTTATCCCACAGGTGTTATTAATGTCGTTTTCAGACATGGATTTCCAGGAGGATTGGAAATATGTATTGTTCGTTTTTATAAAACGTTTGTGAATTGAAAATGGACAAAAAAATGGACTGACCTCAAAGTCCTTTACTGTAGGAATTTTGGCGTAAAAAAACCGTGAAGATCAGTTGAGTAGACTCTTTGAATTATAGAAATATAAAATGATACTTGCTTTCCACTTTTTTATTTAAAATCATCTTCGGAAAAAGAGATTATAGGTTCTGTTGTGATTATAAAATTTACAAATGGAGATATGAATGTGGAAAAATTATTAATATGCAAAGTAGGTGTAAACACGTTTATACGGCCTGATGTCGTCTTAGCAATAAGCCAAGTGCAATTATCTGCTCCAAAAACGATAAAACAAGATTGCTTGCAAATTTTTCGAAAAAGATTTTATTCAGAGAGCAAAATCCGAAAAGCGGCGCCGCGCGGCGAGGTATGACAACGGCAGGTCCGACCGGACTCAGATCAGATCTGGATCCTGTATATAGCACATATGTGAATAAATAATCGTGTATATATATTCAATTTTTCAAAATCAATTTATATAAATTGATATTTCTCAGCAGTTCAAGAGCACTTTGGAATGAGAAGCAAATTGGAAGCAAGAGCCCATAATCTTTAGACTAGGCTTTTTTGCTAGCTTTTATCTGCACCGTGCAGGAATGATTGATTTTTATTTTTCTTTTGCGTTTTTTATTTTTCGATTTTTTTCGTATTTTCATCTTTTTCGCATTTTTCGTATTTTGCATTTGTCGAGACGAGCAATACACATTTTTTGAGACCAGCAAAATCCAAAAGTAAAAAAGCGGCGCCGTACTACGCCGCGCGCTACCGCGCGGCGAAGTATGACGAGCCACCGCGTGGTACCGCGCGGTACCTCGCGGCGAAGTATGACAGGGCCTTTATTCTCTCATTACCGGAAACTATGTTTTAATAAGTGTGCTCCTTTGCAATCATTCACATTTTTCAAGTTTAGTTCATTCAAAATAGCCATATGCTATTTACAGAAAAAGTCAATGAAAATTATTCTTGATATCTTCCTTGGTTGCCGGTATGGACCTCTTTTAGACTATATTCGGGACACAATTTTTCATTAATTGTTGATCGACGATATGACCGAACTAGCCAAATTTTTCCATTACGCCTACTCTTTCATCAGTATCTTCACAGTTTGAATCATTTCGATTTTTTGCTTTTCTAATTCTTCTCCCTGCAGCAAATTTTATATTTAATTTCGCTTATGCTTCTTTTTATGATTTAGAAATAAATGATAACATTGCCGGTCTTCATCTAATGCCGATCGTTATAGACGAAAAAGCGTCCATAATTTCCCATTTCTAGGATTACGGGCGGCTGCCAAGAACACGATAATTATATTGAAACATGAAATTTTATTATGTCAGAAAAAGCAGAAAATACAGAAAAACCAAGATGGCGGATTAAAGAAGTATATTACGTACTTTATCTTGGATTCGACTCAAAAGTAATCACAACAATCAGGGGTTTCAAGTAATGCCAGATTGATCAATTTGTGAACTTTAGACACACGTTGAATTTTCACATCATGATAGTAAAATAATTTTGACCGGAGTGCAGAAAGACGCAATCTCAAATCAAATACGATTACTGTACCATAAATATTTTAGGCACAATTTTTAGATCACCGTATGTATGGTGTGAAGATGACGCTTGACATAGCTTTTGTTCTTCTTTTCTACTCGAATTTTCTAACATTAGCTCTCCAGAAAAAGGCATAATGTTTCGAAATTTATAATCATAAATCATTGGAATTAATATACTTGACAAACTATATTGTTGAAAATGTTCCACTTTTGGGCTGGTAAAGTCAGAAAAAGCAGGAGGAAAAAAAGCATTTTTCCCTAAAAGCCTCGAACAAGTGCTTTTAGAGTAAAAACAATTTTTCAATCGGTTGTTCTACTACTGAAAACAAGCTTATAAACCAAGATTAAGTGTCGTTGTCAACACGGTTCCTCGAAGTTCATTTTTTGGCGTAGAAAATTAATCGAGTCGAATGTTTCTGGCATTTCTTGTGGCCGGGACAACTTTCCATTTTTTTGGGGTTAAGTATGCTTTTTTATAATTGCGATCGTTTTTTGCCACTCTAGGTTCCAAAAGATAAGTATCAGCATATCACAGTAAGCTCATTTCATCATTATCATAGAATGCGCGACAGGCAGAGACAGAGAGATAGAGAGAGAGAGAGAATTAATCTCTCAGAATTTATCGAATCTGTTCATACGGCGAAGGTTTTTCTCCCATTTTTACTGCACGTAAAATGAATGGTTCAGTTGATACTTGGAGCGAAATTTTTCCTTTGTTTGAGCGATATAAGTTTTGCACACATTTTTCACGTTATTTTTCAACTTTCCTAAATTAAGCGCTTCAATCGATTCAGTAATTTCCAATTAATGTAGAAAAATTCCTATAAATACTATTATATTATGAAGGGTTGGTATTGTGGAAATTTAAAACCTTTCCTGCATGATAGCTTTCAAAAAAATCTCTTTCGTATGCTACACTCGCATTTGTACTTCACGGCATGGTCACGGCCACGGTGGCCGTGACCAATCAGACTGCGCCACGGAAAACTGACGTTAAGCATGATTGGTTGCACGTCACGTGCACTGAAATTCGATTGGTCGCGGCTGCCGTGACCGTGGCAGTGCCGTGTAGTATAAATGCGGCTTTAGAATCGATGAAGATTCATAAAATTTTGACTTCAGAGAATATTTCGTCCTTCACGACGTCGAATATCTTCTGTTTTTTTATAAATCTGAACTACACTGATGGCTATAATATCAATATCTAAAAACAACTGAGTTTTCAACTTTTCCATCATTTGCTTCATTTATTAGATTTTATTATGAAGTTTGTGCGTGGGAACATTTCGTTTTTTTATCGCTGCATTGTAAGGGATCCGAAACTTCAGTGTTGAGAACGTCTCAAAGTTGGGTTAGTGTAGTACGAAAGTAGAAGTTTTATTTGTGGGCATCAAAAAATAACCACTACGAAAGAAATCAATCGAAATTCACGAAATGCAAATGTTTTATGCAAAACTGCTTCAATACGGCCATTATAGTCGTCATGAAAGTTCTCCTATATAAAATGTTCGTATGACTGTGCATGTGACATTACGATTACTCTAATTAAATGCTGAAGTACTGTAGTTTTACCAACCTGTGTATGAGCAATCTTCGCAGATCACGTACTGCTGAGGGATTTTTGAAATGAAATCACAGTTTTTTTTCATTTTCAAGACGTATTGACAGATTTTAAAAAGTTTGGGGATTACACTGTTCACCTGCTCAAATTTGGTTCATTAACTGTTCCTGAATAAAATATCATTGCTACAATGCAATTTGAATGAACTTGATGATATTTGATGATATTTTGCTTTTATGATGATATTTGATAATATTTTGCTTTCTTTTTCTGAACAGAACGCACACTGTTTGTACGTATGTAAAACGTTATCCAAAATTCTTCTTGATCACAGATTTTAAGCGGAATACTAATCTGGTTTGTTTCATAGAAATGACACGGGGAATGAGCCAAAAATCAGAGAAATACTCTACAGAAAAATAAAAATATCCTACAATTACACACTTTTGTCTCTTCTTAGTCTTAATCTAAAACGGCATTATTTCGTCAATTTCTGCTCGAATAAACAATAGAAAATTAACTTCCTTCAGTCCAATCCAGCCAAGATTCGAGTAGTCATTGATGTGGCTAATTTTTCTTCATTTTATCCGCTTTGCGTTTTTCCCTTGAAAAGTGAAATTTCTCCCTCTTTGCCTCAACTTTGAGAATGATTGATCAGATATCACGTACGGATATCAAATTCTGCAGATTATTCTTCTTCTCTACCCTATCGGCCAGATAAGCGTGAAAAGTCGATTAAAAATGATCACGTGCTTATGGAAATGAAGAGACGGGTTTTCCTCCTTCTATAAGGTGTGTTTTTTTGTCACTATTATACCACGAGCTGTAATTTTGCTTAAATTTTATGCCAATTAGTCGATATATCGCCCCGCGCAATCATATCAAGAGGTCCGTTTTTCTGGCGCCAATTTTCACCCCTAGTCTCCTTTTATCCGCATACGCACGAAACCGCTTGATGTCCCGGTTTTTTTCAACAGTCCGGAAAATCGAGGTCATTTTTGGTGAGTTGGCGTGCTGCTGCTACTGTAATTAAACTTCCATTAACACGCCGCTTTGCCTACTTGAAAATTTATTTTTTTGCCGTTTCTATGAGCGGAAGAAGAATCGGTCGTCTCTCACTCAACTTGGAACAATCTTCTCCTAGTAAAGAAAAAAGGCTTTTATCGAGAATTTTCTTATTTCTTATTCTTACTTCCGGATCAATACAAAGAAGATGAATATCTCAAAAGTTTTGAGAACCATTCAATTATAAGTAAAATTTGACTAATTTATTTACTCACATTAGTGAAGATTGACTGCACAGTTCGGAATTTTTGGTTCCAATCGTTTCTCCACTAAAAACAATCATCTAATTTTCGTGTTTTCAGTAAAAATTCAATGTACAGGGTGTCACAACATGATAGACACTCTTCAGAAATCAACCTAAAAACGCCGTAAAGAAAATTCAAAAGTAGTGCCTTGTAAAGCACTCAATTCTGCGTTGGTATGTACTAAAGATCATTCTAAAATAATAACATTAGCATGACAACAAACTCAATAAGTCAGAAAATTTACTTCTTGTTTAATTTTATTAATACGGCTAATAAAACTCAAGCTTTACTCAAAAGTAAAGGAATTCATTGCTGGGCAACGATCTTTGGCCTGGCAATAGTTCAGATTTGAACCCGGCCGCAAATCTTTGTGAAATTGTGAAAGACAAAGTAGAAAGGTTCATGCACATGGAATCTGGAATTGGCCGTTATTCTTGGTAAACATTATCGAAAACTTTAAATATGGTATTAAATGAACTAGAATATAATTCGACATTATTCGAACGTCTACGATGCTCAATTACCGAACGTTTAAGACAGATCCGCGACGCCAATGGTGGTAATACCAACTCTTGAATTGATTCGAATTTGTGGATTTAAAATTTGGGCCATGTTTTATTTTTGATCAATGGAATGTTAATCAGTAGAGATTGCATTATGAAAAATCATCAATCGACGCAGAATTGAACGCTCTACAAGGCAATGCTTTTGAATTTTCTCTATTGCATCTTGAAGTTGATTTTTAGAGGGCAATTATTTCGTGACATCCTGTGTATAACCAGTGATCATCGATGCGTACTTTCTTCACACTTGTGATTTTGATTAAACCACGAAATGTTTTTAGAAGTCCGTTTTTGAGCAATATCTAAGGACATAGATGTCTCGTAAGACGTTCCCCATATATGTCTTTAGCAATGTCTTACTGACCAGAAATGGGTCTCGGGTGTAAATTCTGCATCGTATATGCGATTCTATGATTATTATGTGATTCGGTCAATATAGAAAAGGTTTTTTTGACGCACCATATTGCAAAACCCGACTCAGTAACTTGCTATTTTTTTACGTCTATAACTCGATGCTGTGATTTATCAGGCTCCACCGGCTCAGTAGCTATCAAAATTTGAACCCGTCGGCGGTATCATGTAATCGATCTTTATACACGTGTACTTTCCTCTCTTTTTTGTATATATTGAATTTATAAAACTTAGGCAACATATCGAGAGCAGATTAGCCATATCAACCTCGAGGAGAAATTTTCTTTACCAAAAAGGGCAGAAGTAGAAAAAGGAAGAGGAGAGATGCGTGCAGTTATATATCAATTCACTTTCTTCTTGGAGAAGAATGTCATTACTTTTCTTTTTTCAACTTCTCTTCTGCACACTATAGACTAAAGCGCATGGAAAGTCGTACAGGGATTCACCGCGACTAGGCCCGAAATTGAATTAGTTTCATTTTTTGTTGTATATGTTCTTCCTTTTCTTTTCGTCTAGTGCTTTGTAGATTTTTGTCCGTTGCATTGTTGGAGGTGTTGATCATCATCTGGCCGAAAACTTGACGAGATGGAAAGTCTGACGAGCTAACGAACGCCTAGTCGCGGTCTACAGCCCTTTGCGAACAGTTTATTAGAAGACTCGATTATAAATAAATAGATTCCTTTCTAGCATACTAATAACTCCGATGCGCAAATTAGATCGCCCTTCGGGACCTGATTATCGAATATATTAGCATTATTCGCTTTTACTGTAGCGATGTTCCCACTTCTTGCCGCACTGTTTGAAAGTTGGCACTCTTTTCGCTTGGTCAGGAAACAATTCGCAATATTGACGTTTTCCCTGAACAGTTGAAAATTAATGTAAATTTTTACGCGATGATCGTTTTCACCTTAAACATTCGGACTCAGTCGGCAAATGAGGTGAGATTCTTGTGGGGGGATTCGACTTCGTGCAGAATCATTCCGTTTGACCCGATAAGGTTGCCAACCTTAGATTTTTGAATTCTTCAGACACCAACAAGCTTTCAATTTTTATGTGGTCAGGGTTTTATTAGGCTCCTAAGGTCAAAATTTTACAGGCCAATAGGAATTTCAACAAGCCAAAACTAAAAAGTTTGTAAATAAATGTGGTAGTAAAAAAAGAAAGTTTTTTTCAACAAATTTAATCAAAAACACTCTTCAAAATCACAGTAGAAGCCCACATAAAAGATCAATCATTTTGAATACATTCTGAATCATACACAAAATAATAAGGCTCACATATAAGATCAGTCATTATTCAAATCAATTATCAGGGGTTTTTCGCACAAGCCACGTTCATCCGTAACTTGGGGAAAAATTTGGTTGCACAGATTAATTTTCAGTTACTCACTCTAAAATTGATAAATTCGCTTAATTTCATCAGAAAAATGATTAAAAGTTACTTCCCATGTATTTCATTCGCTTCGCTTTTAAAATTGAATCTCTTGAGTTTTGGGTGAGAAACCAAAAGTCTGGCTAAAGTAACTTGTTCGGTGCCTTGTGCCGAAAAATTTTCATTTCGAGGCCTCTAAAATGTCATTTTTCATCACATTCTACTGCAACTGCCAATGACTGATCTTTTCACCATTTGATTGGCGGAAGAGGTCAAACATTTTACCTCCATTTTGGATCTTATATATCTGGGGCCAGTAATTTACCAATCACAATTATTTATCAAAAGCGATTGTTTTCACTTGATCTATAACATAAAAAAGCGGGATAGGTATCTTATGTCGGACTTGAATATCTCCGGCGTTTAGCACTGAAAGAAAATTTTAGATTATGATATTTTATAGCGTTGAAAAATGAATATACTTCCAAAATTTTTTTCCTGCATGAAGGTCTATTTTTTCAGTGAATTCAATTTGTTTTTAGTGGGGCAAAATAAAATTCAAAAATTAGGCAAGCAACAATGAATCTGAATGGCTTCTTCAGATATATAGCAAGAACCTCTACCATTTTCCCATGTTGATGATGTTATAATCATTTTTTAAATGCAAAAAGTTATATTCACCAAAGCCAAAAATTCTAAAGCGCCGCAAAACGATTTTGTAAAAATAATATAGAAAAATCTTGATTTTTGTCAAATACGTGGAAAAAACAATACAAGGTCAAACATTCGTCCATAACATGCTGGTTTCTGAAAGCCATAAGCATAAGCTAGGATGAAATTTTCCAACCGCACAACAGAAATGATACCAATCATAAATGAATTGAAATCCGGCGCAAAGCGCTGGAAAATTTTCGGTATTATTCATTTCGAACAAAATTCATAAAAATGCATCTCCGCACAGGAAGCCTTATAGCCTAATCAAAAAGAGCGGTTAGGCTCTCATTTGTACAAGCCAATTTGGCTTGTGTCCCTAAATTTTTAGGAGCCAATGAAAATTTTTAGGAGCCATGGCTCCAAATTTGTCTAAAAAAGCCCTGCGTGGAATTCTAAAGTATAAATCAAAAACTTATCGACTATAGTATGACCTAGGGAATTCGACAGAAACTCAACTGTATGGAAGATTACAGTATTTACGCCAGTGTTACACAGCAGTATTTACGATGGTGGTAGAAATATTCCAGCTACGCCCATGGAACCTGACCCTCACCAGATTTTGGCTGATGCACATCTAGGGCGAGGAAACTTGCGAGCAAAGCGGTTGTTTGAGGAAGCATACAATATTCCATTTGTTTTGAAATTATCTATGCAGCGATCCAATGAAAGTAAGTTCAAAAAGGAAAAACTAGGAAAATTTATTACTGTAATGAACAAAGAACATCTATCATCCATCAGCGGTGAACGGAACAATTGAAAATTTCTTCCGATAACATCATTAAAAGGTTAAAATCCCTCGAGTAACATTCAGATGTCAAATACTGTCCCATGCAAATCAGCATGGTGGTCTTTCTTTGATTTTGGCCTTCCTATGGTCATGATGAAATTTGACGTTTTTCCACAGTGAAAAGTCTTCTACTCCGTGAGAATTTCGCATTAAACTGAACCTATTTTTTGGTTATCGCTGCATTGATCATTTGGAAATAAATAAAGTACAGTTGGGCCCTATAATTACAGTTCGTCTTATCGAGTAAGGGCATACGGGTCAAAGGTCTGATTTTTTCATCAGTTGATCGGTAATTAGTGACCAAGAATGTGACGGAACTCGGAGGTCTTGTGCGCTAGGCGGTCTTTTCTATGGCTAGGGTCAAGAATCTCCCAAAATTTAGGGCGAGGAAAAACACATATAACTTTTCCTCAAAGGCCCAAGGAATGGTTCGAAAAATAGTTATTTTTGTTGCGAAATCCATTACAGAGCGCGAATCAAAAATTGCATTTTTGTCCATGTTTTGATTAAAACGATCGTATGAGGTCATGACAATTTTTGGAGTTCTATGGCACGTCTACACATATGTTGGTAATGCACTTCAGAAAAAAAGCTACGGCAAACGATAAATCTGCGATTTTATCTGTTCGACACCAAAAGAATCACACATGAATAAAGTACCAAGTTGATCTCGATATTACGACGGGCAAACTTCAGTACTCACTGTAAATTCATCCAAATACTGCTGATTTTTCGATTCGGTTTCCCATTCGCACGTTGTAATGTAATTGGAGTGACTCCTGACTTTTTTCCTGAAACCAAAGATTCCTAGACATCATGTTTACGTCTCTATCAGTTAAATACGATTGGTAAAAATATCCGGATTACTGTAGTATGAGCGATCCGCCCGTTCGCGTATGAAGTAACACGATGGAACTGTGCTGCCCGTGATTCATACATACTATTAACATTTTCTCGATTCGTCTCTTGTGAAACGCTTTAGCGAGGAATGATGCTCATTATTGGTATTTCTTTATGTTCTTGTGAAATTTCAGTTCAAGACTAATATTTTATCTGTAACGTTTTTTTGTCAGCCTCACTAAATGTTAGTAATAATATTCTTATGAACACCAGACAACTGTATCTAGCAGACTTCTGAAGCTGATTGCATGGGTTATTCGCTCATTGAATATTTCACACAGGAGTAAATTATTGGTTGCTTTGTTTCGAAATTCGTTCATTTTCAGCTTCAAAACAAAAATCATAGACTATTTATAAACATTTTATGCAGAATTACAGGCAATCTATAACGTACAATCTATACGTATGCTCCATTCATTCCAAATGAGCCTCGAAAAAAAGTTAGCAGATAGGACTACGAAAAAGAAAATGCTAACTTGCGATGCAGGGCATCTGTTGTTGACGAATTTCTCTGGACCCTTTTGTGTTCCGAGGCTCGTAGAAAATGAATGGTGTAGATAAGGCGTATCTGTAGAATTTATTGTAGTAACATGTTCGTTTTCAGGCAGGCGGGAATTACAGTGGGCTAACACGTATCAACGCGAAGGAGAGGATTGTATGTTGATTCAGCCATCATATCATTTCAGCCACCATTTTGATCCACCCAACTGTATCATTTCAGAGACGAGTCAATTCAACAACTCAAAAATGTTATCATAAACGTGTATCTTATACAGTGAATTAAGATGATAAATTAATTGTAAATAAGCTTGGAAAAATGAATTAAGAACATGCTTCAAAGATGCACGCCAAAAATTTATCACGGGCTCAAAAGTGTGGAGAGTATGTCAATGAAATTCATTGAAAATATTCATTTTCTGCTAAAACACGCGGCATTTTTGATTTTAAAAAATTTTGGAGAAAGTAAAAATCAATGTGGATCAGGGTTCGGGGATGGGCATAAGCGCATAAGCTTGACCATTCCTCATTTTGACAACCGAATTATTCACTAAATGGTCCATTACCACCTGTTTTGTGATTTCATCTGACACAGAAAAATTGATACACTCACTAGAGCCAGATAAAACAATATTTATGTTTCGATTAATTTTGTCGACATAATTAGATAGACAAAAATATGTTTTGCAAAAAATCTTCCTCAAGGAGTGGATTCTCAGTTTTTAACAAATGTGTTTTAGAAAGCTTATGTCAATTAGGACATGGAAAGGTACAGGTAGACCAGTTAAAATTGATTGTAGAGAGTTGTTTTTAAGTTTGTCGACCTGAACGCACGTGTATTAGGCATGGTGTCTTGGAATATCCTCATTGAAAGTTTCCAATTTTAATAAATACGTGTGCAACCATATCAAAATAAAAATAAAAATTATCCAATTCAGAAAAATGACTGAAAAGCCTCGGTCGCTAAATCACACTGGTATTAACAGCCCATAAAAAGATCTGGAGGCTAAATCATTAAAAGTGACTGAAACAAATGGCGGCTGAATCTAAAGGTGACTAAATCACTACAGATCCAACGAGGGAATTATACTTTCCACTAATGCCAAATGCCATGGATGAGTAATGAATTGAGTAGTTCAATATTCATTAAATCCAAACCGACATACTGGTGACATAACATGAAAGCAGCATGAAGTTTTCTCATCGAAGAGTAAAAGTTATCATCCTTCTATTGTTAAAATTACAGGATACGAGAAGGGCCACTTGAAAAAATCGCTGCCCTCGAAAATGATGCACAACATTTTTTCAACATGCATCGCAAAACTTTCACAAAAAAATCAAGATGAAAGAGTTTTTCGATGTTCGACTTTCTTCTCAAGTGCATATCGCAATTTTTTCGAGTGCATCTCATTTTTTCAAGATAATTTTGAAAAAAATCAAGATGTCATCTTGAAAAAAAGCTCAAAATATCATTTTAAAAAAAATCAAGATGTCATTTTGAAAACAATCAAGGTGGCATCATGAAAAAAACAAGATTTTATCTTGAAGAACAATCAAGATCCCATCTTGAAAAGAAAATCAATATCCTATCTTGAGAAAAAATCTAGATGGGCAGCACATCAAAGGATGGAAATTTCTGAAACTAGCCAATCGAAGGCGTTGCTCCGCCTCCTATATTTATATATACGGGTACCCTTCATAGTGGATTTTTGAGGTCACAGCTTGCTGGCGGAGGGCGCCCTTGATTTTTACGGGGGAGGCAGAATGGGGAACGAAGAATTCGATGGTCATATTGGCTTTCATAAAAATTCTTATCCTTGGGGATTTTTTAGAAAAATGTCAAAAATGTTTTTTTTTCACCCAAAATGCAGTCATTCTGGAAAATAATAAAAATTTTGGACTTCATCGGCTGTTCTAGGGCCAATTTCCTGCTTGCTCCGAAACCCGACAACGAAACGATAATTTGGATACTCAGAAAATCCACTTTGAAGGGTTCCCATATATATAAACATAGGAGGCGGAACAACATCTTTGATTTGCTAGTTTCAAAAATTTTCATCCTTTGTTGTGCCGCCCATCTCGATTTTTTTCAAAATTGGACCTTGATTTTTTCAAGATTATCTTGAAAAAATTGCGATTCACTTGAAAAAAATTGAACGTCGGAAAACTCTTACACGTCCATTTTTTGGCGATGCATCTTAACATTTTTGCGAAGTATCTTGAAATTTTTGAAACGCATCTTGAAAAAATTTTGTGCATCATGTTTGAAGGTGACAAATTTTTTCAAGTGGTAACACATTTTTTTCGAGTGACTTATCTCGTATTCCATATAAACTGGACTTTATCTCTGCAAAGGATGTATTGGAATTGAAGGATTGTTTTTTATAACATGCTTGTAATTGAAGACATGACAAAAATTAGTACTACCGTCTGATTTTACTGCAAAATTTTTTACTCAAAAAATATTTATTACGCTCACAAGGTTCTGTGAGAAATTTGGTTTATCATAAACTCGTAAAATTTGAAATAGTACTTGTTATTTAGGTATTCTGGGCATTTCCGGGCATAACTATGGTTATGAGAAAAATTGATAAAAGAAATGAGTTTTTAAATTTCATTTTACGTCATTCGTTTCAGTCTTTGCAGTTTTAATTGTTATCTTTGCGTTTGCCCGTAATATTGTTCTGCTGCATTTTCTTGTCAAATTAGGAAACGGACAAATCGTGTCAAACTAGCAAGGGAAATGGATATGATTTTTTTCAAAGGGACTTAATCTTCAATTGAGCATCACCTTAGCTCAACTCAATAATATGTTATACCATTGTCGCAAATGAAACCTACTACTTATATATATTATACAAATCGAGAAAGTAAAGCTACAACTGAGGGCGGCCATGTTATAACGTACAGACTTAAGCTACAGCTCAGCTGCAGCTCAACTTTCTCGATGTTTTGTAAGCATGAGCTCATCTGCATCTGAGCTGCATCGCAACGGCAATAGTATAACATATAGAGTTAAGCTATAGCTTAAGCTTCACATCTATGGTTTGGGTGAAGAATTGTTTAGTTATAACTTTATCTTTGTTAACTAGAGCTTTTCGGGCTTTTCGTTTTGAAAGCTTGAGTAAGATTCAATGATAGCCCACTGATCACGATTTATCCCTGTAGTTCAGCTTAATTTTTTGATTCCAATTAGAGCAGATACTCGAAAGATTCAACGGTTTTTAATGGATATGCTTTTTTTCTGTTCGGTGCGAAAAGTTCAAGAGGAGGAATGGCTATGTTCCTTCTATTAGATTTTAGGTTTACATCGGTGTGACGGGAGGATTGATGGGTTAGACTTCATCCAGAAAGTGGTCAAGTTTACTCAGACAGGTGTTTGACTCTGTCGGATATTGACTTTTCGAGGTAATCACGTGTTTTTTTGTTCTAAACGCAGCAAATTGGGCATCAGTCGATAGATGTCATCGAGACGTCATTGATTAAACATGGTTTGAAAATGGTATCTCTATTTCTGATGCAGTTATGAGTAGAAGCTTCGATCAAAATTTTATTGGCCTTTCAGAGATTTTCCTTTGCTGCTGATTTATGGTCAGGGAATCAGCGATTCTGATTAGTAGTACTGTAAACGTTGTGGTTAGTTTTCTAGAATAAAACGAATTGCTGGATTCTGTAAATATGGTCTAACCAAAATCGATTAGATTCGATTTAACTGCAATGTCCGATTACTCCAAAATTGAGATGCAGTAATTTAATATATTTTCTATAGACTTCAATGAGCTATTGTATGATTTTTTATTTTGCTGCGTTTCGGAACAAAAATAAATTTAAGCCAAGAAATCTTTTCTGGTTGAGGTCAATATTATCCCGGCAAAATACCCCGCGCCGATGTATGGCACAAAGTGAATTTCTATACATTTTGGTCCTCAATACCTTTTCTAAATGACTTATTCTGCTCCTTGCAAAAAAATCAAAAATCTTTAGACAGGGGAAACGCCATTAGTGCAAAATCAAATGTCTTTATTAACGCTCAACTTGGGGTTAAAAGAGAAACAAATAAATCAAATTTTTTATTTTTGATCTAATTAAATCAACTATATGCAGATTTTCTCTGCAAATTTGATGAATTAACTCGCTCTACGCGACGACCACCGTCACGTTTGTCTGACACATTTTCCAATATTCTCAGAAAAACATAAAATAAGCTCATTTTATCTACATTTTCGTAAACAATGAAGATGATAAAAAAAGAGCAATTTATGAGCAGCACGTTTTGGTCTCATAGAAATTGTAATAATCAATATATCAAACACTGTTCATAATAATAAAAGCACTTAATTTCTGTTACTACTGTGACAAAAATTTGTTGTTTCAGAATGTGTTTCAGCCAAACTGATTGTTACGGTCATCTGGTCGGTTCCAGGGCCCAATGCATAAAACACCATAATGGCTGTAGAATTCTGTAGTACTTCAGTTTGACTGATTTTCCTTTGTAGTAAACCGATTCTTCTGTTAGTTGCTGCTTTGTGTACTGTTGAATGCTCAAGGAAAAGCTCTTTTCAGGAAACCGTTGCTTTTTGGAAGATAGACATTAGATTCCCCACCGGATTCAACATCACTTTCTCCTGAAAAGGTTTTATGCGTCGAAGATCAGTAAAATTCGCAAGCTAACTAAAATTCCCGAGCCATTTTTTCCGAATCATTTCCTAGAAGTTTCTACTGCAGAGTCTTTTAAACCAAAATTGTTAAAGATTGATTGAGTCAACTCACATGCAGCAGAGTAAATTTTACAAAAATATGGAATAGTAATTGCTTAGCTTACATTTTTGAAGCATTCTCAGAAAAAATACTTAATAAATTTTTTCCATCTGTGCCCTCAATCCATGATGCATTGTAAGCATGTGTGATATAACATCCCGTGTAACACCTGACTTTTCTAAGTGGGCATTCGAAGACTTTGCTGACTTTACCTTAACCCACTTTTTCAGCTACATTTTATGTCAGTAAGACATGCGTTGAATTTGAAGATGAACATTTTAATGTAATATGCAGAGTTTCGCGATTCTGCCAAATTTTAAACTCAGTGATATTCTGCTATAAAACGCAGCTAGATGGACGTCAATGCCTATAATAAATCGAAAATGTTTTCTATTTTCTCAGAAATTTTTCGGATAATATTTTTAATCCATGATCCCATAATTCACTGGCCATTTTCGAACCGGAATATAATCGAGGAAACCTCGAAAGACCCATAAAAATCTGGCCCCAGGCTACCAAACCGCATCCATGTAATGCCGCATACCATTTCGTCGTTTTATCCACCTTGGACGTCATCGAATTTGTCGAAATTTTCTACAGTAATACTATTGATCTTGATGACTTTTAAATTCGACCTTTTTTCTACTACGAGGCACGATTGTAAAAACGCCTTGAACGAACGCCAAGTTATAGAAAAGTTGTTTAGAAATTATCGAAAAATCATCCCATCTGAAACTTTAGTCTTTTCCTCATCGTCCAAGGAGAAATCAGCGGAAATCGTTACGACGACGATGACGAAGACGACTGAATCGACCGCGGCATCGACGAACGAGGATACAACGACGGAAAAATTAGTTGATACTGTAGCCAAAGGCGACGAGGAAAACGGCGTTTTAGTTAGCGTAGAAATACACGTCCAAGACGTGTCTAGTTTGAACGAAATTACGAGCGATTTCGAAATTGACATACTCTTCAGCCAATTGTGGCACGATCCAAATTTGAGTTTCAGACATTTGAACGCTTGTAAGAAAAATATCACGATGGAACCTCAACGGGTACACGATATTTGGACGCCTAATACGTGCATATTTAATTCCAAACACTCGAAAGTTCATTCGTCGCCAACTGATAACATCATGTTTATATTGTACGAGGTAAATTTGTGCTCAGACGATTTGAAAACAGAACAGCACTGAACATTAGGATGAAGTCAGAAAGGCGCAAAACACTGTATATTTTTTCTTGGAATGCTTCTGAATAATTGAAATGAAAGCAAGTACTGTTTTCATATTCTTACAGCTTTCAGTTGTCACAATGAGTTTGCAGCTTTGTGTGAAGCATATTTACGAGTAAACAACTTTTAACCAGTTCTTGAGTAAAAAGTTCCATAGTGAAAGCCTTGCGTAAATGATTTTTACAATCATTTTATAGAAAACAGACTTAGAAGAAGTTCTTATATGTCGTTTCAATAAATTTTTTATACATTTGGCAATTTGATGACGTAGGCTGACTTTAAATCTTTTATTGTCGTTCTCGAAGTCATTGATTTCTCCTCTGGAAATGTGGTTTGTAACAGAGGAAAAAAGTATGTTATCTGCATAATTTTTGTTTGCGTTTTACAGATAGATCTATAACGATTAGCACCACAAAATCTGTTTTTCTGGAATGAAATGCTCTACTAAATGGCTAACGTCCCTGATATCAACGAATTTCCCTGACAAGGCTACTATTTTTTGTATTTATCAAGGAATATGAATGCTGTAAATTTTGATCTAAGGCCTAACGATCCAGAAGAATACATTTTTTGCTAAAATTTTTTCTTGATGATTATGACAAATGTGACTGATTATCACGTTCCAAAAAGATCAGTCAACTTTGTCAACTTCAGGTTGATCAGTTATGATTCTTTCCGAGTCAGTAAATCGTCTAAAAAGACGCCAAAACCTATCCAGCCTTCAGCAATGCGTAGCCAAAGCAGCTAAGGAAAGAGAATATGGTTGACGTCAGGAAAATACAATTATGAAAATTACTGCAAAGCATTTTCTACAGGAAAGATCTCAATGATTGCACAAATTCGTAATGTATTATCGTGCTGTGGAAAAATTTAGTCAGATGAAATCAATGATTGATTTAGCACATCCGATTTTCAACCGTGATTCCATATTTTGGAATTACCGCAGAATCAATCATTAGTTTAGAATTATAGTATGTAGTCCATCATAAAAATGGTTAATATACTTTTCTTTTGACTCAATGAAAATATCTCTGATATCGAAATCTCGAAACCTTGTGTCTCGAAACCAACGGCTTATGCATCGACGTGCGGGGTTTGGGGAATTTGGGCTCACCTAGATAATGTGATTGACTGTAACCAAGTAGTGAATTTTCAAGGTGAGCAGAAATTTTTTATCCTTCAAAATGAGTTGGCTAAAATTTGGTTGATTTCACTAGATTTTTCCAAATTTTCGTTGCAGCCATGTGTGCTGCAGTCCATTAGTGCCATTCTTTATGATTCCAACCTTAATTTAATAAAGTAACACATGATTGGCAATCAGTAAATTCTTGCTATGGTAGACTTTTTAGTGACTTTAGGAATAATGTAAAAAATTTTAGAATGGCACGATCTGGATAAATTATCGAATGTCGGTCAAGGCGCCGTGCAATTTGGATTTGCGATCGTTTCCTTTCGACGTGCAACAATGCGAACTGGTTTTTGAATCTTACAGCTACAATCACGAAGAAGTTCGGCTAAAATGGTTCGACGGCGCCGCCGTCACCTTTATGAAACCGATCATTTTGCCCGACTTCGATTTAGTCGGTTTCAAGGAGAACAATTTCACTTTGAACTACCCAAACGGTCTGTGGGACCGCTTGAAGGTCACATTTTTGTTCAGGCGCCGTTACGGTTTCTATATCCTACAGGCATACATACCCACCTATTTGACCATCATGGTCTCGTGGGTGTCGTTTTGTATGGACTCCAAAGCTTTGCCGGCTAGGACGACCGTGGGTGTCAGTTCGTTGTTGGCCTTGACATTTCAATTTGGAAATATCTTGAAAAATCTTCCTCGCGTTTCGTACATCAAGGCGATGGACGTTTGGATGTTAGGTATGTTGGGGAAACCTATCAAATATACCATTTTTGAAATGATCGATGCAGCGAGGTCGCGGTCAAACTTTTAATCGAAATTATTATAAGGCTTGTTGACACTATAAAATATATTTGTTCTTCATGGTACAGACTTCTTGATGATCACTCTTTTCAGTCATTTCAAGGTTATAGAAATTGATTTCCTGATCTCTAGTAAGGCTACGTTTGGCGAAACTCTGACCGCTGCATCGATCATTTCAAAATAAGTGGAGTTTAGGTGGAGTAGCATTGTTCACAATGGGGGAAAAATCACTCTAACTACAAAATGTGGAAAAGTTAGTATGTTTTTACACAGTATATTTTTCAGATCAAAATGAAAAAGTGGAGTAACTTTTTTCTGCTGTTTTCAGCACCTGCTCTAAGCAAGAGTAATCTATTGGGACTCGGCATTCAGACGCCGTAAAAAGATGACCTATTACACGGTCAGATAACCAATTGAGATTTTATTTGAGCATGTTGAGACCTGATAGCAGATGGTTCCATAGTATCGTGTTTGGACGTGAGGAAGAAGAGCAAAAAGTCAAGAAAAAAGCCGACATGGAAAAAGCTGATACATGGAGTAAACGACTTACGATCTTTTTCGGTACAAAAAAATGTGAAAAATGTTTTTTTTGCTTACCGTAAGAGTGATCAGCTGTGGTACACCATTTTTCTTTATCGTAATTATGGAAATTGTCACTTCATTCCGGCGTTAGGTTACATGACCAAATTGTTGAAAAATTTTCATTTTAGTTGCTTTTAAAGCCCGTCTCTCGTTAGCGGCGCTCTTAGAAATCATTAGCGCGATTCTCACAAGATGGTCTACGGCTTGAAAAAGATGTTGGCATGCGGTGCATGTTCATGGCCTGCCAATATGAATTTCTTTGGATTTTTCTGCCTTCCAAGGCTCATTTGAAAACGAATGCCATATATTTAGGTTACATGACCAAATTGTATATTTATCCTAAAATGGCAGATGCATCGCAACCGAGGAAATCAAGTTCAATACTATGAGCCTACTATAACCAATGAGAAAAACTTTTATCCACGACCGACAAAGAAAATTGATAATTTATTTCAATAACCTGGTCAAATCGTCAAATTGTTTCAGTGTGATGGATTTGTATGTGGACGTAGTTCTATATAAATCAAAATTGGACAGGCATGATGTTGTTTCTATGATTTTGGCCTCACCGTTGTCATGGAGAATTTCAGCGTTTTTCCCAATTTGCAAAGTTTCATACCCCGTGAAAGCTGTTTGTCAAATTGAACCTACTTTTGGGTCGAATATAGACAGTTCTTTAAAGTCGCTCCATTATATAATACTTTTTCAGGATAGTTTAGGGTTTGAATGGCCCTGTTTCGAAGTTTTGTTTTATGCAGTAAAACCATCAATCGACCGATCTTATCGTCTTCAAAATTCTATATTTTTTTGACATAGTAACGGAGTTTTCAGGCTGAAATTCGTTGACAATTTTTTTGATGCTAATGTATGACTTCGACGTCTGAGCCTTCTCGAATTTTTAAAATGTAGTTTTTTCTCACCTTTATAGTCTTATGGTCTCGCATTTTTCAGGTTGTATTTCCTTTGTTTTCGCCACTATGGTCGAACTGGCCATAGTTTGTTATACGAATAAGCCAGATACACCGGGCGAAAAGAGGAAAAATGCCCTGTTCGGAGAAGCGGGACGGTCGAAAGCTCTTCGGCGGCAACGACAACAGCGGCCCGACCGCGATTTTCCTAAACGCTATCAAAAAAGTGCTCAACAAACGCAGCTTGGCAGCAGCAACCACGGCGAAGAAGGAGTGAACTCTGCGGCCAAATGGTCGATGAAAGGGGCACGGGTCAAAGGGCGTTTCGTCGGATTACCATTGGGTGCTCTACCGTCCGGGCTTCGTGATTTCAGGTGATCTTGAATTTTTCTCTGCTCAAATTTCGTTTCCCGTCTCTGTCTTTGTCCCTGTGATTTCCATTTCTTTCCTATCCTCTCTTTTATATTTACTTTTCTATTGGTTTCGTTTTGTTTACTTTTTTCTTTTCTTTTCCCGCATTTCATTTCCTTTTCTTCAACTTGTTTTTGCTCTAGTTTTCGTTTCTCATTTTCTTCTTTCTTTTGCTCCATTCTTCCTTAACTTTTCTTTCCCATGTTTTTCTTCTCCTTCATTTTCTTAATTTTTTCTTTTTTTCTTCTCCATCTTTTTTTACTTTATTCCATCTCACCATACTTACACCCATTTTTCAAGGTCGTCCACTCTGCCTTCGCGCCCAGATGCATTGCACAACCGTATGAATCCCGGTTTGTCCAGCAGTCCTGGTGCTACTACGCCCACGTGGACCTTGAAATCCGATTCCGAAAATTTCAACGACGAGGAACGTCCAGTAGTCAGGGTAGCCAATAACAACACAAATCACGTTCGGCCACATTGGAATGGCTTAGATTTTGGCGAACCATCTGCCACGTCCAAATCCAACAACTCCCGAACGCCCAGTTTGAACGTTTCGACCAACGGCGACGACGATTTTTCACCTACCGTTAGCCTTGGCACTTTCATGAGAATATTGAACAATTTCAGGTCGTTTTTTACATCGGACCATATCGACCGCATATCCATGGTCGTTTTCCCGGTGGCATTCACCATTTTCAATGGATCCTATTGGTGGTATTATATTATGGCGGCGGACACCACCGTCGAAAGAGGATTCACGTTGCCCGTGGTCGAAATGGTCATTGAGGAGTGATAGGAAAAAATTATGTGGTATATTCGAGATTATACTGCTTTTATTTGTCTTTTTTTGTATGTATCACAGAGTGGACATGGCTATGATAAAATTTATGGCTTCCTTTCTCATTTTAGAGAGTTTCAACACTTTATATTTTGAAACGATCCCTTAACATGAAAATAAATGAAAATGGATCGTACAAAATTTAAATCACTTTTTCAAGAATGGCCTTAAACGTGACCATTATGTTGTACTATAATTCCGATAGCAAGTTTGGATGTTTGAATATATTTTATAACTGTCAACAATGTCTGACTAAGAAGACTTCAGCGGCATATGATTTGCAGATCTGCAAGTTACAAATTGACGGAAAAACGTATGGTCTTGCTTAAGCACTATACAAATTTGCATGCATCTACGGAAAAGTAGTTGCACTCGAATTCTCAGGCCGCTTCGATTCTCCGACTGCATTGATTTTTCGACTGTCGTGATTGTTCGACTGTTTCCTCCGACATTTGACTCGTTTTTTCAGTTGTCTATTGTTCGTCTTCTTGGAATGGTAGCTAATGTTTTTTTGTTTTCACACAATAATTATCTAATTTGTGTAAATGCTCTTATATTCACGAATTATTCGGCTGAATAGGTAAATTTCGCCATAATTCACTATGTTCTATTCATTTTGAAACGATCGATGCAGCGAGTCGTAGTCAAATTTTTAAGGTTTGTCGGCATTACTCAATAAATTTTCCTTTCATGATACAGACCTTTTGATGATCATTCTTTTCAACCTCAAATAAAATCCCCCCCCCCAATAGCAGCATCCCTTCGAATAGACGCACCCTGTGGTGTTTGTAAAAGTAAACACACCCGCTCGAATAACCGAACTGGTGCGTTTATTTGAATTTTATAATTCAAAAAAATAATGTGTCATAGAGTGGCCTGAAGCAGCATCTGAACAAATTGCGGAAATCATAGAAGATGGGGATGAAATGTCAAATAACGTCGATTATGCTGAGGATTCTGATAATTATGAAGTTGAAATCGAGTTGTGGTTCAAGAAATTTAGACAATAAATTTTTACGACGTAAAAAGTTACCATTGAAAAAATCATGTTCGACATCATGAACGGCCCATCGAATACACACCCGGGTAGTACGGTTTATTGCTAAGTATAACTTTCCAAAATTATGCAATCGATAAAAATCAAAGAGTGGTTTTGCGCTCTTTCACAAAACTTGGAGAGCAATAAGTATTTACGATTTTGTTAATTTGAAATCTGTCTCCAGATTTTTTTGGCACATCTAGTTCATGAAAATTTTACCTCGAAATCTGGACGTGCCAGAAAAATGCTGAATACAGATTCTGAATCAATATGAAAAATTGATTTAGAATCAGCTATTTAAAAAATTGATCTAGGATAAAAAATTTTCCCGCACTGGAAAAATTTTCAATGTGGATTGGGGATCAGTGACTACTTTTTCTTCAAAAAATGCCCCAAATTTGCAAAAACAGCATCCCAAAAAATTTCGGGCTTGTGCAGACGTGACCAAAAAGGTTAAGGGCCGCTGGCGTCCCGGGAGACAGGTTCAACCTCTTCCCGCTCTTTGTATATCTATGTTGGCCGTAGAAATTAAGTCAAATCAAAAACCAGTTCTGGTTACGTGCACGGGATGAATTTTACAGGTTTGAAAGCAGAGCCTGATTTTTTAAGTACTATAGTCTGCTAGGTTGCCTATTTCATGCGAAGGATCATATCAATAGTTTAACTGCACATCGTCAGTTAAAAAATCGATGACAGTTTTTTTAGACACTCTATACATATGATAGACGTTCGGCTAGGTGGTAACGCGATCGAGAATCTAGCCACGAGTCAGTCGAAAAAATGGTAGGTAAAAGGAGTCGACGAACACTCGACAAAGTCGAAGTGTCGACATGGTCGAAGGATCGATACAATCGGAGATACACCCCACGGTCGAGAAAAATCCTCAGTAGTTATGCAACAGACCTCTGGAGTTCATTCGAAGTCTGCATATCCGATGAATCCGAAAATTTTGCATAACGAGACACGAGACCAAAGGTTTTGATAATCATCCTATTCAGTCGAATCGAATGTTCCAAAATTGTTTAATCACAGCCATTACTTGAAATGAACTGAAAAATTGAGAAAAAGTAATTACAGTAGTATTTATTAACAAAGAAGAAAATAGTATAGTCTGTTTTTTATAAAATGCTTCCAAAGAGAAAAGTGACAAAAATCAGTAGTGTCGTCAAAATCGTTTACATAAGGCTCTTGCTGTAAAATTTTTCACTCTAAAATTTGTTGAAGGTTTGATCAGTATGCCCACAAATTTCCAGTCCTATATGATATATTATTTATCAGAAAATCGTGGAAATCGAAAATAATACTTGCTTTCCACTTTCATTATTTAGAAGCATTTCACAAAAAACAGACTATAGACTCACCGAAGCTCCTTGAATCGCATATATAATTAAAAAATGCACTCTGGCTTGTGCTCCTTTTGTTCAAAAGACCCAGAAATACTACGGATTCGCTGGTATTAACTATGTTTTCTATATTCATTAGATATCAAGATTAATCATAATTTGGGTATGTTGGAAACGAATATGATTTGCAAAAGTTTACTGTTATACGAGCAGAATGATTGATAATTAGATTACTGTAAATTTTTGCGCGTTGAGTTGCTGGAAAAAATTTGCATAGACTAGTTAGTAGCTTCTGAGGTGATCGAATTTGTCGGAAAGGCTAATAGTTATGCCAGTCGATGGCCTAACGTGATGTGAGACCACAACTCTGAGTAAGTTTCGGCTAAATTTTATAAGTCGGTTCCCGGCCTTTAGCCTAATTATTGTATATGAGTTGTTTGTTAATTTTGAGCATGGATTTCTGTGACTAGTGAGTAGACATTTATTTTTCCTTTAAAATTTTCTTTAGGCTTAGGCTTGGGGTACAGCAGCTGCGCCCGAAGGGCGCAGCGCTGTCGAGGCTTTTCCAAATGAAGTTGTTAGTTGAAATAGTATCAAGGGTCGTAAAGGAATATAGTGTTTATACTTTCTGGTGAAATTTTATAGTGGTAAATGCATTAAGTCCATAGGCTGGTGGACCAGGTTCGATTCGCATACCTGTACTTAGGGAGGGGGTTGGGGGGGACCCCCCAACTTGGCCAACCCTGTACCCAAAATCATTTACCCTCCCCCCCCCCAGTTTGGAAAAAATTAAAAAAATTTGCCAAAAAGTGTATGTTTTTTGGCCTTCTTTGGGAAAAATTTCGACTTTTATCTACCCCCCCCCCAACTGGTCGGAGGTCTTACAGGTATGTCGATTAGGTAGGATTTTTCGGTACTTACCAAACTATTATACCAAATTTTCCTTGATTTTGCGAATTGATATTCAAGAACGTTTTCAAGCGTTCTTGAATATCAATCCGCGAAAACTTTTTCCGGCGCTACGTGACGGTATTACTGATATGCCAAACTATTATAACATATTTGCCGCGCTTATTCATGATTTAGATCATTTTAAATTAATTTTTTTATAGGTAATTATGATTGGTGAACTACTGGTTCCAGGTAAATTACAATAATCAAACAAGCCAAAAAGCACGAATAAGACATCTATCGATATTTTCGAGCGACAAAACAATTTCGCCACAATGCACTGTTTTTTTCCACAATTGACCCTATTTGTAGAAAAAAAATTTCAGAATGTGAAACAAAAATTTAGAGTCTTTGCACAAATGTAAAACAAATTTTTGCGTCTCTTGACGAAGTCTTGTTAATTAAAAATTTAAATTTATAGATCAGAGAAAGATTGAAAGTCTATCACAACATTTATTCCCCAAATTAACGGTTATTGCGAATCATCATACTCATTCATCTTCATCATCACTTTCATCAATGTCTCTATGCCAAATGCACAAAATTTAGCAAAAGGTTCCGAAAATTTTTGCACACAATGCAAAAAATTTTCTGGAAAAATTTTTCAAGGCCCTTCCTCAAATGTGGAAAGAAGGTCGGGGAAAAACTGCCGCAATGGCGAAAAATCTTTGACGTCATTCACCAAATGACGATACAAGTCCACGATCATCGATGGTTACCGAAGAATAAATTAGAAAATTCGGTACTTTTCTGTTATACCCCCCGCACATATTTTTTTTTCAATACCCCCGGCACCAATTTATACTACCGCAATTAATTGGACTTTTTCTAGTGTTTTAACACTTGAGAAAGCTAACCAGCACATTTTCAAAGCGCGGAATGGCCCCTACAGAAAAATCCTACCGACATCAAGAATCGAACCTGGTCCACCAGCCTATGGACTTAATGAGTGTACCACTACACAATTTCCCCAGAAAGTATCAACACTACATTCCTTCAAGTAACACCCTTGATAATATTTAAACTAACGCGCTGCGCCCTACGGGCGCAGCTGCTGTACCCTAAGCCTAAGGAGAATTTTAAAGGAAAAATAAATTATTAAAATACTAAACTCAAATTAAATTATTAAATTTATTATTAAAATACTAAACTCAAATTAAATTATTAAATTTATTATTAAAATACTAAACTCAAATTAGATTTACAAATTCGTTGACTTTCGACAATAAAGGGTAATATTTCCATTTTCCAACATGGTCAGAAAATTCGCATAGGTGGCGGTAGTATAATACACAAAAAAGCTGAAAAAGTAAAGATTGGATCATTTTCAACGCAGCGATACATTAATTCGGCCATATACGAATTCAGCATTTCTCTGGTACTTCAAAATTAAAAAAAAAATATGTGCGGGGGGTATAACAGAAAAGTACCGAAAATTCGATTTCGATATTTAAGAAGCCTAAAATTCACTCACCGAATAAGTTAGTCTTGCCAGCTCTTTCATTATTTTCCTCAAAAACTCATGTAATTCAGTTTTAAAGGTCTGAAACTGACGCCAGTTTAATGAAATAAAAAACGAGCTTTTAATTTTTTTCTGAAAAAATCAAGCGAATTTATCACTTTTAGAGTGAGAAACTAGACATTTTTCTGGTCAACCAAATTTTTCCCACAAGTCGCACATTGCACCTGGCCTGTGCAAAAGACTCTGCTCTTATACACGTGTAACTAGGGCTCATCACTCATCAGTCATTTGATTGGGGGAAGGTACTACTAATTTTGGTTAGGGAGTAATTGTCAAATTTCGTAATAAGAGTTTGTGAGTTTACTTGCAGTTGCCGATGATGATTTACAGACATAAATAAAGTCTGGAAGATTGTCAGCAATTGCCTGCCGATATCCAGTTCGAACCAAAAAATTTTGTAATTGCAGAAGTTATTATCGATTCAAGGTGTTTGTTTTAGACAGGAATAACTGTTTGTAAAGAAATCCGTGAAATCCACTAACAAAATGACAGAATCGCCTGCAGAAAAATCATTGAGCATTGACGAAAATCATACATTTAGTTGCGAGGAAGATTTTCAAAAGGGAGTCGAGTCCTCCCTCAAAATGTTCAGTCGTACTGTCAGTTGCCGACGGATTCCCTCTCAACTTTTGAATTTTCGACACCTACTCCCCTTATAGGCTGGAAATCGGGTAAAAACATCAACTGAATGATTGCTCGATTAGATATCATTTATCGCAAAAAGACGCTGATAATGGGCGTATTTTTCCATTTTCTGACCCAAAAGCGCATATTTTAGCCTACAAAATTTTAGCAAATCGTCTACTCCCTCTTAAAAAATGGCGTTCATCCCGGTAGGCTCGGAGCTTTCACAACAAATATGGCAAAAATCGGCATTTTTTATTCCACGAAGGCGCAGTGCGGTGACTCAGAGGTGACCTTAAGATGCCCCATCCCGTCAAAACTACGATATAGCGCTTTTTTACAGTAATTTATATTATGGGGTGTAGACCAGACAGTACATGTAATTGGGGGGGAAGTGCTATGGGAACCCCCTCCATATATCGTCGACCATATGGCTAGCCATTGGGCGACCGCCCCCGCCAGGATTTTCCAATCCTATGGCTAGCCATATGGTAGCCCTAGGGACCCCCATAGTTTTAGTCGGAAAAATACTGAAAAATGTCATTTTTTCCGTGAAAAATGTCAATTTTTGAACAAAAAATGGTCAAAAACGTCAATTTTCTCGGCGCTTCGCGCCACAAATACATTTTTTATCACTTTTGAGACAAAAATTACTATTTTTTTAAACTCTTTTTCGGACTTGTTTCGTGAAAAAATCGAATTTTTTTCCTTTCAGAGACCTCTCCCCCCCAAATTTTGGGAATTACTGACCCCCGGCCCAAAAAAGTGGCCCAACCCCCCCCCCACCAGACCTCGGAGTTCCGTTGCATGTATCGATAGTAGTACCCTCACAGCTTTTCGAATTTGTTTTACAGATCTTTTATCCACTCTTTCAGCAAACTAAAATTTGTTAATTTTCGTTGACGTACCTACAAAATCGTTATAATGAAGTTGGACGAGATCTTTGTGGTTCCGATGATGTTACTGTCTATGGCGGTGCTTGTTTACGCTTTGAATTTTTCTCCTAGCAACGAATTGGGTTAGTTTACTTCAGTTATCAATGCTGACTGTATTATTATTAGTTTTATCCTGTTATTATTTTTTTTCAGGTAACTCAGACAATAAATGGATTTTGGTAACAATTGTTGGCGTAGCCTTTTCAATTTGCGGAATTGCTATTACTTTTTTGTGTACATGTTGCAAGGACGCCTTGCAACCTAAGGTATACCACTGAAATGTCAGAAATATATTTTAGCGATGATGGTGACTTCTTTAAGCGATGATGATAGTGATGATCATACATGTAATTGGGGGGGGGGAAGTGCTATGGGAACCCCCCCCCCCCCCAGAAATCGTCGACCATATGGCTAGCCATTGGGCGACCGCCCCCCCCCCCAGAATTTTCCAATCCTATGGCTAGCCATATGGTAGCCCTTGGGACCCCCATAGTTTTAGTCGGAAAAATACTGAAAAATGCCATTTTTTCTATGAAAAATGTCAATTTTTGAACAAAAAATGGTCAAAAACGTCAATTTTCTCGGCGCTTCGCGCCATAAGTACATATTTTATCATTTTTTAGACAAAAATTACTACTTTTTAAACCGTTTCCCGACATTTTTCATGGAAAAAAATCGAATTTTTTTTCCTTCAGGGACCCCTCCCCCCAAAATTTTGGGAATTACTGACCCCCGGCCCCAAAAAAGTGCTCCAACCCCCCCCCCCCAGACCTCGGAGCTCCGTTACATGTATGGTGATGATAGTGTTTTTTATCGTCGGAATTATGTTACCAATTTTTCGACTATATTCGTAGCTAAGATTTCACCTCAGCTAGAGTGTCCAGAAAACTGCAAAACCTGAAAAAATCAGGGGAAAAATTACGCTTGAAAAGTTAGCTAAGTCAGGGAATTTTGCCTAGCGTTCTTATGATGTAGTTGGTTTTAGTAGAAAAATTTGGTGGTCAAGACCAAAAAAGTACGTTCGAATTTGTTTTAGAAGATCAAAATTTTCGAGCATATCTATATGCTTGACCTATATGCTTGAAAGTTTTCAAGCATATCTATAATCATTCACCTGAATTGGGCTCAGGAAGGAAATCTAGTACCATTAATTAACATTCAATTGCTTCAGTGTATCTGTAATGTTCTATTTCATCTTTAACCGTTAATATTAAACATTTTCGTTTGAAGAGTAATCAGGCTTTCAACTTTTCTGCCGATCTTATTGTTACTTTTCTTACTTGATGAATATTTGGATCCGGGCCGTGCGCAGGATTTTTTCATGGAGGGGAGGCGGATTAATTTTTTTTACTGAATAGTCCTAGAAAATGTTAATTTTACGCGATACACTGTTAGTATGCTGTCTCAATGGGGGAGGGGGCGGCCGCCCCCCGCCCCACTTGCGCACGGCCCTGTTATGGATCACAGGCAAATTAAAATAGCAAATTTTCTCAACTTTGTAATTTAATGAACATTCAAACATATGTTAAAAGCCTGGTTTTCAATTTTTCTGATTATCAGACTCCAAGAGCTAGATTCTGAAAGGTGTTCATTCGAGCAGTTTTTAATTATGTTCATTCAGCTGAAATTTTAAATTATTTTTTTTGACTGTCACTTGAGATGCTTTTTGCTAGAAAGTCATTTTGCATACATTTTTACTTGAATTTATGAAATTTCAGGTGCTTCGCGCTGATTCTTTTTGCACATGTCGTGAGATTTATGTTTTTTGACTGAAGAACAGCTTTAAAGCATAAAGCTTTCAAGGGATGCGTTGGATACATTTATTTCATTGTATAACATATATAAATTTCGGAAAATTCCAATTTTTTTTTTTTTTTGAGAATTTTCCATGGGAGTTACGGCGTAAATATTAAAATACGTTTAGAGCACTTGAAGATTTTTCAGCAAAAAACGCGCTAAAAAATTCTTTCACGTTTGGAAAAAATGTGGTTTCTTTACACAATATGGAAAAGAATTTGTAAGAAAAAACGATAAGAAGCAATCAGAGACTTCAAACAAAGTTCCTTAAAGGAAAACTAACTGCTGCTGAAACGAAAAAATGCTGCTATTGAAAATAGATCGATAGAGGTTAAGAGACGTGAAGTGGAAGAAAACTCATTGCCAGAAAAATTTTGTTGAGCTTATAAATCGCGGAATTGAAAAAAGTGAAGATATTTGCAAATCAACTCGATAAAACTTCGTTATGATCATATGGGCCTCTTAAGTGTGTGCATCCTCTGATGTACACTTATTTTACTATTTTATGTATGAGTTACTGATGATTTTTCTTCTTAATGAAATCTCGAAAAATGATCTGGAAAGACTGACAAAGTCAGGGAATTTCATTTTGGGAAATTGTTGGACATTCTGTACAACACAATTGTCTTCTTGTTGTGAGTATCTCGATTCTTCGATCGAATATCATATTTGTGCAAGTTTTCAGCCAAATACGTTGCCGTATGAAAACTATCAAGGAAGCCCCGATTCGCCTAATCCTTTAGAAGATCAAGTGATCATCGAACCATTACCCGAAATTATCAAAAATCGAAATTTTAACAACAACAATAATAATGAATCTCAACAATTTTTTCGACCGAAGTCTATGGATTTTAATAACGCTATCAATAAAGGTTTGATCGACGGTGATCATTCAGAGTGGACGAAGAGTGAGGAATAAAAATATGATGCTATGATCCATAAGGTCACATGATAGCCGTCGCTCCTATATGTCTCAATATCTTGGCGCTTCAATTCTAGTTTTTGGCCAAGATTTTTTGACATCGTCTAAGAAACTTGTGTTTAAAAAAAAAAGAATGAGGGTTAACTTGTCGGTCATTTTAAAATCACGCTTTTCGTGTTTCAGAAGGATCCTTCACAGATATACGTTTTTTACAGCCCCATCAAAGATCAGTTTTCAAAGAAACCATATGAAATATATTCAAGAAATCGGACAGGGATGGTTTGGGCAGGTTAGCTTTCGACATATTAGTTTCGTCAATTTCATACATCGTATTATTAAAACTAAATATTCTTAATATCATTGTTAGGTTCACATAATTCAGACTGTATTGTCGCAAAAATCAGTGTCAAATTTATGTGGGAACTATAATGCAGTTGTATAAAGTGAAAGTAGAGTTTGCAAAATATACATACGTGCAGGTTGTCGAGGGCGAAGTCAACAGCAGAATACGTGGTGAATCCGTCTCAATTTTTGATGATAAGTTGGATAAAATAGCCGTTCAAATTTTAAGCGGTGATCTTACCAGCGTTGAAAAAGGATACGTTTTATATGGTGCTCAAAAGTTCAGGTAATCTACCGCATAAGTTTGTAAAATTCTTAGCTGTGACAATTGTACGATTCACTTAGGGTGCTAGAACATCCCAATTTAGTCAAGCTCGTCGCGGCTTATTTCGAAACTCAGCCGTATTTGTTAGTTTATCAATATTTTGGTCAGAAAGTGAGTGTGAAGTTAAGAGTTAACACTTAAATCCATGAAATCGCTCAAAATCAGCATAAGATGTGCCAGTCAATTTCAATGAATATTATCTCAGAACGACCTGAAGCATTATTTGGTGAAAAACCGTGCTAATTGCGATAATTTTCTCGAAAATAATTTCTTACTGTCGTACGCTTGGGATGTTGCTCAAGGCTTAGCGTTTTTACATGAAAATGGCTACACATTCAAGTAAGTTTTATGGTACTTGCCTACTGTGAGGTATTTGAAAATTAAAAGGGCTTACAAATAGAAAACGACGTGACTTCTTTCATTTTTTTATCATAGATATATATACCAGCCCCAACAGCTTGTCGGAGTAAGACTGTAGTCTTGCTGGCAGGAGAGAGCTGCTGGCTTAGCGGGTGGAGTTCGCTGAGGAAAATTCGCCCAAAAAAATAAAAACGTTGTCTGAAAAGCTAAAATTTAGATGTCAAAACTTTTTATATGTTGGCTATGAAAGATGCAATTTTCAGTCTGTTTCTATCAAAAACTGGTACATAAATTGTGCTACTAGTCATGGGGTCGATTAATTCTGGAGTAGTCGATCGTTATGACACTTCCTTCTGATCATATATAAAGATTTCAATTAGCTCCTCGTCTGAACCATTTTGAGAATTTTTCTTCGATAATGATATATTTTCTCGAACGTTTTTCATTTTTTCAATTACAATACGACCATTCGATGCATGTTTTATCAAACCTAATATTTTGCTATTTTGTTACTTGAACGCCATTTCGCATCTTTATTGCTATTGTTAACATGTTATTTCTGACGTTTTTCTCGTCTATTTCAAGTGATTTAGCTTGTCGGAACTGTTTTATTGACAAACGAAATCGAGTAAAAATTGGCGATTATGGAGTATCGACTGATATATTTCAAGTAATATTTGGAATTTTCGACATATTCACATGGTTTTTCAACAAATTTGCATTAATTTTTAGAAAGAATATACGGTCATAAATGGCGTCGCAATTCCTATTCGTTGGGCCGCGCCTGAAACGTTATTTATAGAAGATTCTTATGCTGACACATTTTCCTTTATTATCAAAGAAATTGATAAAAAAGCCAACGTTTGGTTGGTTGATTTTAATTCGAGCAGTGGTCATTTACTTATGTGTAACAATTTTCAAGGTCTTTTGGAGTTACGATGTGGGAAATTTTAGAATTTGCCAAGTTGCCCTATATGTCGCTAAATGACAGCGAGGTTGTACAAAAAGTTATTAAACAAAAGCTTGAAACGTTAGCCGAACCTTTGGTGCCGATGCGATTCAGAGACAAATGGTAATTAATTAACTTACTCAATTGAAGTATTGCTATTTTTCTGAAGTAATATAGAAGCTTGAATATTATCCACAAAAGATTAAAACCTTCGTGCGAAACCGCCACAATAAAGCCAAAAATCATTTTTGAACTATTTCTGTGGTTTATTCTGCACAATATTTATTCCCGTTTTTTCTTTTACAGCTACAAACTAATTCGTTTGTGCACAGATTTTGAACCAAATATTAGACCAACGATGCAGAAAGTTGTCGACTTGTTAAACTATTTGAATTATAACTACCGTAACGTCATCGCCAATATGCCTTTAGACGTAAACTTTGAGACAAAATGGGACAAATTGTCGAATATTGCTCCTTGTGAAGTATGTTCCGAAAGCTTCTATCATAAAAGAATAGATCGTGGAGCATATCCCGGATCTTCAAAAAATTTACTGACATTTTCAAGAAGAAATCAAAATTTGTGAAAGTCTGAGTTATATCGTATTTGAGTCGAAAATTTTGTGCTTCGTTATCTTAATATAATTCTTTTTGGTTGGCCTCATGGAGTTCATTTCCTTTCATCAGCCGAAAACCGAACCCAAAAAATTGTGTAACGTCAATGGTCAAGATCACCTTGAAAAAATCGACAAGCGAAATTTCATTTTGACCTTGAGTGATCAAGAATTAACCGGATTGACTGAAAACGAATTGTCAAAATTTTTCGAATATTTGAACGAAAAAGAAGTCAACGATTTATTGATGCGTCGACGTATTTTATGTTTGAAAAACGATAAAGTATTTATCAACAACATCGATGTTAGCAGTTTAACTCGTATAGATGTCGCCGATATTTTCGAAAAATTACAAAAAATTGAAGATGTGTTGGCATTTAAGCAGTATATATTCGAATTTTTGAGCAGACAAATTGATGTTATCGAGAAAATTGATAATCAATGGTCATCAATTAATGAATTAGTTGATTTTCTGGATGTTGAGCAAGCGGACGAAATCAGGAACAAATTTCAGCAAAATGTTCGCAGGGAAGAAAATCCTCAAATTGTCGATGACAGTGTTAAAAAGTAAGTTTTATTTTCCATCACGTATCTTCGTTGGAATATTTAGTTTGGGTTTGTGTTGGTTATCGTTTCAGGCTATCCAATTCTAGAAAAAATAGCTCTAACCCAACCAGAAATTCGACGGATAAAGAAAATTTGAGAGATATACTCGTAGTTTCGCCGTTCACCGATAAAGATGCAAAAAAGACCAGCACGCCTCTGGCAGATTCGAAAAACGTAGCCAAAATTGTTAATAAAAAGCCGATGCCCTTGCCGGCGTTGAATTCAGATTCTCATAGTCAAACCAACGTCACGGTTAATCAGGGTCATTGCACCCAAAAAGAAAGTGGTGAGTCTACACTCGGACAATATTATGCATTTCTCTGTGAATTGACCCATGTATGTTCGGCGGTCAGAAAATAAAGAAGCTGGTGAAAATATGCAGATAAGGGACAACATCAATCCAATTTTTGATCGTTCTCTCTAAAATTGCGCGCATATCGATATTTATTTTTATGGCTTTCAGCATTACATTTCGAGCAAGTTAGACGACAGCTAAGTTCTTTGTCGGACGACACCGTGAATAAACTGTCGATCGACGAATTAGAACAGCAGTATTTTGGGTTCATGAGTCCCGAGGAAATATTAGACATGCTGCAGCGTAAAAAGTCGGATTCTCGATCTCTTTCGTCGTCATTTTTCAGACGTTCAGTGCCTTCAGAAAGTGTGTCGCCTGGTAAGAGCCTGAAATATTGTCGCCAGAGCCAATTTGGAGTCGTGGCAAATTTTTTGAACCTGGGTTTTACAAAGAGATTGGTGTTCAATTTTTTGCTACAAAGGTATTAATTTTCAGAATTATTCGATCCTGAGGTTTCAAAAGCCGGCGTTTTTTCGCCCGAAGATGTGAAAGTTCAGATTAACAATCATAATTCGACTTTATCATCTTTTCCTGCATCCGGAACGTCTATTTCTCCTGTCCGAAATTTCATCAAACCCGAAGCAAAAGAATATTTCAAAATAACGCCCAACATATCGATGTCGAATAGTTCGTTTTCATCCAAAACGTCAAAAAATGATCAATCATTCGAAGCTTTGCAACAATTGAGCGATTCTTCGTCGCCGTTTATGTCTCTTAGACCGAAAAAAGTTGTCTTTCAAGCCGATGCATCGTTTATCGTAGAAACTGACGAGGTTTGAGCTCGTTCTTTCAATTGCCAGCATACAATTTGATTCATTCATGCGAAGATTTGGCTTCATTTCGTAACATTTCCGTTGCTGATTTCAGTCTTTTTTTGCAGAATATAGATGATGCGCGAGCTGAGCTGACGTCGAATCGAAATGAAAATTCGACTAAAAGTTCCACGACCGTTGATCAATCGGTTTCGAGTAATATTAGCTCAGCTTCTTATTCGACGGCCACAACAGAATGGATCGAAAATTTATTATGAGCCAAATATTTTTTGTGTATTTTGCAAGTTTTCTGGTGTTCGGTTATTTTTACAAAATTTTCGTATTTATTTTCTAGTGCCTTTTGTGCTTTAAACCCATGGTTGTGCTATTTATAAGTATTCATGTATCAGCCAAACGGACTAAATTTGTAGTTTTTACTGGAGGCTTCAAACGGATATTACGGCGACGGCAGATCGGTGATAAGAGCTAGTGCAAAATTTTGCTTGATCTTTTATACTTATACATCCTACTACTGTAGTGGCTGTGATGAGACTTGATGAGGGACGGCGGTTCATTTTCGCGCGCCGTCATAACGTTGGTTCTGTTTTAAAAATATATATGTAGCGATCTTTCACTTAGATATGGGTTCGTCTTCCATTTCGAATGAAGAATTTGAAAGATTGCAAGTAATCAACAGATTAATTAATTTGCAGAGTTCCTTTAGTTTTTTGTGCCCAAACATGGATTTTGGCACAGCGTTTTTTTTGTGCACGGGCATTTGTGCCAATTGGCACAAGAGGCCAAAAAAATTTGTGCCAATGGCACAAAAAATTTTTTTTACTAGAGACATACTGAAAACTGCGGAAAAGTTTTAGGCCAAAAGTTTGATAAAAAGTTAACGTTTAACGCATTAATTTTTTGTAAAAATCGTGCCCAACCTATTTTTCAGCTAACCATGTCAGTGAGAAAAGAAAAAACTGTGCAACAAAATAGTTCACGAAATCCCAAAAAGAAATGGAATGCTGAGACAATTTAAAAAGCTGTAGAATTGTTCAGGAAGTTCAAATTGATTCAATTTTCGACTACGAACGAATATCTATGTTATGTATATTTAACAACCATGTAAAGACTAGAGAAAATTAAGTAGAAAATCGTGTTAATTTTCGATCGAAACATTGTACGATTATCAACGATATCGACTTTTCTATTTGAATTAATCAAACACAAAAAGAATTTCAGTTTTAAATCCGAAATAAATCCGAAGAGAGAATATTCAGAATTTCTTTCCACTCATCAGTCTTGACAGCCTATAAAGTTTGCTGCAACGATACTAACACACTAATCGAAGAGAAATCTTTTGCGTTCGGGTCAAATATACGAATGGGAAATATTATACTCATTGATTCGGCGCCAAGCGCCGAAAATTTTTTGCATTTTCAGCCCCTAAAACGCCTAAGAATCAAGGAAATTTAATGTTTGACCAGCCAAAAAATTTGTGCCAATTGGCACGAACGCTCAAAATTTATTGTGCCATTCCAAATTTTTTTGTGCCAAAAACCATGTTTTGGCACAAAAAAAAACACTGTTCTGGCACAAGAAATTTTGAGCGTTCGTGCCGATTGATGCAAACTCTGTGAGGTTGTCTACGCAGCAAAAATGACCTGCTGATCTCAAATAGCTATCAAATGCCATACTCTGATCAAAGTCACCCTATTGGGAAGGTTGGGGCGGTACTACTGTGGGAGGCACTGTTTTTTTCCCCCAAATCGTGCTTTTTGGGGAAAAAAATTCGGAAAGGGGAAAAAAATTTTGGGCTCTTTCCCCATTTGGGGAAGAAAATTTTGGGGATCGGATACAGAAAAGATGCATTTTGGTGCATTTTAGAAGGTCATAATCTCAAAATTTTCCGGCGCTTCGCGCCGATTATAACTTTAATGATCATTATTATGCATTACTTAGCTCAGGCGCGGCCTTTAGTACGTCTACCTTCATTTATCATATAATCTATAATAGTTTTCATCATCTTGAACGTATTATCTCATGTTTTCATTGGTCATCTTCAATATTTTATCATGATATTTAATGAAGATTCACATTTTTTCCTTTTGAGAAAGATCAATACGTCATGTCTCTAAGCTTTTTGATGCGATTATTTTTTTTTCTAACGTAAAATCAATTCAAACGCTTCATGGGAATATCTTTCGGAAATTTATACTCTGCTTACTCATATATTTTCTATGAGAGTTTACAAATAAATTATACTGGTTTCAAAATTTTTCAAGTAAAATTCTAGAAATTACGACTTTTGAACACAAAATTCAAATCTAATTCTTGAAATAAATGTTCGGAAAATTGATTTTCCAGCGTCGCAGAATATCAATACCCAAGAAATTTTCCCGGCGCTTCGCGCTGGAAACCATCCCTTTTAGGTTCTCACTTGTCAACATAGAGGACTTAACCATCGATTTCTCATGTAATTCAAAGTCATTATGCTTTTGGATAGTTTGCTTGAAAATTTATTGGAATTTTTTTACAAGTCGGTTCCCTACCCAAATTTGGGTCAAACTAGCATTTTCGGACTCCTCATGATGTCAGCTATCCACATCAGGTGGAAAATCCAGCCCCTCGTGGCATCTAGGAACTCATTTGCATAAAATCTGCACACATGTCACATTCTCCTTCAGATTACAGGAAAATCCTACCTACTCCAAGAATCGAACCTGGTCCACCAACCTATCGACTTAATGCACTTACCACTACACAATTTCACCACAAAGTATCAACACTACATTCCTTTAAACATTTGATACTATTTTAATGAACAACCTCATTTGGAAGAGCCCCTACAGCGCTGCGCCCTTCGGGCGCAGCTGCTGTACCCTAAGCCTAAGCCTAAGGAAAATATTAAAGACGGTCTACTCACTAATCCATTTTTCCGGCCATTCCGGTCATTCCATCGTTTAAACCGTCGTCCAAACAAATAAATAATGGCGTCAACAATAATATCGTTTATTACCAGCTGACCACAATTGACAGCTGGTCATCAATCAATCAACAGTACACATGTCAAATAAATACTGCTCCCTCCACCTGCATCATATAAACCTGCTCTCCAATGTCACACTTCATCACACGATTCTCTTACTCTCAACTTACACTCCTACAAATCCAGATTGTTCGCATCATTGTTTTTTTATTATCTGCCCGCATGTTTACACTGAATCACTATTTATAATAAAACGAATACGATTACTGTATCTTATCATAACGGCACATTTTCTATCGACTCCACCCGAATCGCCTCGATTTCTGCCCACCCAAGCCACCAGCATCCACAGGGGGACCTAAAAAATATTCAAACATCATTTTGAAACCCTTGGGGCTAAATTTCACAAGCGGGTTCCCGGCCTTCGGCCGGGAACCCACTTGTAAAATTTAGCCAATTTATTCCAATGCTTGTAGATTAAACTTTGAACTCGAAAATTTCAATTTTTTCCTGAATTTTGATGAATTAACGGGTCTAAAATCACCAGAAGGCTTGAAAAAGCTCAAAAACACGTAAATAAAGCGTCTGTGAGCATTTTTAAGCGAAAAAAACGACTCCGGGAAAATGGGGAAAAAAATTTTGACCCCTTTCCCCATTTGGGGAAAAGGCCCGGGGGAAAAAAACAGTGGTGCGAGGTGCACACCCACCTTATAGCGTGTGTAGTACTAAGTATATATACAGTAAGCGGGTTGCAGACGTCAAGTATAGTAATAAAAGTAGGCTTAGGCTTAGGCGCAGTAGTACCGTCAATCTTCTAGGCATGTATTGGTGTCTATCTAAATTAACAAAACAATCAATTTAGTTGAATTTACTTCACTACAAAGTAGAAAAAAGTCATATTTTTATTATACATTTCGCACTCAAAAGATGTGATATTAATCAATCGATATCCTTTCCTTTGCATCCATCTTGCAAGCACACATTTAATACATGAGTTGCGTTTGCTATAATTTGCTCTCAAAAAAATTGGATGCTAAATCTTTCATAGAGTGTACTCCGACCATACGGGGTGACATCCATTGATCCTTATCATCAAAATTTTACAAAATATGATTGAGTATAATAATCCTGAATTCATTGTTACAGTAAGCTTTTTAATTTTCTTAGCTCGAAATTTCAAAATATAAATGAGACAACAGTAATGAAATTTTGTACAGATCAGTTAAGCATACTGTAGGTTAACAAAGAGAAGAGCTTTTGAGTGGATCATTTTCATGTGATTTGACGTCGCTACTAAGTAGAAAAAATCTTGCTAAAATATGTTATATCTATATCATGCAAGCGAGAATAGTATATATAATAAGACCCATTTGCTGTAGTTATAGCTGGCAGACAGGCTTGAAAAGCAAAAATTTGGAAACATGTGAAATGTCTATGTGTGACCTTCAACTGCAGTTTGTAATATTAATAACAAATGTAATAATCTATCAATTTAAAACTCTCTTATCGAAAACTGTATTGTGTCATTTCAACTTTTCTGTGCATATGTATATATGTGATGCATTGATACAATTCTGTAGTTAATTTCTTTTGAGTTTTGATTACTTACATTGTGTATTGTATATTTCTCTTTATTTGTAATTTTTCTTCTTTTCCTTGAATTTTCCCCTTACATATCGCATGCTCTGTTCCATTTTTACTTTTCTTATGTTCTTCACTCATGGTCTCTTTCTTATGTGCCCACTATTACTGTATTTCTATTGCTATAATAGGGATTTCCTATAGCATAAAATAATGACACTTCCGATATGATTAATAGTTCTAGCTGCCATCTTAAGGCTCCCTAACTAGTCTTTGATGATACATGGAGCTTCCAGCAGTTTTTTACATAGTTACTTTGATGTACCAGACATTCTAAAGAATTAAACCAGAAGAAACCACTAAAAAACCATAGAAAACCCAAAAAAACCATTAAAAAACCATAAAAAACCAAAAAGTCGAAATTTCGAAAGTTTGGTTTTTGCCAACCCTGTTCTCTCTTCACTCAGTCAGATTCGGATTTAAAACTGAAATTGTTACTTTTTGTGTTTGATTAATTCAAATAGAAAAACCGATATCGTTGATAATGGCACAATGTTTCGATTGAAAATTGACACGATTTTCGACTCTAGTCTTTACATGGTTCCCCCCAGACTTGAAAAAATTGGCAAAAAAGTGCTTTTTTTGGTCCCTTTTGGGAAAAATTTCGACTTTTTTCGACCCCCTCCCCCAAAATTTCGTGTTTACCCCCCCCCCCCCAACTGGTCGGACCTACATATGGGTTGGGGGGGGGCCCACACCCAACTTGGTCAACCCTATACCCAACCTCCCTCAAACTAGAAAAAAATTAGGAAAAAGTGGCTTTTTTGGCCTTTTTTTGGGAAAATTTCGAAATTTGTATCATCACAGTAAATTTATGGGTTGTAAATTGCTAATAAATAAATGAATATAAATTCTAAACTTCCTGTTTATTCAGTGAGATTCGAACTGGAAACTTGAAATTCTTATTTTTTGTGTTTCATTCCAAATGAAAATTTAATATCACTGGCACAATGTTTCGATCAAAAATTTACGCAACTTCCTCATCAAATCTACAGAGATAGGCCTATGTAAATTTTCACAGCATTGTATCTCTTTTCCAACCGGTAGCCGTCATCCATGCATTTTTGCTTACCTCACTGACGTGATTAGCTGAAAAATAAGATAGGCACCAGTGTTTTTTTTGTGCACGGATATTTGTGCCAAATCGCACAGGAGGCCAAAAAATTGTGCCAATGACACAAAGAAATTTTTTATCGCTAGAAATATAAGGTTGTTGAGAGTGGCCAAAGCAGCCACCTCAACTACGAATTGTTGCAAAAAGAGAGCGCCTTTCCCGCTGCTCGGGTAGCTCAGTTGGTTAGAGCGTGCGGACGGTAGCCGCAAGGTCCTGGGTTCAAGTCCCAGACCGAGCCTAACTTTTACTGAAACCTCGAGTAGCGGGAACAGGTTGCCTCAACACTGGTGGCCCCTAACAGGTGGCCCCTACAACTCAACAAGGTAAAATGGAGTGACTTTGATCAGAGTATGGCATTTGACAACTATTGAGATCAGCAGTTCATTTTTGCTGTGTAGACAACCCCTGCTGTGAGGTGGTCTACATTGCAAAAATGACGTGCTGATCTCAAATAGTTATCAAATGCCATACTCTGATCAAAGTCGCCCCTGATCAAAGTCACCCCACCTTACCTTACTAAATACTACGGAAAGATTTTAGGCAAAAAGTTTGATAAGAATATAATCAAAGCTACATTTATTGCAGTAATATACGTAAAAGTCGCACTTACCTATTTTTCAGCTTATCACGTCAGTGAGATAAGAAAAATTGAGCGAGAAAAGGGTTTACAATTCGAAAAGAAATGGAATGCTGCTACAATTTAAATACCTCTATCGTGTCAATTAAGGTGATAGTTGAATAGTTTGTATTCCGGAATGGATAGCTCTAAAAATACTGCACATTGCAAAAAGACATAAGTTGATCATACATGCACATAGGGGGTAGGGGGGTAAACCCCCATACCTGAGACCCTGGCCACCCCCCCCCCTGGCCGAAAAAAATCGTCAAACATCCCCCTGAACTTTTTCCAAGACAGTTTTTTTGATGATTTTTGTGCATATTTTGTATGAAAAACAGGCTTGCTGGACTTTTTTTTGTTTTTTTTTGCTCACCCACTCCCCTACCCTCCTGGAAAAAAGTCCATGGACCCTCCCCCCTGGAAAATTCTTGCCGTGCATGTCTGAAGTCGATGTAGAATGAGCGTTCTTTTTTTTGTTCAAAAGATCTACTTTCGAGTGGTAAAGTTCAGTAAGGTGAAATCTAACTTACGCCTATTGAGAAAACTTGCTCTGTAAAGTTTTGTGACTATCATAGTAGACTTCACAATTTTTAGGTACAGTAGACCATGATATCAAAATGAAAAAACGCGAGTGATATTTAAATATTGCAACCCTCTAAGACAATAGATAAATATGCAAAGTTCACTATCGTACGCTGAAATTCGTTGCTTCTTTGCTGAGAAATATGTAATTAACGGAAATATTTTTCATTTCGTTGTTACTGTAGCAACGCTTTAACAAATTTTTATTTCTGCGCTGATGAATTTAGGTGCTATAAAATTGTTCAAGTAGCTTATATTTTCCTCAATTTTCGGCTACGAATTTCTTTATAACATCAATGCAAAGAATGAATTGAGAATCTTTATGATTGATTACTCCTCAAGAAAATCAAGTCGAAAGTTGGGAAAATTTTAATTAGAAATATCATGCCAATGATATGAATTTTTCTATTTGAATCAAACAGCAAAAATAATCATTTTTCCATACGAATTCCACTGAATGAACAGAGGAAGTTCAAATTTTCTATTCATTTATCAGTAATAAATTTCTAGAGATGATGCAAGTATACTTTTCGGAATAATTTGCCAGTGATCAGTCCAAATAAAATTGACTAATATTATATTCATTTGCACCGAGAAAATTTAACGTTTTCAGCTGCTAAAATTTTTGTCTTGGACCAATCGAAAAACTTTGTGCCAATCAGCACAAACACTCAAAATTTTTTGTGCCATGCCATATTTTAGCTGCAGTAGTTTGTAGCTACAGTGTTTGGCACAAAAAACACTGGTATGGTAGGCACAATTTTTTAGCATATAAGTACTGTGCTTCAATTATATTTCTATCAAGATTTTGGCCTGAAACACTTTTGCGGTTGTTAATGTGTTTCTAGCTGGAAAAATTTTTAGTGCTCCTGGCATAAATCTTTTTGGCCACTTGTGCTAAATGGCACAAATGCCCATGCTTAAAAACTGGTTTTATTGTAATCATACCTATAATTGGGGGGAACCCCCACCCCTAGTTTAGTCGAGCATTATACCCAGACATGCAGGACAAGAATTTTTCAAGGGGATCCCAACAATTGGGTGAACGACAGTTGGGTGAACAACGATTGGGTGAATGACAATTGGGTGAATGCGACAATTGGGTGAAAGACAATTCGGTGACTCAATTGGTGAAAATAATAAAAAACAGCAGCATGCAGGTGGACAGAAAAATAGTAGGTCTGATAGAAACAGAAGGTGATAACAATGGGTGACAAAAGTATACAAGGAAACAAAGAACATATAAAGCAACAAAGAACACATATCAGTATATATATGTATGTACAGACCCTGGAATTCATAGTTGAATATTTTTGTGCCACTATCAAATCACTGAATTTGCAATTAGCGAAAGATTCAAATGAAAGCTACTCTACAATGGTTATGCGTATGTCTGTGAAAAAAATCACAATACTATGGTATACTGGCAATGTAAGAAAAAACGATTTTGCAAGGCCCGCGCTATTTCATCAGTTAATTGTCAAGCTGGAGGTCATGTTGCCATCCAGTCAGAGCACACTCACACCCCAGATGCAACTCCCCTTCACATTTTGAAAGCAGTGGAAATCGCCAGAACACAGGCTACTGATACTCAGTTATGTATGGGGTAGAGGAATAGGCCTAGGAATAGCCTCAGCCGTTTTTCAGCTAAACCTATCAAAAATTCTAAAAAACGTCAAAAAACCAATTTTTGGATAGTTTTTTGCTTTATAGGAAACTACCCAAACAATTGTAAATAATATGATGACAAACATTACAGTAGCCGCAGCAGTACACCTTCCAACCACTTCTTCATTAAAATGAATGATTCAATGGCAATGAACTTCAAAATTTCCAGCACAGCCACAGGATTTGGCATCACTTGAAATTCGTCCAGAATATAAGCTAACTAAATCAGGTGACAACTTTCTACAGTATGATTCTGGATCTGGACAAAATCGGATTTTAATTTTTTCCACAGCCAACAATTTCCAAATTTTGCATAATTCTACAAACTGGTATGCTGATGGGACATTCAAAGTGTCGTCCAAACTTTTCTACCAGCTCTATACTATTCATGCATACATATGTCAATGGGAAATGTATTCCTCTTGTGTACGGTCTTATGCCCAATAAGCAAAACCAAACTTATGTAAGGTTGTCGAGTTTTGGTTGATTTGCAGCCTGATTTAAACCCAACAGCCATTCCTTGTGACTTTGAGTTAGCTTCAATAAAAGCTTTTGAGGCAATTTTCCCTAATGCGGTTATTCATGGCTGTTTATTCTATATGTGTCAAAATATTTATCATCATGTGCAAGAGCATGGATTGCAGGAACATTATGCAAATGATGCAGAATTTCCCATCTGCATCAGGATGATTCCAGCTTTACCATTTATCCCTGTCGAACAAGGACACACTGCTTTTGATGACTTGGTCGGCCATTTACCAGATGATTGTCGCCCACTAATTGATTATTTTGAAGACAATTATATTGGTCTCATTGGTAGGAACAGAGTTCGTGAGGGCCTGTTCCCTCTGGCGCTTTGGAACAATTATAATCGAGTGATAAACGATTTGCCTCGATCAAACAATGCTGTCGAAGCTTGGCATCAGTGGTTTCATTCTTCAATCTATTGTGATCATCCAACAATTGGCGTTTTATATCTGCTTTACAGGTTGAAGAGGCTGTATTCACACGACAGGTTGAACAATTACTGGCAGGCCATGTGGAATTACAGAAAAAGAAATATGTTGATCTTGACTGCCGTATAAAAAATATTGTACTCATATTTAATGAAACTGATAGAATTCAATTTGTATGTGGAATAGCCCACAATTTGTCATTTTGATTTTTCACCTCATTTTTTGATGAATAAATTGACAATTTTAGCCGACAATGGAATAAAAATTATTGCATTGTACATCATAGTGCCTACAAACATTTTCTTGCACATTTGCCTCATGCATACTGTTTCTTCATGATTTTAACCCAATTGTCGTAGTCACCCAATTGTCGCATTCACCCAGTTGTCGTTCACCCAATTGTCATAGACCCTTTTTCAAGTTAGAGGGTCCTCAGACTTTTTATTGAGGTAGTGGGGGGTGAGCAAAAAAACAAAAAAAGTTTCGCAAGCATGTTTTTCATACAAAATTACATAAAAATCATTAAAAATACTGTCTTGGAAAAATTTCGAGGGGAGGGTGCTTGAAATTTTTTTCGGATCGGAGGTGGCCAGTGTCTCAAGTAGGAGAATTTACCCACCGCCCCAACCCACTATGTGCATGTATGCCTCTACCAAAATGTTGAAACCCTCTCCCCAGCTCGAACAAATAGTAAAAAGTAGCTTTTTGGCCTTTTTTTGCAGAAATTTTTTAAATTTCTGGCTTTTTCGATTTTTAGGGACCCCCAGAATTTTGATGAACTTGGTATCCCCACCCCACAAATTTGGGATTTATCTCCCCCCCAACTGGTCGGACCTCTTACATGTATGATTGTAATCTTTAATTATTATTAGAGCTGTGTGACACCTAACCTATCCTTAACTAACTGCCTGAGCCTACATAGCGGATGGCTAAAATCACTCGTAATTGATATACTTATTTCTTAGACTTATGCTTAAATACAAAGCGGATTGCACAACGTGAGTAACGTGGGGGAGGTGATGCGCCCGTCCCATTTATTCCCTTCCAATAATCCTATGCTTCCTAGTTTTTTTGGAAAATTTTTGCCCTGAATTGATCTTCCACAACGAATTTTGAATTCACTTCCCTACCAGTCTGGCGTCTTACATGCACTTGAAGATATGTGTTTGTTAGCCTTAGTAATACCGTTTGATTTTTTATCGTTCCCGAATTCTCTAACGTAAAATTTTTCGCTTTTGTTCGAAAATTTATGTTTGTGGGTACAAATTGGAATATTGAGAAGAATAATCTTATATTCAGACGCAACTACTCGATTTGAAAACATCGCATTACACATTGATTGAGAAATCAAATAAGCAGGAGCAGGGTGAGAGAAAACAATATGTAATTTTTTGTGAGAATTTTCTCTTTAAAATTTTGTCTTCAGAGCTCAAGTTCGCCTTGGAACGTGAAGCGCAAATCAAAGACGATCTCGTAAAAGCGAATGTTACTATTGCTAAAAGCAAAAAAGCAAAAGTGGGAAATTACTATGACATAAAATAAAGAAAGTTTAAAGATTTTCCGTATGTACGTAACTTTCTTTCCTCTATTCGCAGGATGTATTCAAACTAGAGCAAGAACTAGAAATTAGTCGACTAAAATTGAACGTTCAAGAAGAAGAATTTCGACTACAACAATCGACATTGTTGACTGAAATAAACAAGGTAGAAAGAATGTTGACTAAACTAACGAAATTTCTTGATAAATGTATTATGCCTCATTGGGATCTCCTGTGGAATCAAAATTATATTTCCCATGAAAAATTTTGGAAAAAATTCGTTTTTCAAGTTGAAAAATTGTATGAACTTTCCCTACTCTGTTTTTGCAGAAAAATGGCGTAATATGTGCTGAAAAGTCAGCAAATTTGCGCATTTGTCGTCAAAACGTTTACCTTATAAGTGGGGCTTCACACTGCATTCCCAAATTACCCGGGTATCCAGATAGATCAGAGGAATGGTACCCGGATACCCGTAGGTAAATTCGGGTAATTGCTTATGTTAAATAAAGCAAAGTAGCTGTCATTGAATGTTTTTGATCACTGTTTTTTAGCGCGGCGCTAATAAAACATGGGCTGCACTAAATTTTTATTTCAGAATTTACTATGATGAATATAGGTAGGTACGTTTTGAGAACGTTGTCAAAAAATAAGTTTACAATAACACATTTCTCAATAATGCTTAATACGATCACTAATAACTTCGTCACTATTGAAAAAAGAAATAAACTACTGTGCACTAGTAAAATTTTTTTGCGCTAATGGAGTCAAACTGCCATTAGCGGCACTGCTAATGGGTGTGCCGCTAAAAAACTATTTTTGATGTATGTGTAAAAACGTATAGAGTGCATATTGAACAATAACGTGTCCGTCTCCGCGTTTACACTATATGTATACAAGCAGAAAATAATTATCAGCTTATGTATAGTTTAGCTATATGCATATACTTATTTTGGGAACGAGACGGAACAGCAGGGTTTTTGCACACAGCATTCAGCAACATGACAGTGCAATCGAGAGCCTGACGGCCCTTTTAATTAGGTTATATGGCTTCCGGTCCAGAGATGCATTTTCATGCGATTTAAAATGAAAAATACAGAAAGTTACGCGGCGCTTCGTGTTGGTCTTTAAATCATTTATGATCCCGGTTAGAAAATTTCGGCCTAGCTTATGTTTATAGCTTTTAAACACCGATCTTGTGTTGTTTTTTGACGTATTTGACGAAAATCAACCTTTTTCTCGATTATTTTCACGATATCGTCTTGGGGTCCTTTAGAATTATCGTCTTTCGTGAACATAAACTAATTTATATGTGTAAAATGATTAAAACACCATCTGAATTGTAAAAGTTTTTACCGGCTGAAGAATCCAAATTATTGCTTGCCTGTCTAATTTTGAATTTGAGTTGGCCCAGCTGAAAACTCGTTGAATTCACTGAAAATTTGACTTTTCCTTCGGGAAATAGATATTGAAAAGATTTAAAGAAGATAGAAGGAAAAAGAGAAGATTGAAAGAAAGAAAAGATATAAATTTATTTATTCATTTTTCAACGTTTTTGAATATCAAAAAAAAATATTGATTTCAGGGGTAAATTACCTATCGCGCGTTTTTGCTCTCGATTATTGGAAAACGATTTTTTTTTGATGAATAATTATGATTGGTAAATTAGTGACTCAAGAAATATCAGATTCAAAATGGAGAAAAAAATGTTCGACCTCTTTCGCCAACCAAATAGCGTGAAGATCACGATCAGTCATCGATAGTTGCAAAAGAATGTGCTTAAAATGATCTTTCCATCGTTTTACAGGCTTCGATATCAAAATTTTTTGGCCCTAGGCGTCGAACAAGTTACTTTATCAAGCCTCTCATTTTTCGTTCAGAACTCAGAAAATTTGGTTCTAAAGGTATAAAACTGACGCGAACTGAATGATAAGCGAATTTATCAATTTTAATTTTTTCCCAATTTTTACATTAAAGTACAAACTTTAATGTACAAATTTTTTCCCCAATTTGTACATTAAAGCCTGCCCTGTGCAAAAAAATGGAAATAGGCTCTAACGAGCTGCATTATTAATTTTGTTGACCTTTTAAAGGCTTATTCTGATTAATGATCTAGTCACGTCCAATAAATTGATGAAAATTTGAGTTTTTTATATTTAAGCTCACAGCATATGTTACGTGGTAATTCGCTTAACTGGGTAATAAAAAATCGGGTATCTGGGTGGAAAATTTTGGCCGTGTGAAGCTCTAATTATAAGATTGGGAGCGTCTAATCTCTGCTGCGTTTAAATTGGAGAAATTTTGGGAGTCATTATACAACCGAGAATGTTTAATGATTTTACACTTGTAATTTAGGTTTTCAATCAAAATCAGCTGCTTAAAAGCGAGAACGAAAAATTAAAAAACCAACAATGCGCACGATTTCAAAACGAAGAAATTCCTTTAGATGAAGCTCAAATAGCGTCCCTGCAATCTAAGATGCGGAGTATTTTGATCTGACGTAGTTCGAAAACTTTTCGTCAGATCGATTTTTTAGATTACGAAGCTCTAATCGAAGAATACAAGAGTAAACCTGTCGGTCGTACCGAAAATTCTCAAGATTTGATTTCTCTACCAAGCGAAAACGCTGAATTCCACAGTAGACTGTTCTCACCTCGCGCTCTGAAATGCATATGCTGATAATTTCAGGCGTAGTGACGTCACTGCGAAACGAGTTGGTAGATTTGAAAGCTATCAACGAGAAACAACGGCAGCAGAATGTACCACCATTATCATTTGCCAGTTTTCCGAATTTATTCGTGTGCATTAATTTGAAATTCTTTTTTAGGAAGAAATTTCGACGAAGTGTGCATATTTTCAACAGCAGGTCACTGAATTGAATGACAAATTGCGGCGCAAACAGGAGAGGTATTCAATCAAGTCGAACGAAATTCTTCATGAACTACATTGCTTCTTTCTGACTGTAGTTATCAAATATTAAACAGCGATAAAGAGCGCCAATACGGCGAATATAAAAAGTCTTTAGATAGCATTGTCGCCAAAAAAGATAATGATATCGATGAAATGGCCAAAGAAATGATCTTGTTGAGGAAAAGTTTAGCCCAAGTATGCCTATCAATGCAATCAGATTCGTTTTGTCATATTGAGTTTTCGATGATTGGGCTTCACAGGCAAAAGAAATTGAACTTTTGGAAACTTCGACTCTTAATTCAGTCCAAACTGAACTGGATCGTATCCGCTCGTCGTTTGAAGAAATTTCTTCGCAAAATGAACTTTTACAAGTCCAACTACAAGTAAGTTAAAATGTACTTACCTCTTGAACGAGTCAGAGGATTATTCACGCAATATTGCGTTCATATTTTCGTACATGAATTAGTACGCACCTTAACTTCAAATATTACACCAGGAATCCTTGGGTGCCAATGATTGTTTATCAAATCAGCTCCAAGAAGCACGAATGGATGTTTCAAAAATGCAAGCGCAAGCTGATGATGCGATTCAGGTAATTTTCTATGTTAATTAAAATTTGGAATTTTGTTGGATTTGTCACTCACTCATCCAAATTTAACTCGGAATTGAGAAATGTATAAAAAGTCATGCTAACAGATATTAAAGCTTTCAAAAAGATTACATATCAAATTATTGATGGCATATTCATGAATCGTAGTTGGCAATGATCGAGGCATGAACCTTAATTTCGAATACCGTATTTCTCCATTCTTCTATTGATTTCAAACAGTAGAATTTAGTTTTTCTTTTGGTCGAATCGGGCTGTATTCTTAATTTAACATATTCCAACGTTTTTTGGTCAAAAAGTTTTGTTTTTTGGATTAGAATTATTTCTTGAATACTCCATTCATGGTCTGTTTTCAGACGTCTGATCGTCGGAAAACTTTAATCGATGAAATCAACAAACATTTGGAGCATTCGAAAGATGAATTCAAACGAGAAAAAGATGCTCTAATAGTTGAATATGAATCAACGCTCAAAGCGAAAAACGACGAAATTTTCGTTTTGAACGTACGTAAAAATATTATGCTTAAATTAATTTATACGCGCTTCGTTATTAAGGATCGTTTAAACGCGTTGGAAAATGTTTCGATTAAACTTTCCACGATAGAAAACGCTTCCGAAGCCAAAAATAATGAAATCAGACGCTTATGTCAAGAAGTCAACGAATATAAGTTGAAATTTGAATTATGTCAAGTTCAAAATGAAGAATTGCTCGAAAAACAAAAAATGGATTTTGACAATGAAATGAAGAGCTCGATTGAACATTACGAAAACTTACTAAAAGTAAAGTTTATTGAGCGAAAAAAACGAATATTGGAATCAATTTTCTTATGTTCTTTAGCAAAACACGCATGATATAAATGTATCGAAGGAAGAGATCGATAAATTCAAAGAAACGATAGAAAACTGCAAACAGGTATACTGAAAGTGTGAAAAGTAAATTGGAATAGAACATCATTCTAATATCCTAGGTTTAGATAATTAAAAGGCTTGATCAGTAATACACACTTTGAACTCTTTTATCATTATCCTGGTTCTCTGAATTTTGCGAAGTTCATGATTGTATATTGAATTACGTTCAATAATTCTGTACACGTTTTATTCTTTTATCATTCAGGATAGTAAAGATAAAATGGATCAACTGATCATGTTAGACCGGAAACATGGTCACATCGTCAAAGATTTGAAAAGACAAATTCAATCGGAAAAGAAAAGAGCTGACCGTCTGCAAGAGCGAATCCAGGAAATTTTGAGCGAATTATCTCGCAATAGATCACCCGGTTTGTGGAAATATTTTTAAACCTTCACAGTTTTTGTTGTTATATAGCAAGAATTTTAGGTTTGGAAGACATAAAATTTTATCAAGAAAATGTTAAAGAGACACGAACCAACGGAGATACAGGGTAAATTCTAATGTTCTCTGACACAGAATATTTTTTCCACACAATAACCAAATTTCGGACTGTGAAACCAACTTTTTCCTGCCAAGTTACGCTGTGCAATCAAAATCTTGAATATTTTTTTGATTAAGCTGTAGGATTGTCTGTTCAGAAATGCCTTTTTTGCGTTTTACCGCGGTTGAAAAATGTCTTTTCTTATATTTATAGATTTTAAGAATAAAAATATTTTGGATCAATGTTTGATCTCTTTTTCATTTTATTTCGATCTCGAATCGCCTTTTCTACCTTATTGGGACATAGGAAGAAAATTTGAACGGGAAGGAACTGCTCTTTCTCTGAATAAAGACGACAATTATGCAGTTTGCGACACCGCTTTGCAAGTCAAAAATCTGAACATTTTACTCTCAGCGCTGATAAGACCCTTAGAATCACGATGATCGCCAAAATATCTCTAATCAGTTGTACTGCTCTATATGTTAGGCTGGTTCGATTCTGAGTAAAGCCTTGCCTTAGTATGCCGCGTCGAGTCCAACTGTACGACAAAACTTGACTTTAATCGTTTTTCTGATAAAGGAAAGCCAATTTCCGTAACCAAATTTTTCCTAAGTTGCACAGGACAAGCTGGCGTGCGAAAAAAACCTGTTCTGACATTAACTCGATGCATTAGAATACTTCTTGTTCCCAATGTTTTTGTGTACTCCCACGCAGAAGTCTTGGAAACTTGCTCAGTTATGCTGATAAACAGGATTAATTGTGGGCAGAGCATCGATGTTGTATTATCTATTTTTGTAAAAATGTCATTAACCCTAATTTTCATTTATTATTTATCCTCGCACTTTTTCACGGTTTATCTTATTTGAACTTTCAGTAGCGTGTGTTCGTGGACAGTCGTTGGTGGAAATCATAGCAAAGAACATGATCGTCATTCCAATGTAACTTTTTTGAGTCAAATCGTGTAATTTCATTTTTTCATTCGTTTACGGTTCACAGGTTGGTGACAACGACAGCGAATCTTCCGTTACAATAGTCGAAAGCGACGATAACGATTTGATTGGACGCATTGCTCAGCTGCAGAGACAAAATTTCGAATTGTCGGAAAAAGTAGGCATTAGGCAATTCATGGTCAATTGAAACTAGTGAAAAATTTTAAACTCGAAAAATCCCGACTTTTCTCTTGTTATTTATAACGAATATTTTTGATTTTCCCCCTTTTGTTTTTTGCTAACAATGTATGCGTGTGTATTAAGGTTCATATTCTTGAAGAAAGCAGCTCAGCCATGGCCGACGACTTAGTTCGAAAAGCAGCGGTTATTGAACAACTACTTAAAGAAAAACCAAGTAAGTTTTTAGAATCAAACAGAATTCTCTAGAGAAATCGTACCTTGGATCACCAGTACTTGTTCATGTAGATATTTCAGAGTAGTTACTCTAAGTAGGTGAATCGGCATGATCAGCTCGACATTCCCAAAAAAATAGTTGCGGTTCCCGGCATTACAAGTCTGTGGGAGAGGGAAGCAATTTTTTGAATCCAAAATGGTCTGAACTTCGACACGCATGAGCATTTTTCCATAATTTTCATTATCGAACAATTGAAAGTTATTACATAACTAGTATTATGATTAGCATATTTAACATACATGTGCATGGTCAGTCAGCCTAAAAGAGTAAACTGAGATTTTGTTAGGGAAGTAAACTATTTTTTTCTAAGAAAACAGAATATTATTATTCGTTCATTGTGTGCCTACAGGCAAAAATAAAAGCGTTATATAATTTTTATGCGATTGTAAGGCCAAGGAATGGAGAATCATAAAGAAGCAGGGAAACCTTAAACGGCCAAAATCCTTTGGTAGTAACAAAGCTCTCCTCAAAAAAGTGCGAAGAGCAGCCAGTAAATAAGAAAGGCTGATAGCAACCTACAGATGGTGAAAAAACCGGCAGTAAATGTTTATCTGCCCAAAATCCATGGGTGTAGCCAATTGCGCTTTTTTCATATGCGCTTTTGCCAATTGCGCCGATCTAAATGCGGCACATGTCATATGCGCTATTAGCAAATGCGCTGTGTGGTTAAAAGTGCCATTTGCGAATGCGCGTTGTTCATTTGCGCTATAAGTCTAATTGGACACTGAAAAGATAGTATCAAATGAGAAATGTAATCATTATTGAAGACCACCCAAAATAGGCAAAAACAGCATTGTAAATTATCGTACAATCATACAGGACAACACAGCTAGTCACATAGCCACAGAGTTGTAAATTATCAGAAAGAAATTATGTCGCATTTGGAACTTCAGAATTTTTTACACTCAAGCTACAGTATGATCAGGGTGAAATTAGTGCTATTGATTTTATGACCAGCATAGCTCATAATTTGGCTGATCCTTTGGTGTATTGAATACTGTAACTATATGTCTTGCTTATTTTGACTTTCGAACTCAAGTGATAAGATCTGGAGCAAATGTTTACTTTTGCTGCTTCTGAACAAATTCTAATTATGGAGGTGCTGGTCACAGGATTATGCGATCATAGAATCATGATCAGATCATAGAATCATTTACAGTAGATAAACTCTGATATAGATTAACTACATAAGTCTGAGAAAAATAAACATACTGCAAAAATTTCGGATTGGAAAAATTCTGTACAAAAAATGCTTCCTAAACAATTTTTGGGGACAATAGTCATCTTTGTCACTTTTTTTATTACCGGTTTATTCGTTGCCCTTTCTATGATGAATGAAAACACCAAGGCGCATTTGCGAAAAGCGCAATTGCAGTTGGCACATTATACACATGGCGCAAATGCATTGGGCGCATATAAAAATGGCGCACTTGAAAATCGGCGCAATTGGCTAGGGCGCAAATGGGAAAGCGCAGTTGACATTGGCGCATATACTATCAACTGTTCAACTACAGTAGGTTGAGACATCACCATTTTTTCCAAAATCAACCATCTTGACTGAACGAAAATTTCCATTTGTTTTCAAATAAGCCTCAGAACGACGAAGGATGCTCATACTAATATCAAACCTGTAGTGTAAGCGGACATTTTTTTCTGTGTGTTGACATTGATTAGCAATCAGAAGTACAACTTAAGAAAAGGGAGTGCGACCAACGAGGCAAGTTCGTTATCTGCCTACGGATTTCTTCCCATTGCGATTTGAAAAATAAATGAACTGTAGATTCAAAAATAACTATTGACGTTTTTATTCCTTGCAGTTATTAATATGTCGGCATCTACATCTTCGACTCCTACGAATTTAACGATGACAACGGCCACTGGCGCAACCAATTCGCCAGAACATCGCTTGCCCCAAAGTTTGAAAAAAATGTTCGATTTGGTTAAAATTGACCAATCCGCCGGCGATATTCGCGATATGAACAAACGTTTACAACTACTATTGGAAGAAACTTTAACGAAAAATATGCACTTGCAGCGAGTATCCATTTTACATGAGTTTGACTTCCATCGAATCGATCTTTTTTGAAAAACTTTCTGATTATTGTTTGATGAGTAACACTGTTGTTTCCGAATATTTCAGAAAGATAAGTTCAATAATATCCAGAGTTTGGAAGATCACGATATACTCAAAAAATTATTGTTTATACTGTTCCATCTTTTCAGGATCTGGAACTCGTTTCTAAAGAAGTGGTTCGTTTGAAAGCCTTAGATTATGCGAAATAATTTATGGGAATGTCGCTTTTAATGTCGGCTGCTCCAATTTTCAGCAGTGATTTTGTATTATAGTGTAACGCTTTGGTTCATGTATAATTCTTAGTTTTATTATAAAGCAGCCGAGATTCCCTCATATATTTTTGTTCCTGTAATTTTTGTGAAACTGATTGTATTTTTCTGGCGGCGTGTTAGAGCCGCTATAAATAACAAAGTAATGGTATGCTTGCACGGTTGAAATTACAGGTTTATATTTTTATACTTTTCATATTTTGTGTGCTTTTATGAATGTCAGATATGCGGAAAATCGCAACTGGTACGACTCGCTAAGCAAGGAAATTTATTTCTGGCCTTGACTAAGCTTCGATTCGTAAGCTATCAACCTTCACATGTAGTATTTTAACTGTCACGATAAGTGAATTTGTAAATTAAGTTAAGCTTAAGAATTTTGTCCAAATTAGTTTCGTGTAGTAATTGTACAGTAATCCATTATTAAGATGTTTTTCCATTTTTACCATTAGGAAAAATGTAGGTTAATAGCCTATTGTTCTGTACATTTTTACGTTAATTTGCCAAAACGATTATTATTTACTCGGAAATCGTAAAGTACGTATGGAAAGGATTACAGTAGGAAAATAAGAGCCAAAAAACAGGGAACTACTAATCCCTTTTTTCACTTACCAACGTCCACCCGTAGGGTGCCCATCATAAGCAAGTTCAACCAATCAGGTTCAAACGATTTCCCAATAAACAATTCTAGCGAATGAGATTCCCCTCACCAAAACCCCACCTCTTTTTCCGGATCCTCGGAAAAGAAGGAAAAACAGCAGTTAGTTCTTTTGGATTCTCGAAAATCGGCAGCGTCTCAGTTTACCGACTACGTGAGTTCCCCTATTTCTTATTTGTATTTCTCGGACGACGTTCATCCGTCCAGTTGTTTGTTTCTCTTGGACGACGTTCATCCATCCAGTTGTTTGTTTCTCTTGGACGATGTTTATCCGGCCAGTTGCTTGTATTTCTCGGACGACATTCGTCCGTCCCGTTGTTTGTTTTTCTTGGACGACGTTCATCCCTCCAGTTGCTTGTATTTATTTGGACGACGCTCATCCGTCCGGTTTGTTTGGTATTGTTGAGGACGAGGTTCATCCCTCCAGTTATTTGTGTTTAGGGCGACATTTATACGCCAGACGCCTATCCCTCCATAGAATCTCACCTCCCCCCATATTCAGTAGTTTCTCAACTTCCCTTTCACTCAGTTGCTCTTATTCTCCTGCTCATCCCTTTCTCGTGATTTTTATCATGTCCCCTGCCTTATCCACATTGTAATTTAGTCTTTCGATATTAAATTCTAATGAACGAATATTTTAGAAGGCGTTTACGTAATCAGAGAATTGACCATTACTTAACAAGTGGTGACCGTACTAATTTGAACCGAAAAAAGGAAGCCCCTAGTTTTTTATTCCCGCCCTTCCTGTTGAAAAAGTCCCATTCCATCATTCTAAAAGTTCCATTTACGATTCCTCTCCCATTGTCTCGTTGTTAACAAAATCTGGCTGAACAAAAGAAAAGTTTGTCAGACCAATTTCGTCAAATTGAGAAGGAAGCAAAAAACCAAGTTTTGAACACCCAAAAAATGATCCACCCTGACCAGATCGATCAAAGCGTTAGACATTCCATTGAACATGTTGTTGACGACCGACTTAGGGGTCTAGAAGACTGACTAAGAGATGTCATTCCTGGTCAAAATGCCCCAAATCGTGAAATAAATACAGTGTTGAATGATATCCGCTTAGCCAATTTCAGGAACAACCCATTCGTTCCCATCAGATCCCCACCTTTATTTTCCGGTTCTTTTGGTCAAAATTTTTTGGACTGGATAAAAAATTTCGAAACCTTCCTCACCTTTCAAGGCGTCAAACCTGATGATGAAGAAATAAGGAAAGCCTGTTTCGAGTCCTACCTTTCCGGACCTGCTCTAGCCACCTTGGATGATCTGAGGCTAAGACAGAACCCTCCCACCACATACGAGCAGTATAAAAATTGTTTCCAACGTTTATACCCGAATAACTGCGATTGTGATATTCATCAACAAGTTTTGATGGAAAGAAAACAAAAAAAATCAGAACTTGGCACTGAATTTCTTTCAGAACTTAGAAAAATTGCGCAGCAAGCTTTCCCAAATTTGTCCTTGGAGGATAGGGAAAACCTGATAAAACCCATATTTTTATGGGGCTTAATACCTGAAATTCGTGAAATTTTGAGATACCGTGGATTCTCAAACTTAGATGAAGCCCATAAGGCTGTCATGTAGGTAGAATCTCAACGAGCCCGACCTGGTTTCTCATCATCCATTCCCAGAATACCCCCCATTGACATGGTTGCAACAGTTACCCAAAGTAATATCAAACGTTCTTTACTTGATCTCACAGATAAAATGTCAAAACTTTTCGAACAAAAAACGACCCCTGCGCTGGTTTCCTGCACTTATTGTGGCAAGAGCAGCCACTTGGAAAACGTGTGCCGCAAGAAACAATGAGACGACCAACGGAAAAATAGTTATCCCCGCAAGCCCAACACTTGGAAAACCAACAGGGGCTACAGGCAGCCCTATTCGGAAAACCAGTGGTCCAACCAAACTCCGCCCACACCCCAAAATAATTTTGGCCGTTCCAATAACAGCTGCTTTAACTGCGGCGAGCGTAACCATTTGGCCAGGCATTGCACAGCACCACGAAAAAGTAAGTACCCATCCAATATTCACCAACAATCCTGCTCCCCAGATATTGCCGCCTCTTGCCCCCTTGATTTTGATGATATAGAAATGTTCCTCCAATGTTCAGGACAACAGAAAGCAGGCCACATCAATACGTTGTTTACGAAAAGCAACAACCCCAACCAAAAAAGTAAGTCGGTCCAGATGGCCATGACCGAAAATACCCAAACCACCCAACCACCCATCTCCTTGTTAAAAATTAAATTTTCCCCGAAATTGCAAAAATTGGGCCCTTATTTTTTTCAAGCACTTTTCAAAAATAAAAATCCACAAAAGCCGAAAAAACCCACTCCCAACACCAATCAAGAAACGAGCTCTAGGTCCCCAAGCCCTGCCCCATCGGCTGGACATCAACGATTCCCATCACAATCATTGGCAGCGTCAGCCCAATCCACTCGCCCACCAACCCCCAAATCGCCAGCCGAATTTCAAGTTGAGATCGTCTACGCAGACGATATGGAAGACGGTGAATATACAAAAGAATCCCCAAAACCCAACCTAACCCAGAATTCGTTTTTTGTTCAGGCGAGATCACCAACGCAGCCTGAAGAGACCCAAGGCCGACCATGGTGAAAGGAAAATTTTTGGTTACCCAACATAATTTCTTTTTTATGTTTCTTGTCGTTTTTTTGCGCCAATAAATGGCACATTTCAATTATGTGCTATGTCTAGGAGTGGTCATGCAATTGACATCCCGAAAAGTGTCCAATGTGAAGCCCCTAATTCCCCTACCCATCTTAGTAAAACAGTGGCCGATGTCTATATTCCAAAAACCCAACCAGATGCCGCCCCTGCCTTCAAATGTCAAATGCGTACGAGAACTATTTGTACGAACATGGGATTTTTCGGATCAAAAGGCATTGTCCTGGACTCCTCAAAAATTGCCCCAATTCCCGCGTCTGAGTGCAGAGAAGCATTTTTCACCAAAAGTTACCAAAGAAAAAATTTGACCCACGTCTTCCCCAGTTTTTGGAGCACAGAAAACCCACTAAAAGTCGATTTTAAGTGGTGCTGTAGTGATCATTGTACTACAGTAACAAATTTGATTATCGAAGAAGGTAACGTTGCCTCTCGGGAACCTGATCATTTGACCACCGATTTAGGTGACTCTGGCGGTTGCAAGCCTCTTGCCGGACAGTGCACTCTCACTGATGGAATAATTTTGTGGGACGATACCATATTCAAGGACACTTGTTCCCTCCAACTAAAACCCTAAGTAATAATTATGTTGTCATAGATGCTATTCAGAGCGCATTTACCCTAAAGTCTGCTTACACTAAATGTTCCAAAATTGAAGAAGCTGTCCTAACCCACCAAGGAGTCATTTTAGTGCTTAAAAATATGACCCAACTCCCCTCGTCAAATTCAGATGAAAATTCAGACCCTATCCACCCAGACCCAGTGAATGCAAAGTTAAATTTCTTAACACAAAAAATTTTGGACTTGGAATACGAAAATTTCCTAAATGTTTGGTCAGAATTGTGCCGTCAAGCCCAAAAATATCTTGACATCATTTGACAACTTTTACATTTTGACCCCACCCTTGGTGCCGGTGCATTTTTACATCGGACTGACATAATCGCCGAGTTTACTGGCGACGTTCTTACCGTCTCAAAATGTAAATCCCTAAATGCTACAGAAATTTTTACGTCCCATAAAGTAAATGAAATGTGTTACAAAAACCTTCCCATCAGAATTAATGATACACTTTGGTTCGTGACCCCCGGCACCTTCGATCTACTTCCTTTTAGCCCAAAAATTGATTGCCATCATCGACCCATAAGCATATACAAAAATGGAGACAAATGAATGACAGAAACTGGACCCACTCACGTCACTACAGTACCCGTTCAAGTTTTCCGGCATGGAAAATACAAAGTTTTTCATTTTGACTCACCAGCCATTTTTCATGATCAGTTAGGATCTATCCCCTCCAATTTAGCTTTTTTGAAGCAGTACATGTACAAAGTGCACAGCTTAGAAGCTAATGTGCATAGAATAATGAACTATACCTCAGAAATGTCGTTGAACATCTCCATCATTTATGAAGCCCTGTCATGAGCAGGCCAAGGCATGTCAAAGGCCATGCAAGGATATTCCAAATTGTTGGAATGGATTATCAGTGGCGTAGCCAACAGTGTTACAGATGGCTTGAATAACCTGCTGAGAGGTCCCTTACAATTAATCGTTAATGGTCTAGTGGTCATAGCAAGCATTGCTGCAGTAGTTTTCGTCCTCTTTTGGTCTTGTGCGTACCTCCATAACATGCGCGCCAAAAGAATGCCCCCACTGTTGCCATCTGCAGCATCCCTCTACGAAAATCCCCACCATTCTAGCGAAGACCTGCCTCCTCTACCAACCCTCGGACAAGCCCTGTTCCAACTTGTAGCCCACCAGGCCCAAAACTCGGAAGCTACTCACTCGTGCAGCAGCAGCATTCGTTACGTGAAACGAGCAATTCCTAGTGCCCCATCCATCCTATTTCATTTTGCATCCCAAAATGATATAATTGATAGAATCCCACATGTTTTGCTTACAATTAATAACCAAAAAACCGTTTATGCTATGGTCGATTCTGGCGCAGCTTACTCGATCATGGATAAAAAAGTTGCAAGTTCCATAAATGACCTTGTCTGGAAAAATTCCCCCACTATCATGGAAACTGCTGCGAATAAACTCCCTATCCCCTTGGTAGGTTCCGCCATCGTGACTCTAAATGTGGACGATTTGGAAGAAACAATTGTGGTTCAAATACAAGACGATTGTCCCTCACCTATTATTTTAGGTGCCAATTTCACTAACCATTTCAAAAGCTACGAATTCAACAATGAAAATTCCTTTGTCCATTTTGGAAAAACCATTGTCCCATGTAGAGGCATCACCTACAACCCTCCCAAACATCGAGGCGAAATTTCTTTGCCTGGTACTGTTTCCCTTCCACCCAGAACCATCACAGAGTTTACTGTACCGGTATCAAAAATGTGCGAAAATACGAAAACTGTTGAATTCTTTCCACGCGATAAATTACTTGAAAAATTCGGAATTTGCGCAGCTAACAGTGTCTCCACCATTTTTCAAGGCCATATCATGGTTTCCATTTTTAATCCCACCCAAGCCCCAGTTGTCCTATATGAGAAAACAAGATTGGGCACAATCCAAACTTTTACCGAAAAACCAGCAATGGTAGCCCAGTGTAATTCCACACCCAATGAAATATTAACATCCAATAATATAATGAAATGGTTGAACTCCAATGTTGACTTATCCCAAACAACCATCAGCCCGAATGAGAAGAAAAAACTTTTGTCCACCCTTGCAATGTTCCCCGAACTATACTCAACCTCCAAAGCCGATAATGGACGCACTAGTTTGGTTGAACATGTGATTGACACTGAGGATACTAAACCCATCCGGAGACCCCTTTTTCGTACCTCCCCAAAAGAAAAGGATATTATTCGTCAAGAAGTCGAAAACTTGGAACGCCAGGGTATCATTTCCAAGAGCACGTCCCCTTATTCTACCAACATGGTTCTTGTAAAGAAAAAAGATGGTGGCATGCGTTTGTGCATAGATTTTCATGGTATAAACAAAGTCACCAAAAAAGACAGTTACCCCATCCCCCGAATTGATGATATTTTCGACACCCTTCACGGCATGCAGTTTTTCACGTCCCTTGACCAAACCAATGCCTATTACAGTATCCCAATCAAGGAAAGCGATAGAGAAAAAACAACTTTTAACAGCCCCACCAGCCTTTATCATTTTAATTTCCTACCCTTTGGTCTGTGTAACGCCCCTGCCTCCTTCCAGCGCCTCATGGATGTTCTTTTATCCAACTTGCAGTGTCAAACCTGTCTTGTCTACTTGGACGACGTGCTTGTTTTTGGAAAAACCCATGACCAAATGCTTGACAGGCTGAAAGAAGTGCTTTCTCGAATGCAGTCAGCAGGACTAAAATTGAAAGTCCAAAAGTGCAAATTTTCACAGTCCCACATGAAATATCTTGGCCACATAATTTCAGCTGACGGAATTTACCCTGACCCTGAAAAAATTGATGCAGTTCAGAAAATGCCCGCCCCAAAAACGGTAAAACAAATAAAGTCCTTTTTGGGATTGATTTCTTATTACCGTCGTTTCATTCCAAATTGTTCCACACTTAGCAAATTGTTACAAAAAGATGTTCCCTTCATCTGGGGACAAGATCAACAAGGTGCTTTTGATGGCCTAAAGCAACACCTCATATCTGCACCCATCCTTTCCCAACCAGATTTCGCACAACCATTTATTTTGCAAACTGATGCTTGTGTCACTGGCATAGGCGCTGTTCTCAGCCAAATAGGATCCGACAGAAAGGAATACCCCATTGCGTATGCAAGCCACAGCCTAAACCCTCATGAACAAAAATATTCCATAACCCATCTAGAAACCCTCGCTGTTGTTGAATTTGTTCGTCATTTTCGCCCATACCTCTATCAACATGAGGTCACGGTCCACACTGATCACACAGCTGTAAAAAGCATTTTGGAAAAAGAAAATAACCCATCCCCCCAAAGTTGCCGTTGGGGCTTTGCCCTAAGTGACTTTAAGCTTAACATCCAACCCAGAAAAGGCACGGCTAATGGAAATGCAGATGCTTTATCTCGTACTCCCCTTCCCACCACCAGTTCTGCTTTTGATATTGACAATTTTTCACAGTCCCGTCCTGAGGGACCCATGCCCATCAACAGTGTTTTAGAAGCAGAAGCTTCAGAAAATGAAGAAATATTGGAAAATTTCCAAGAACAGCAGCTTTGTGACCCTATCCTTCGGAAAATCAAAGAAAAAATAGAAATCGGAGACCCTGTCCATGTTCAAAATTTCTCCCTCGAAAATGATTTGATTTACAAGCAGCAAGGCCCCCTCAAAAAACTTTATGTACCCAGTGTTCTCCAACAAAGTATTATCAAGGATAACCATGATAATAAGTTTGCTGGCCATTTTGGAATAAGAAAAACGATCAACCTTACCAAAAGAAAGTATTTTTGGCCGGACATGGCAAAAATGATCACTGATTATTGCCGATCATGCCACCCTTGTCAAGTGAATAAACCCACACACCATAGAATTACGGTTAATCTAGTTCCCATCCAAGTAAAAGGCCCATTTGAAAGGGTAGGTGTTGATTGTGTTGGTCCCATGACCCTTTCTGAACATGGGAATCGTTTTATCATCGTTTTTATCGATTATTTCACGAAATATGTCGAAGCTATAGCCACCCCCGATATTACAGCAATTACCGTTGCCAAAGCTTTTGTCGAAAAAATTGTTTGTAGACACGGAGCTCCCAAAATTTTGCACTGTGACCATGGCACTGATTTTACTTCAACCCTCATGACAGAAGTCACTCGACTTTGTGAGACCAGAAAAGTCAACACTACCCCCTCTAATCCCATGGCCAACGGCCAAGTTGAACGTGCAAACCAAACCCTTGTTGTCCGCATGCGGATGTATGTTGACGATTGGCATACTGATTGGGATGACCATCTCCCTTTTGCCATTTTTGCCACAAATATTCACCAAAATGAAAGCACTGGCTATTCCCCCTTCGAATTGTTATATGGTCGACAACTGGACCTCCCGTCCGATATTTCTCGAACCCCACCATCACCCTACGCCATAGACATGAACGATTATGTCAATGATGTCACACATCATTTTCACACTGCTTTGACCATTGTCCAGGACCGCATAAGAAATAGCCAAGCTCTTTATTCAAAAAAGTATGGCATGAAAACTAACAACCACGAATATAAAGTTGGTGACCTGGTCCTCAAACCCGTCCAAACAGTAAAACAAGGACAAACGTCTAAGTTGGCCCCCCTACCCCTTGGTCCCTACAAAATTATGCGGATATCCTACCCCAACCTCTGGATCTATAACCCCAAAACGGATCGAGAAGAGGCAATTCACATCAACAATATGCAGCCGTATCATCCAAAAGTCAACGTCCATTCAAATCAATCAAAAGATGAAAATCAACGACGTCCCCATCCAGAAAATGCCTTCCCCCGAGCTCAGCCTAGCTCCACCCACCATTCTGCTCGACCCGATTTGCCAGCTTCGATCGAATTGTGACCTGCCCAAAGGAGGACGTTTGCTTTATAAAGAAGGGAGATGTCACAATAGGTGAATTTGTAAATTATGTAAATTAAGTCAAGTTTAAGAATTTGGTCCAAATTAGTTTCGTGTAGTAATTGTACAGTAATCCATTATTAAGTTGTTTTTCCATTTTTAAGTTGTTTTTCCATTTTTACCATTAGGAAAAATGTAGGTTAAGCAGCCTTTTGTTCTGTACATTTTTACGTTAATTTGCCAAAACGATTATTATTTACTCGAAAATCGTAAAATACATATGGAAAGGATAACAGTAGGAAAATAAGAGCCAAAAAACGGAGAACTACTAATCCCTTTTTTTCACTTACCAACTCCCACCCTACGGGTGGACTACTTCAAGGAACCCGTCATAAGCAAGTTCAACCAATCAGGTTCAAACGATTTCCTCCCATTCCCAATAAACAATTCTAGCGAATGAGATTCCCCTCACCAAAACCCCACCTCTTTTTCTGGATCCTCGGAAAAGAAGGAAAAACAGCAGTTAGTTCTTTTGGATTCTCGAAAATCAGCAGCATCTCAGTTTACCGACTACATGAGTTCCCCTATTTCTTATTTGTATTTCTTGGACGACGTTCATCCATCCAGTTGTTTGTTTCTCTTGGACGACGTTCATCCGCCCAGTTGTTTGTTTCTCTTGGATGACGTTTATCTGTCCAGTTGCTTGTATTTCTCAGACGACGTTCATCCGTCATGTTGTTTGTTTTTCTTGGACAACATTCATCCATCCAGTTGCTTGTATTTACTTGGACGACGCTCATCCGTCCTGTTTGTTTGGTATTGTTGAGGACGAGGTTCATCCGTCCAGTTATTTGTGTTTAGGGCGACATTTATCCGCCAGACGCCTATCCCTCCATAGAATCTCACCTCCCCCTATATTTAGTAGTTTCCCAACTTCATTTCACTCAGTTGCTCTTATTCTCCTGCTCATCCCTTTCTCGTGATTTTTATCATGTCCACTGCCTTATCCACATTGTAATTTAGCCTTTCGATATTAAATTCTAATAAACGAATATTTTAGAAGGCGTTTACGTAATTGGAGAAATTGACCATTCACTTTTGAATCAAGCTTGATGAAATTACCACATTTATGAAAATTGTAGTTGAACAACACCCATGGGAAAAATTTTATAGTCAAAAATGTGTGTAAACAATTTTATTGACAATGCTATTTTTTGTCAATTTTGTCACATTAAACGAAGTGGGAGCCATGTCATATTAACTGAATTGGTGATCAGTCACATTGATGGGAAAACCCATACCATATTCCATAGGAAATACGGCGGTGACACTGCAAGTGACATGCTGTGACCCCGTTGGGTGGCTCCGTTATTATTCTTCGTTTCAGGAACCTAACCCAGCTGGTACTACCACAGGAAAACCTATGGTGTATCTCGGCCTTGTCCTTGGGTTCAGCTGTAGAATAATGGACAACGGGGCTGGGTCAGGGGTGCCAATCCCTAGTCCTCATTCACTGGGAATGAGGGACGGTGCCATTCGCAGAATGGGGTACTGTAGGGGACCCGATTTTTAACCTAAATCCCCTTATTGGCCCTGACCTTAAGGGTCTGAGGGCTTTCTCAACTGAGGGTACTCTCAAGGGAAACTAGCTTAGGGAGGATTCCCACAAATATACCCTCAACAATAATAACCCCTGAGAAGACATACTAAATCCTCTTCTCAAAGTACTCGGCGCTGGGCGATGGGTTCGAGGGTCAATGCATGGGTCCTACGGATGGCGGTGAGCGGGTATGGGAATCCGAAACGATTCGACGTAAAAGGTAATGCCGCTGCCGGTCGGCAGGCAGCAGTATCAAGCATTTCCTCGGGGAGGGCGACGGGGATTCTCGATCAATGGCGATGGGGGTGAACTCCTACGATTGGGTTACTGTAACAGGCAATGTAAGGAAGACTGGAGGCGAGAGTATGCAAATTTATTGATGAGCGGCGAATGCAGATGTAATATAAAATATAATAATAATGGTGACAAATGGCAAATGCAAGACGCAGGCTGTAAAAACGGCACAAGACGATTAGGTCCAAAAATGAGTCAAAGAGGACAAGACACAAAATTGACAAAACAAGCCGTTTTAAAGGGCTCCATAAACTACAGTATGCCTTGGGCGGAGTTAACACTCCCCCAAGCTAACTTCTGCAGCGGAAATCGCTGCTGAAGATGCCTATGGTCACATGGACATTTTCCAGTTCACAACGTTAAGCATTGGGGCGAGTTTTCACTCTCCATGCTCAACATAGGAATGTCATCTATTGAGAATTTCCAACTAGTCATTTCACGTTGTGAAATGTCGCTAGTTTTACTGATAAGAGGTGCACGTTGTGCTCCAATTACAGTGATGAGCTTGGAGAGCTTATCTCTAACAGAAATTCTTGACTATCAGGTACATACCGTAGTCCACGTGTGCGATAGAAAATAATAAATCGAAACGGAAATAAAAGTGCGTAAATAAAACAGAAACGAAACATAAAGAGTACACACATACATTGCATGAAAAAATTATAAAAACGAAGTGTAAAATTGATGCAAATTACTGTAACACAAAACATGACGAAAAACATAACCAAAAATTGTGATGTGAATCAGGTGATGTTCGGCGAAATTCATCGGCACGTGACATGGGGGTCCTTCGAAAAAGGGCGTCCTCATCCTTGTATTATCGAGTGCGGCATGTCCGTGGAGGTCAAACGTCCAGGTAGAGGTGACAGCGGGCGGTCGATGGTCCAGTGGTTTTTGGGTGCATTTTGGCTCGTGGAGTTATGTTAATGGTGCGTGGAGTTGCTGACGTCAATTTGAAGTGCATGGGTTTGCAGATGTCAATTTATCCATTTGATGAAGTTGCCAAGTGTCGATTGATTTGTGAAATCTGTAACGAGACTAAAAGAAAAATTTTAGGGGCGAGATATAGGCTATCACATGGATGTGCCTGTGATATGAGGCAATACCCTAGTTTAGATGCATTGGTCACTGCTCATTCTCTTCTTTACACTGCTATCCCAGCATGGAGGAGGAGTGGGTATTCCGTGAGGGGCATGGCGATCCTTCCAAAAAGGACGACCTCGTCCGTGAGTCGACTAAAGAAGTGAAGAGCCACTTGATTAGGGGAGGGAGACCTCTGCATCAAGATGTGGGTCAATGAGATATTGTGTAAAATCTCGGCTTGTTGATGGAAGCAACAAGAGTGCCATCTAGATTACCTGTGAGGTAGAAGGTATCTCCTCTGCTTCAGTAGGCTGATCAGATGACATGTAGCATCTGAGCTGATCGACATGCAGTGTATCTTCTTGATCTGCCTCAAGCCGAATGGTGACATTAGGATACGCCACATTTGTGACAAAGTAGGGCCCATCATAAATGGGCAGCAATTTAGGCATCAGACCACATTTGCCATTGGTGCACAGTTTGAACACGTGATCGCCAACTTTGTATGAGACATCTCGTGCCATGCGATCATAAGATCGGGCATAAGCCACCTGTGATCTCTCAATTCGGCTCTGGATCAAGGTCAAGGCATTTGTAAAATGCGGTTTGACCTCCATATCATATGTAGAAACATCAATGATATGGGCCTGAGGGTTGAATGAGAGCGCCGCATCAACAGGTAGCATGGGCCTACGACCATAAATGAGCTCAAAGGGGTAATATCCTGTGGACTCATGCATGCTAATGTCGATGGCGAACACAGAATATGGCAGGTGTTCATCCCAATCAGTATGACCTTGGTGGACATACATACGTAGCCATGTAGCCAGTGTCTGACCAGCTCTTTCCACTTTTCCGTTTGTCATCGGGTGATAAGCGGTGGAGTGGATTTTCTTAGTTGAACAAATGGCAGTGATTTCAGTCATCAGTTTGGACCTGAAATCAGTACCACGATCAGACTGAAGAATCTTCGGTGCCCCATGTCTGCAGACAATTTGTGTGACAAAAAGGTGTGCTATGGTTTGCGCAGTAATGTCCTGAGTAGCGAAAGCTTCAACCCATTTGGTAAAGTAGTCAATAAAGACTACAATAAAACAGTTGCCACTTTCACTAGTCGTCATTTGTCCCATACAGTCGACACCTACTCGGTGAAATGGCCCTGTAATGGTGATTGGTTTCAGAGTTGCTTGGGTCTTTTGTCTCGCAGGTTTATTCCGTTGGCAAAGATCACACCCCTGACAAAAGGACTTGACATCCGTAATGAAGGAAGGCCAGTGGTACCTGCGGGCTATAAGCCTCGCGGTACGTTTTGCACCAAAGTGTCCAGCGAGAATGTCATTATTGTGAGCCTCAATAATGGTAGTAACCATTGATCGAGGGATGACAATCTTGTTGGACTCGCCTGTCCATTTCTGAAGGATGTTATCCAACAGGTGGTAGCCATTAGCATCATTCTGGTCACTGTAGGGTTTTAGTGACCTAAGAATGGAGGCTAATTCCGGATCCTCAAATTGAGCTGCGAGAAGGTCATGGTGCTGCGCATCCTGTGATATCTCTGCATAAGACTCAGACCTCGCCAGGCGCTGCGCACCATCAGTGGTCCTTTGGGATGATCTCACCAGGTGCTGCGCACCATCAGAGATCATCATAATTTCTCCCTCGGGTCTGTATAAGGGAGTATTGTCGATACTCTCCCCGGCAAGGGATTTAGGATCAGGCAGGCGTGATAATGCGTCAGCATTACCATTAGACTGACCTTTTTGTGGCTGAATTGTCAGTTTGAATTCAGCTAGCGCGAGGCCCCACCAAGCTATCTGGGCTGATGGGTTAGGTTTCTCCAACACAGCCTTAACAGTGGTATGAACGGTCTGAACAGCCACCTCATGTTGAAAGAGGTAAGGCCGAAAGTGCTTGACCGAATGGACAACAGCGAGAGTCTCTAACTCCATAATAGTGTAGTTTTTCTCAGCTGCCATTAACCCTCTACTGGCATACGGGACAGGATGGTTGTATCCATTATCATCTAACTGGCTCAGAACTGCTCCTATCCCCGAAGTACTTGCATCTGTTTGAAGGATGAAAGATTTCATAAAGTCTGGATGGCGCAGAACAGGAGGGTTCATCAACAGCCTTCGGAGTTTGTTGAATGCCGCTTGCTGAGGTTTTGACCACAGGAAGGTAACTTCCTTCCGTGAGAGCTTGGTCAGCAGCTCACTGAGCCGGGCGCAACCAGGGATGAAAGGCCTATAATGAGACACAAGACCAAGAAAAGACTTGATGTCTTTGGCGTTCTGTGGAATGGGTAGATCCTGGACAGCAGCCAATTTGACTTTATCCGGTTCTAGGCCGTTCTGTGAGATATGGTACCCTAGATATTCTACCTCAGAGTGGGAAAACTTGCACTTGCTCAGTCTGAGCTTCATTCCACCCTGATGGAGATGCGTAAACACATTCGTCAGTCCCTCAAGCATCTGGGTGTGAGAGTTCCCGAACACGAAGATGTCATCGAGATAGGTCAGTGCTGTGCGCCACTGCAGTCCTGTGAGAAGCAGATCCATGAGGCATTGAAATGTCCCAGGGGCGTTGCAAAGACCAAAAGGCAGATAGTTGAACTCGTAAAGTCCAATAGGCGTGTTAAATGCTGTTTTCTCCTTGTCTGCCTCGGCAATGGGTATAGACCAGTAGGGGTTAGCCTGATCAAGGGTAGTAAAGTATTTCATACCCTTGAGTGTGTCGAGGATATCATCAATCCGTGGGAGAGGATAAACATCTTTTTTCGTGACCTCGTTAAGACCACAAAAGTCCACACACATCCGGTGTGACCCATTTTTCTTGCAAAATCAGAATGGTATTAGTAGCCCAAGGGGATGTACTAGGCCAAATAATACCTTTCTCCTGGAGCGCTTTGACTTCTTGTATGATGAGATCCTTTTCCTTGGGTGGGGTGTGGTAAGGGAAACGGCAGACTGGATGAGCGTCACCCGTGCTGATCTCGTGGTGCATGAGGTCAGTGGAACCTGTGTCCTTTTCATCAATAGCATAGAGTTCAGTGAATGTGACCAGTAGATCGAGCAACACTGTTTTATCGTGTGAGGAGATATCAGGGGATATCACAGCATTTGCCTCGACCCACTTACGGTCAAGAATGGTATCACACTTGACCACCGATCCCTGTGAGGAATCAGTGTGCATCTGCACATGACCGATGGTCGTGTGCGGGTAGAGAACCACTGGGTGTGTACTCGGGTTAACTACCTGTAGGGGTATGGGACCATTACTCACAGTGCTCACAGTACCAGCAAAATACACACTGCGTTGTTGTCCCAAAAAAGGCTTAGGAAAGAAAGCTACCTCGGGCACATTTGCGTATAATGAAGGTACAGGTGTAGTAAATTGTGTCAAGGAGCGAGGCTCGAGGACAATCAACTCCTGCAAGGGTAATGCCCCACGAGCTGAAGGAGGATTGTGAATGAAGCCCTCACACGGAACCCGAAGTTCCTTGAACTGATGAAAGGATTTCTCCCAGTTCAAGCTGACGCAATTGAACCGTCCGAGGAAGTTTGTCCCCAAGACTAGTTCAGCTGAACAGTTCTCCTGAACTTGGACCTGGATCTGTTCAGAGACATCAGCCACTGTCACTGTGACATAGGCAGCGCCTAGCAGTAGAATTGAAGACCCATTGGCTGCTATGGGGCAAGCCCTAGTCTCTGTGAGTACCAAGTCGGGTAGCTGAACTGCCAACTTGTGATCCAGGAGCGAGAAAACTGCTCCTGTATCAATCAGAGCTTTGGCTTCCACCCAATTGTTCAGTAGAACTTTGATATGAGGGGTCCTCATTTCAGTGGGGTAGAAGGCTGACGCCACATGACCTGGGTCAGGTATGGAGTCATCAAAACTCGACTCTGGCGCATCAGTTCGCTTCAGTATTGGCAAACCAGTGCGTCCAAGTAGTCCTACCAGAGCATAACCAACCGATGCTTTCGGATCGGTCCAAGGAGTGGGATGAACCTGAACAGTAAGTACATGATCTGATCGCTCTCTTAAGCTCTGAGTAGCTCGTAGTGATTCGACCACAGTGTCAGAGAGTAGGGGCACCTCTAGTACAGGGGATGCAGGTGCATCAGAATCACTAGGCTTGCGAAAACGGCCTTTCTCAAGTGTAACTGGAGAATTTCCAGGCAGGGGTCGAGGACAGTTTGACCCTGACCTGGCCATAAGATGATGACTAGCCCGTCTAGAAGAGGTAGGACTACCTCTAGTTGACCCACGTGATGAGGTGACCGAGGAAGCTCGCGAGTGTGGCCGAGAAATGGATGAAGTCCTTGACCTTCATCGAGACCTGGACCTGTTGGAGGCCCTTGATAGTGAACATGTGTTCTCCAACCAGGGTTTGACCTGATCAATCTCAGCTGTTGTCAGAAGAAGTAGCAGTTCTACCGCATTCAACCGACAGACGTGTTGTTGGTAATCAAACGTGATATTCTGGAATTGTTCCAGAAAGTCCAATCCCAGAATCAGATCGACCGGTGCCCAGAAAGGAGACGTAGTCTTACACACATGGAAATGTATATCCACTCTTGTGTGTGGCTGATGGGTTCCAGGCAACATGATCTCATACAGTCCGGATAGGAGAGTATGGACGGCTTTCCCATTGATATTCATTAATAGGTTAAAGTCGTGATGTTGCTAGAAAGCCATCGCCGCCTTCGGACTTCCTTTAATTAACACTTTGTGAAGGCGTTGACTAATGATGGTCCATGGACAACCAGTATCAAGGAAAGCAGGAGTCTCCTTGTGGTCAACCAGTACAACAAAACACAGAGTGATCCTGTCTAACTGAGTTGGCACATCATTCTGTACGTAATGAAAACCTACCGAATGCTGAACTTTCCTGAGGAGGTTCAACCGAGAGTATTGGCTAACAAACCGAGCCTGTCTTTTCTGCAGGAGGTAACTGAGGTAATAGGAGACCCCAACGTAGATGAGAAATCCTGTACCAGCCAGCACTGCCAAAGCCATGAGGGTGTTAAAGATCAACTGCACCGGTCTATTCTAAAGAGACTGTAAGCCCTGTATGAGGTTGTGCTGCTGACCAGTAATCACATGGTTTGCTGCCAGACCAACACCTTCCAGTGAGGCTTTGATGTCAGTCCTTACCTCGGCAACCCCCTGATAAAGAGTATCTGGTTGTAGGGATAGACCAGCGGTATAATTTACCAATCAGTTTAAGACTGCTTCAATTTGCTCAGCCATGTAAACATACTGTTTAAAGAATGCAAAACTTGAAGGGGTCATTGCCAACTGATCATGAAAGAGCCCAGGAGCATCAAAGTGAGTGAGGTTGAAACGCTGTTTCCAGAACAGTTCAAGCTGAATGTGGCTCACATGGACTGTGCCAGACTCAGTAAACCAGCCCAAGCGATTTCGAAAAATCCCCGTGAAGTGGTGGTCACACGGCACTTTTGGGCTGAATTTAGTGAGATCTGGGCCACCAGGGGTGGCAAAATAAATGGTACCACCAACCTGTATGGGTAGATACTTGTAACAGGTGTCCCCTACCCAGTAGGAATGGTAGACATAAGTGGCCTTGACCTTTTGACACGGCCATATTGTCAGTGCTTCACCCATGAATTCCGCCGTCAGGTCATTCCTTTGCAGAAATGCCTGAGCTCCTAGTGTAGGGTCAAAGTAAAGCAACTGCCAAGTCAGATCAAGGTAGCCTTGAGCATGAGAGCAAAGCTCAAGCCACATGAACCGAAAATTGTTAATTTCCAATTCTTTAATCTGCTGAGCCAGGTAGTTCAGTTTGGCATTGAGGGGGTCAGGACGGGAGTCCTTTGCCAATCTGAACAACCTTTGGGTCAGATTAAATCTTCCGTGGATGCGTAGAAGAAGACCCTGATCCGTTCACACTGTGTTTAACTGGAGGTCAGGACACAACCGAAAGACGCGAGAGTTTCCCGGGATCTTCAGGGCAACTTGCAAATCATGGATGATGATATGGTTCCCTGACACAGACGCAGTGTAATTGCCCTAAGGAGGATAATGACACTGTGCTGTAAAGTTTGTTGCAGGCCAAAAAATTACCCCGTCCAGAGTAGTGCATTGACCTGCAGTGGGACTGCATCCACCTACATCTCCTAAGGTACATAGAGCTGTAGTGTCATCCCACGAAGCGACCTGTCCCTCCTCGATGAAGAGGTTAGTCAATATCTTGCAGATGTCAATGCAGCACCATGAGTACATCACTTCCAGTGTTTGGTTAGTGCTATAAAAGCCAGGGCGTATTTCCACAAGCTTTTGTAAACCAAACACCTTTGTGTGATGTGCTAGCATACAAGCTGCAGGCGCTAGATGCTGAGTGGTGATGACGTCTGCAGTAATGCCCCTAGATCTGAAAAAACCAGTGTTGGTGCACACCTTACGGTTTCGCAAAGTACACTTCCATGCTAAAGTAGTGATTGGATCAGAAATAGGAACATACACTTTAACATTCATGCGTCGTGGACTCGACAAAGATTTTGATGGTTTGCATTCAACTTTTTGAGGTAGCTCAAGTGGATGACCACTTCTTGAAAGACCACAAAATTGGTACTGAATAGCATGTATTGCTGAGCTCATTCCTAAGAACAGTAGTGTCGCAAAGGCCCAATTTATTATGTACAAACTATTTACAAATGGTGCTCGTAAATATACACCAAAATGTACAGTTTTCACCCGTCGGACGACTTCATTCTTTGTGGTCATCATCCGATGATACCGGGTCCTCTCCAGGGAAGTTGATGACCAAGCTTCAGCACGGGTGGACTTCGCGAAGAACACCAATCTTCGGGGACCGCGGGGTGGTTGCCACGTTTTTTCTAGTTGACACGAAAATGGCCTACGATACAGATTTCGTGTCTGTTCACCAATTTCTAGAGATTATTTTGTTATCCGAGACATTTGAAAATGAATAGACCGTGGGTCAACTTGATGCAAAGTTTTTACGGCATGGAAACTAGCAAAAGCATAAAATATTTTTTGGGACACAAATCAAGATCATGAAAACAACATTACTTGACCGCTATTGATGTGGAAAGGGGATACCTACAGTCTATTTTTCTTGAAATGCTATGGGAATTACTATTTCACATCTTTGTCATTCCCCTAAAGCATATGTCATCACAAAGGGTTGGAAATTTGTGTCTACTTGACACGATTTCTGAGAGATTCTACCTTCTTTTGCATAGGCCTATGATAAGTTGAAAATTAATCATACCTCAAAATCAGATATTTTGGGTAGTTTCGCGCGCTGAGTTCCATGGTACCATTCGTTTTGCTTATAAACGAAAATTTGCGCCGCTACAGTATGCCAAAGTTCGAAAATTGATCATTTTTTTGCATTTTTCAGTGGTCTTACTATCCAAGCGATATTTCATGATCGGATTGATCTTACTTGAGAAATGAATATTCATTTTACAGAGGAGAGAATAAGCTCTCTTCTGATGTAACATTTACAGTAAACGATTGCATATTACACTTTTTAATAGAGTTTAAAGTGTCAAAAACGAGCCGTCAAAATGGAAAAAATTTTGTTTATGGGCACTCCCGAGCACCTTCCCATTGGAAGCCGCAGAATTTTATTTTCTTATATTGTATCTCATGCATTTTTACTGCTTTGGTTAAATTTTCATCAAAATTTTTATACCGTTTTGGGAGCTGCACTGCTCTGAAGAAGGCATACTTATGAAAATTCCATAAAAATCATTGTATTTGCCGGGTGACCCTTGTCTACCCCTTGGGGTATATTTATTACCTGTACTGTAGAATTATCAAACAACTAACAGACCATAGTTTGATGTATTAATTGTTTCACAAGCAAACATTTTACACTCCGCAAGAAAGTTTTAACAGTCAAAAAGTAGAAGCGAAAATGAAGAAAAATCCTGATTGGAGGCACTCAAGAGCACCTTCACCTATCATGCCGCAGAATTTTATCTTTTTATTATACTGTTCACACATTTCTACAGTAGATGTGAAAGCAGCATAGCGATTCGAATACCCCTGAAGAGCTACATAGATCCAAAGAAAGCGAAATTCTGAAAATTGTTCAAAAATCAATAAATTGTTTTTGGAATTTTTGTGTTTTTATGGAGTAGATTCATTATATCAATACTGGAACCAGAAAATACATTAAAAAGGCAACAATTTTTCAGACATGTTGTAGAAAAACAGTGATTTATGATTCTAACTGCATTTTCATCTACTTGATGAATTTTGTTTAATTCTGTTGAGTCACTGATCTAAAAGGATTATAGAAGCAGCCCTATGCCCAATCAATATTCACCAAACTGATTCAAGTCACTTATCTAAAAAGATGATACAAGCACCTGAAAAGATGATACAAGCACAAACCTCACAAGGTCTATGTTTTCACCTGAAAAAGATTAATCATGACGCTCACTGTGCGAATTGTTGCAGTAATCTTCAGATCAGAAATAAGCAGAATAAATTTTGTGTGTGTGTTGATCTAAACATATTAGAGTGAAAAGATAAAAAGACGTGTGCCAACCATAGATGTACGGCCATCATATAAGGAAATTGTCTTTTAATCTTACAGCAATCTGTACTGTACCAAAGATGTAGCATACCTGAATGGAGCAACAGAAGTATAAGAACCCCAGCCTTAAAATCAATAGGGTCTCTGCAAATTCAAAACAACATGCAAAAAAAGGCAAAAACGCTCCTGGGATCTCAAAAACTGTTGGGCCCAAAATCTAGATATTTTGTATGTGTAATTGGGGTCAAGTTTCATTGGTAAATTTATGAGTGCGGCTAATAATCTGACATTTTCAAAATTTTACAATAACATTAACATTATATGAGTGGAATAGTGTATATTCTCCTTTTGGTGCCAATCAAGTGGCAACAGCTTGGTTTTAAATGTCGTAAGGCAAAGTTTTGTTGCAATGACATCCTCATGTCATTGAAAATTCACTGATAAAATTTGGCACCATGCACACTTACAAAATATCTACATTTTAGGCTCAACAGTTCTCAAAATTCAAGGGGATGTCATTGCCTATTTTTAAAATTTTTTTTCAAATTTGCAGAAACTCTGTCTATTTTAAGGCCCAGATTTGTATACTTATATTGCTCATTTCAGGGTACCCTACATCTTTGGTACAGTGCAGTTTATTGTAGGATCATAATTAATTTTTCTTAAATGATTGCACCCCATATGTATTGACGCCAACGTGCCACTAACAACCAATTGAAAGTCGTTAAAGTTGAGAAGTGGTCTCCTACAGTTCCTATTGCAGTAAATTTTAGATCAGAATTGGGCCGAATACATTCCTGAAGTTTGTCTGATGAAAAAATATCAATGAAAACACATGATAAGAATATATCCGGCTAAGTGTCAGTGTACTGTATTCTTTTTGAAATGATCGGAGCAGGGTTGGAGCCAAAATTTTGTTGAAAATTATGGAAGACTCTTTGAGTTTATTCAGTAAACTTTTTATTCATGAAACGGGCTCCTTGATGATCACTCTTTCTTTTCTAACCATTTCAAAATTTTTGAAATTGATTTTATAATCTCTAGTAAGGTTCTGTTTGCTCAAACTGTGACCACTGCTTCGATCATTTCTAAATAAATAGAGTGTTTTAGTGGACCAGGTAACAGGAAACTATTGTCAGATCATGATCCGATCTTTCATGACATATCAACTTGACCAACTATTTTTTACTTCATATTAAGATAGATGTCAGCAAATACAGCTAATAATACCCTAAAGGTAAAGAAAACAAAAATTTGTTACATCAAATTCATTTGTGTCGATTCTTGCATATATGTATGACTGACTAAAAAGAAATTACTAAGCGCAATAAGAAAATATTTTAGTTTTCAGTAAACAATTTACTGCTTATGTTAGCTGTGCTATGCTATTGGTAATTACAGTATTTCCATATTCAAATTTTTGTAGATAACACAAAGTACTCATTTCTTTTCAAATAAGCCTTCTAACAAAAATTTTTCCAAGATTTGCTGTATGAGTAGAAAAAAAATCGTCAATGGTGATTTCGATTAGTGATTTGCTTGATTAGCTTGATTGCTTGATTAGACGGGGGCTTGTATCATCCTTTTGGATCAGTGACTTGAATCAGCTTGGTGAAAATTGATTGCGGACTGGGTGCTTGTATCATCATTTTAGATCAGTGACTCAACGGAATTGAACAAAATTTATCAAGTAGACAAAAAAGTTAAAATCATAAATCACTGTTTTTCTACAACATGTCTGAAACGTTCTGGTCTTTTTGATGTTTTTTTCCGGTTCCAGTATTGATATAATGAACCTACTCCATAAAAACACAAAAATGTAAAAAAAATTGATTTTTGAGCGATTTTCAGGATTTTGCTTTCTTTGGATCAATGTAGCGCTTCAGGGGTATTCGAATCGCTAGGCTGCTTTCACATCTACTGTAGAAATGTGTGAGCAGTAGAATAAAAAGATAAAATTCTGGGGCATGGTCGGTGAAGGTGCTTGGGAGTGCCTCCAATCAGGATTTTTCTTCGTTTTTGCTTCTACTTTTTGACTGTTCAAACTTTCTTGCAGAGTGTAAAATGTTTGCTTGTGAAACAATTAATACATCAAACTATAGTCTGTTAGTTGTTTGATAATTCTACAGTACAGGTAATAAATATACCCCAAGGGGTAGACAAGGGTCACCCGGCAAATACAATGATTTTTATGGAATTTTCATAAGTATGCCTTCTTCAGAGCAATACAGCTCCCAAAAAGGTACAAAAATTTTGATGAAAATTTAACCAAAGCAGTAAAAATGCATGAGCTACAATATAAGAAAATAAAATTCTGCGGCTTCCAATGGGAAGGTGCTCGGGAGTGCCCATAAACAAAATTTTTTCAATTTTGGCGGCTCGTTTTTGACACTTTAAACTCTATTGAAAAGTGTAATATGCAATCGTTTACTGTAAATCTTACATCAGGAGAGAGCTTATTCTCTCCTCTGTAAAATGAATATTCATTCATCAAATAAGATTAATCCGATCATGAAATATCGCTTGGATAGTAAGACCACTGAAAAATGCAAAAAATCATCAATTTTCAAACTTTGGCATACTGTAGCGGCGCGAATTTTCGTTTATAAGCAAAACGAATGTACCATGGAATTCAGCGCACGAAACTACCCAAAGTATTTGATTTTGAGGTATGATTAATTTTCAACTTATCATAGGGAAAGTAGAACTTCTCAGAAATCGTGTCTTAACTGGTGCGATCCAAATCCTGCAATAAAAGCTTCGTGTAAACGACTTTGAGGGCGGTACTTATTTTTTGTCGTTTTACAATTTACTAGCATTTGTAAAAAAAGACTGTAGTCCATATGTTTTGAAAAGGAGTCTCAAAGCGAAAAAATATTCATTCATATAATAGATTCACTGTAGCAATCAGGACTACAAATTGAGAAGGAAAGACGCGGCATAAGGTGAATATTTTTTTAAATCTTTTCGCATTGCGCATTTGAAAATCAATGGAATATAAATGGAGTACTCCGCAAACTCACGATTTGGCCAGAAAATTATAGGTGGTTTGTTTCTCCAGCTTGTTGTCGAGAAAATTTTCCTCATTTGGTAGAGTAATAAGCACCAAGTCCCCTTCTGTGCCGTTTGGAAATGAATACACACGCGAGGCGTATGCATGGTCTTTTCGCAAAAATGAGCTATAGTTTGAGGCATACTTTCTTGAATAATTTCCTATCTTTTCACACCGAGTACTACTAGATTGCCTATTTGAAAATTATCAAAAAAGTTCATAAAAAATCACTGAACGATATAATCGGACTCAAATTTGATCCACCAAGTGTAGTACCACCAATAAATAATGTTGAAAATCAAAAAAGCCAGCGGAAAAATGACGCTGCTGATTCGATCGATATTCTCCACCGTCCAAAAGTCACGTTCTTCGACGTCCGGCGACGGTCGGCTTTGCGGCTGCGGCAACAAACTCGTGGCCAACAGGCCATCACCCTTGCCCTCCGGGTCGCCAAGAGTGACCACCCATCGGTGCCTGCATTGGTCTTCCATTTTCGATAATGATTGCGGCTCGTTGCTGGATATCCTGATGTTCTCTGAGTGATCTGCATCTCCCGATCCTTCGTCGTTCATGCTGGCGCGAGAGTTGTCGATTGCCGAGCGGCGGGGCATCAACGTCAAGGATGGGTCGGAAAAACGCCTGGCGCCGAATTTGCTCGAGACCGCAATCGCTCCGCGAGCGGCGCCAGAAATTTTGCGCTGATTTTTGTTTATGTCCGTTCGACACAAATAGCCGATGAAAGCCAATTCCAGTAGGGAACAAAAAACGAAAGTTTGGGCTGTCAGCATCCATACGTCTAAAAATTAGGCATGGTTTAAAATCGGAATCGGTAGGACTACATTTTATTATAAATTTGAAGCTACTTGAAAATTTCATGCGTTAAGTCAAAATTGAAAGCTTTCCAAAGTCTAATGAACTTCACAAATTAATTGGAGATAAAAAATTTGCTGGGGGTCAGCCTGCATACTGTCGAACACGGGTCACTATCCCCTAAAAAATGTATGCTTGACATCAGCAAAAATTAAACTTTTTTCAACCATTTCTTCAATTTCATTTTGTCGGAAAAAAGAAAATTCTAAAGTGTCATACTGTATTCATAACAAGTATCGGATCCCGTCATTTCTTCAATGTCAGAAGAATTATCAAACCTCTGCGTTTGGAATAATTAGCCTACTTAAAAAATTATTATGAATCCATAGACTTTGGCGGTAAGCTCTGAATACCTCATTCCACATTGACTTACCACTTTGGCTTCCATCAGATTAAGGGTTCATCAATGGTATGTCCAACCTCAAAAAATCGAAAAACTCAAAATCTTACTGAAATATATATTTTTGCTCAAATCAAAGGTAACCGACTGATGCAACTTACAGAAAGCAGATTTCATTCAATGGTTCATTGATGCCGTAAGATATGCATAACAAAAGTCGTCGTTTAAATCATAACAAATGTTACATAAAAAATCAGTGAATGAATAGCTTGTACGTGAAATTTGAACACGTGAGTGCAATAGATTCGATCACAAAAACTGTCAGAGAATGGGGAGTGACGAAATTCTGCTGGAATCCTTCTTAATTTCAACTAACCAAAGTGACATATCTGCTCATGATTATAATTCTATTTCAGTTTTTAGTTTCATGGAATTCACCCCGACGAATTTTATTGGGTTTTTTAGGATAGACATTGAAGATAATTAGTATTTTCTGTAAGCTTTGATCAAAATTTCAAGGCAGCTAGTGTATCGTCAACGATTTTTTCGAGAATTCAACAAGTTTTGCCAAGAAACAAAAATTTGTCCCTCCAGAGGATTTCTTCGGATCAACGATACAAAAATTGACATCATGAAAAAATTGAGTTCATTGTACATAACTGAGCACACAGTACCACTGTATTTCTTTGTACAGATTATTTAGATTATTTTATCGCGTGACAAATTTGTATCGAACGATGAATGATTCTAGGTTCATGTATCCTATTTAACCAGGGATTGAAAAGCTATGATTATGTTCTCTTATCGACGGTGAAAGAAATTGAGAATATATTGTACATGTATTTATTCAACTCGGCAATGGTACTTTTATCCATAATTTTTCAGAGATTTATAGTGTGACCTATCACTGAACAATAGTACTTATGTATACATTTTTGACTATTGTATTTTTCTTACTGTATTTTCACTTGAGCCCATACCTATAGCTTTGACGTAAGAAACTCTTGGCAAATTGCTGATGATATTGCCAAATTGAAAGGTCAGCGCCAACAAAGTATTAACCCCTAAAAGGGTACGGGCGGCTATACCGGCGCCCAGGTAAAAGGAAATCCAACTGATGAAAATGGTCAGATATGTAGGCAAGTAGGCTTGTAAAATGTACCAACCGGCGCAACGACGAAATAAAAAGCTGATGCTCAATTCATCCCAAAATCCGGCGGGATATTTCTATCAAAAAGGAGAAATAAACGTTATTCAAAATGAATGACAGAATCAAAACTATAGGCCGAAACCTCGAAATTATCGTCTATAGTTTTGCAGTTGGAATCGGAATCATTTAAGAATTTTAAAAAAGCTGCATATTAAAGGAAAGTCTGTGCCTAAAACTAGAATTAAACTTTGACCAAGAATGAGTAGTTTTTGAAAAAGTTGGTCGCGATGATTCCGAAAAAATTAACGGTATCCATTCTGCAAAGCATTCGGACAGTTTGCGTCATTTGAAGCTTGATCTTTATGGAAGCGCTCAGAATTTTTATGCTTTATATAAACAAAGACAAAACCGTTGGGATTCGATTCTATTTTCAACTTCAGTGGGTCCTCTTTTGTATATCGATTCCGATTCCGATGATTAAAAGCCAATAGAAAAGTTTTATAATACTATAGATGAGACCTAAAGCGTGAAGTAGCAAAAGGCGCCTAAAGAAATGGAAGAATAAAAAAGAGGCAATGCAGATGAAATCATGAACCTGGCGTTTGTAAGAATCAAGAAATATCGTGTGAAATTTTTCATCATTTGACAGATTCTGCTGACGTCAAAGTACTTTCCTGATGAATTTGGAGATAAAAAGCTTCTTCGACTCACATAAACCACAGCCGTAGCGCTGATGTTGATCAGTACAAAATCGGCTAAATTTAAAATTGGCTTCGATGCAAATTGGTTGAAAGGTAAAAAAGTTTGGTGCCTCCTGTGTTTTAGATCGACGAAAATTTTCACTGGTTCATTGTCGGCCCATTTCATGTGCACTTCTTCGTTATTGTAGTTGAAACTTTCGAACGTCAACGAGCAAGTTATGTAATCCAACGGGAACGCTTTGAGGTTCATGGTGCAAGGTCCTGGCGCGAAAAATGGCGAATAGTCTAGATCTTGAGAAATCAATGGAAGCACTTGCAGTTCAGGATTTTTTCGTTATGTTTTTTTCAATTTTTTTCATTTTTCTCTATTTTTATTTTATTTTTTATGCCGGGCTTTTTGCGGAACTTCAGTACGTCCTGCTGACGTCAGACCTGCTCCAAAACAAAGTTACGGTAGCATGAATCAAGAAAATTTATACTAATAGTGAATTACTAATTATAGTCGACTTTCAAAGGCAGGTTTGGCTAATCGTCAGCCATGGTTTACTTTTTTTGGGCTGCATTACACATCTCGAGCTTGCAATGAGCTAGTTATTTCAGAGAAGAGCAGTGAGAAAAAGACCGCACACATTCAAAAACATGAAACAGCCGTACAGTGCAATAGAATGTGAAAAGCGGAACAATCGAAAAAATTCACAATACAGGGCATAAACCTCCCAGGATATTGAAAAAACTTGTAATAATAGGATTTGACCCCCGCTTGGCTCAATCAGGAACAACCTCCATCCGACCTCCATCAAATTTCTCTCTGTAAGTAGGTAAATGTTGTTCTCAAATCCTAGCGTGAACTATATCTGCATAAAGATCTGACTTGTGCGACATGTGACATCATGATTTGATCATGTTTTCTCGGGAAATTAACTTTTTGGGACTACGACAAGGCCTCGACGGATTTACCAACAAAAAAGCAAGTTTGCACAATATGTGCAAATAAGTCTTCGCTACACCTGACTAGCTGTTATAAACTTTCGATAGCTCAAAATGGAAAAAAACAAAAAATTCAAGTGCGCCCGACAAATCGATTATCCGCAGTTTGAAATTATCACAAGCTCGAAGCTCAACGTCATTGCAACCCGTAATATCGAGGTTTAATATTGGAGACTGGAGTCAATTGCGAACTCCGGCTCAAACTACTTTAATAGAACTAGAACCTGATATCACGATGAATTTGTGATTCGGAAGACTATCCCAATTACCTGACAAAGCCATCCTGTAGTTCGTCCAGACTGTGCCATTATCGTATAACATGAGCCAAACGTTTCTGAATGGTGAAGTATGTATCCCTGAAATGGAATGACTTCGATAGTCACTTTTTTCGGAACGCGCTGTTTACACTTCTGCACAAATCTAAAATTCTCAATTAACCGATGTCAAGTTTTCTATCAATTTTCTAAACAGCTGCAATTAAGATTTTTTAAATTACTGCAAATATTAAAAACCTCGCAATTATGTTTTCATAAGACGAGGAAGAAGCCAGTCTAAAATTTTTCTCAAATTTTGAATTTGAGAAAACTCAAAAGCGATATTATCAATGTCTTGAATCCGAAATCGGAATTGATCATATATCTTGAGCTTAGACTTGAGCTGGAAAAATAGTTGATACAACAATGCTCCTCAATTTTTGACTGTTTCTAGTCTCGAACTTTTTTGATTCCCAGATTTGATTCCCATACATTCCCAGGATTATACAGACTAAGCTCTGAAATTTGTGGTTCTAGAAAGTAAAGGTCTTCAAGTGTTGAAAATGAAGAGTCAAATGAAGGTCAAGTTAAAACTTCATAGTGACACTTGATAGCCAACTTGCGCAATGATTCTCGAAACAATTAGGAGTTACAGCACATGAACAAACATGCGCAGAATGACATTCAATACGATTGACCTATCATTACATTCTGATCTCTCAGAGTTTTCGAAAATTATGAGCTTCAAACTCCAAGAAAATTTTGAGCTTCGTATCTTAGTGAATACATTTTGTAAATATTTTTTGCAGTACTCACGATTAGAAAGATCTATTGAATACCTGTTTTAGGCCTCATATACTTTATGTTTTGTTGAGATTAGGACACTCATCATATAAAGTTCATGCAAGTTTCTTTGTAAATAAGACTTAAGGGCGAAAATATTATGTAAAATTCCTCATCAGGCTGTTACAGCTATAGTAGTAAAACATGTATAATTGTGGATTTATGTTTAATGAAGAGCCTTCCCCACGCGTTCTAGACATTCAGATCGAGTTCCAGAAAAAGATCCAATGAGTCAACAGTTGAAAATATTAAACTAAAAATCAGAATCAGGAACCTAAAATCTGTACTAAGGCCCTTTCCCACAAGCCGACTCAATTTTTAATTCTTAGTAACTTCGTTGAGGCGGAAGATCAAAAAATGGGAGTGGCACTTTCTTTGAAAGAAATCGACGGTATCTATCTATTGACCCCCCCTTTGTTCAGCTTTGAAGCAATCATTTTTCATGTCGTATGAAACTTGATTTATATCATTTAGAAAGATTGAACTCACCGGCAGTTTTGCTATTTATGAAACAAGTATTAGGTCGCCAAATCCTTTGTAAAATATCGTCGGTCAAGGTGACGTTCTTTTTGCAAGGATTGAAATGGGCGAACGCCAGGCCCGGGTCGCGCCACATTTCACTTATATAAATGTCGACGTTGAAATCGCTCGTCAAGGCGGCTATGGATGAAATTTCCTGAATCCACATTTCTATGTCGACGACGACCGGTTGGCGACCTTGTCGCGGTATTTTGTGCTTGTTGTAGCCGTTTTTCTCCAACCGAGCAATGACGGAACTGTCGTTTAGACAGCGTGACCCGATTTGGCGCTCGTGCGGCCGTTGCCCGCGGCTAGTATGGCCTAATTTGTGATACTTGACTTTGGCTGTTCGTTGGGGCACATTTTTGTAGAAAGGGTAGGATCGAGGATACGCATAATGAGAAATTTCCCGGACGGGACTCGACGAGATAGGATCATGTGAACTGACGAGCACAGCAAATTTCATGAATATTATGGTCAACAATACTTGACCGATTGGCATCTGGATTACTGTGAAATATCCATAAGTGTTGCAAATTAAATTATGATTAAGCATTTTCTTCGCAGCTGAAGGCGCGGCAGTTTTTATTTAACTTCCATAAAGGATGGTTTAAAAATCATTCGTTTAAAATCCGGTAAATTTCAGAGCAAAACGCAAATGAGAAAAAACAGTGATTTCGTCGTGTGGAGCAAAATACAGAATGTTAAAAAACTTATTTTGACTTACGATGCAGTTTCTTATTCGCACAAACACTTTTTGGCGTCGCCGAGGCTCATTTGGAAAAAAATAAACTATAAAGAATCAACGAGGCTCGAGAATTTGGGTTTAAAAACTTATAGTCTACTGTAGTTTCTTGTTTCAGAATTTCCTATACATCGCTACCGAAGGCTTTGAGCTATACTCACTATATACCGCTGCATTTTGGTATCGATTTATTCATTAATATTTGAAAATTAAGTTATCAACAACATTACTGTAAAAATGCTTTGCAGGCCCTAGAATTTTAACAAACTTAACTGTAAGCTTCTGATTTCTCACTTCCAGTCATTCATTCTGATCAGAGTAAAATAAGTGTTTCCAGTAATTGCAGTTTTTCCAAACCATCCCAGAGGGAAAACCATCAGCAAAGCTGAATCAAGACAAATGTGATCAAGTCTTTGTGAACAAAATGCAACATTTTTTAATGAAAAACCGAAAATATCGGGGATCACACTTTAGCGCAACTTGATCACTTCTTGTGGGTTCCGAAAACGAATGAAATTCTTCATTTATTGGCTGTAAAGAAAAAAGAAAGAGCAAAAGAAAAAAGAAAAAGTGAAATAAGTTCAAAAAACTTGAAAAAGGATAAAATTTTGTTGATGAATGTTTTCAGTACAGAAATTCCAAATTTCTGTTTGTGCGAGTACAAAAGAGTTAACGTTTTCGGTTTTTCTCGGGACCATTCCATACGTGAAGTATAAAATGCCTAATGCAAGTTAATTACTCGAGAGGAAGTAAGTGTCAGGCCGATCTTATATACCTGGTGGGATATAATTACGGTATTGCTTGCCGGTGGCTATTACTCACCACAATACTACAAACTTCACTAGTAAAGTCTGTATATGATTCATTTGAAAACGCTCAGATGGTAGAAATTTGATCCAAAACAAGTAAGAAAATCAAGTGGAATTTGATCGTTTGCACTGCTTTCTCTGACCACAGATAGAACATTCGATCAATGCCGCTTCAACTGTTCAAAAGTTTACAGAACATCAAGCAGTCACTGGTTTACCTATGCTCAAAGAAAGTAGAAACATATGTGATGTCAGCACGACAGTCAATATGTCGTGAGAATAAATCAATAGAGCATATTTGGATAAACCCTGTTTGATCACCTGGTACGAGATCAAAAGTTCGGTTAGTTCCCGAATCGTTTTCCTGGGCCCGGTTTCACCACAAAACTCTGTATTAAGGGTAAAATGTCACGAGTTACGAGTTCCGTGTTAAGAGAGCTACGAATGGCCGTCTCACCAAAAATCAGAGTTTACGAGCAAGGAATTACGAGTCTAGGACTGCTACGAGTGGCCGTTTCACCAATAAAGAAAGTATGTGAGTACGGGCCCACGAGTTATGAGTCTTACGAGCGACGGTTTTTCGTAATTTACGACTGTTCAATTTCACCGATTGGATAGCAGATCCGCTACCTAGTGCACATCCGCTACCTAGTGCACATCCGCTACCTAGTGCACATCCGCTACCTAATGCACGACCGCTACCATAGTCACATCCGCTACCAGACATGAAACAATATGAAAAAGATTTTGCCGTCATTTTCATGAGGGTTTTCCGAATGAAAAAAACATTAAAAGAAAACGAAAACATGAATGACGGTAGGCAGTCTGTGTTGTGACAAATATTTCTTTTGTCACTTTTATGGAACTGTGCGCAAAAATGGTTGAAAAGACCTAATACTAGGGCGAGTCTACCGAAATATAAGTCACTAATGAGTAAAGGAGTGTAATAAAACCATCAAAATAACCACACAGACACATTGTAACGAGTAAAAAATATAAGTAACCTATCAAAGTGACCACACAAGCATCTCGGGTCACGGAAAAAACAAGTCCACATTTCACAGAAAAAACCAGTCCACACTCTGATTATATTCAGCAAACGTGGATCCATGGCCAGTTCCCCATTTCCATGTGGAGTCATTGGGATAACCCAGGGCCAAGAACAACAAATCATGCTGAGGATTATCATAACCGTCTGAATCTGGCAGAGGTTCGTGACATGCATTTGGCAGTACGCAACTTCTTGCATTTACTTCAACCAATGCATAATCGCGACCAAATTCGTGTTAGAAATCTGAGGCGTGGCGCATACATGCCAAAGCAACGAGATGAAGTATATAGTGCTTTGGACGATAGAATTCGTAATTTATGTAACACTTTCACAGAAAATACGGGTAATATATGGCAAGTAGAAAATTTTGATGCAAATGTTTTGCAACCGCAGTTTTCCAATTTTTAATTAATGAAATTCATCATTTTTTACGGTATATGCGTCATCTAATTGGTAAAAAATCGCGAGTTGTTTTAAACGAGCCTAATAATTTGTAAATGCATACTGTATGTTTTCTTATAATAGAAGCTTGCCTACGTTATTCGATGCAAAAGTAAATGTGACATATATTTCTTTGCAAAAAGTAGCGGATGTGCACTAGGTAGCGGATCTGACTAAGGTAGCGGATGTGCACTAGGTAGCGGATGTGGCACCGACCCATTTCACCAAATGAGTTACCCATCACTATGATGACGAAAGAAGTCGTAAATTTGATGAGATTTTCACGGACCAAAAGTGGGTCCATACGACTCGTAGATTGGTGGTATTTGTGCATTTTTGTCATTTGTTTTCTTTTGTCAACACGACAAAGAAACGATAATTTGGATACTTTTTCGAAATTACCGCATTTTGGGTGAAAAACAAGCATTTTTGACATTTTTCTGAAAAACCGTAAAAAAATAAGAAAATTTAGGAAAAACCAATACATTATTACCACAACATTACGAGTATGGTCGTAGAGCAAAATGACTTGAGCAAGAGTAAAATTTACAGTAATTTTATCATATAAACAATGGGTTTTGTTCCATCAAAGTTGATTTCTTAAAAAAGTCCGATTTAGACAGTCTCCGAAAAGAATAGGGTTCAAGACTGGGCCTAACCATGTGGAATCCGAGTCACTCCATCTGGCACCGAGTTGCATCCAGTTCAACCTATTATCCAGGATCCAGTTTCATTAACTGAAACTGAGAATCATCCTGACGTTGGTGTGCTTGAAACTGAGTTTCAGCTGAGCGCAACGTCGGTTTTACCTTTTCATGGTTTCACTAAAAAGCTCAAACTCGGGATTAACTGAACCTGAGGTTTAAGCCTGAGCACGAGATAATGTTCACCATAACAGCAAAAACACGTAAAATGTGACACGTAATTTAAAAAATTTTGAAGACAGAAATAGTAAGTTATGTAAAACATATGTTAGGACAAGTGAAAAAATATTGAAAAAACCAAAAGGGATGCTTCTCGGAAAACAATGTGGAAAAATGTAAAGCATCAGTACACGTGCTCGTAGTACATGAAAAGGCAACGGCCGGACAGGAAATAAAATGTACTATGTGGCCAGATATTTGAAATATTTTAATTTCGTGATATATTTATTGATTCTTTCATCATTTGTACGTTGAAATCAAGTTGGAAAAATTAACCATCTTATAGTTCGGCATCATTCCTAACATCCAACTGATTCGTCGTATCCTGAAAAATTCATTCACGTTTAATAACGTCGATTTATCCATCGATAACGCAAAAAATTCATTTTTAACAATTGACGGTAAAAAACAAAATAAACAAGTTTGGACTTAAACCTGCTCGAAGCGCAGGTTAACTTTTGAGTGTGACTGAAACCGACGTCAGGATCTGAAAAATATTAGTGAAACCCAACATCTCGAGCTCGAACTCAAATCCGAACTCGTGATGATCTCGACATCGCTATAATCTCGATCTCGAGATGATCTCGACGTTAGTAAAACCGATGTTTTAATTTTGGTGGGCGAGATAATTTCGAGCTCGTCCTTAAACCACTTTAGTGAAACCGAAGCGAGATTTACTGAATGAAATTCTCTTGCATCGATAGCAAAGCTATTGTAACGGATAGACCTGGGATTTTTCCGGCTGCAAAAAATTACTGGTGAATTGAGCGATCAGCTACAAAACAAAGACGAAAAATTTTCTTCTATTCGTCGGTTCACTTTGAGCTTGAAAGCGTGAGACGTGAAATTTCTTGAGCCCAACAGGGATGGAAGGAAACTATGCTTTTGCGGATAGAGATGGCGATCGCTCCAGAAAAGGTATGATTTCGTCAATGATCACATCAGATATCATCGATTAAGACCTTGATGAAACATTATCGGTAAGTTGAGAGAGTTTGTTAAACTGTAACCTTATGTGCTCTCAGAATATAAAATGAGCCTTCAATAGGCTCTAGAGATCAAATTAATATCAACACGGATGAAAATTTCTAAGTGTTCAAAAATAATTATCAATAATTTAACGTTTCATTTACCTATGTTATTCATCATTTATCTAATTTTGTATTTTGTTAAAATCTCTGAAGAAAGTGAAAATGAACAACTGCCTTTTCTATGATGATGAACAATGAGCACGCTTGAAAATGTCGCTATCACTCTGATTATTGCGGCTCCGTACAGAATGCAGTAAATTTTGCTAACCAGCTCATTTTCCCTTAGATACAACTGAACAAAGTGAGCCCTATTCCATTTGAACTTTTACGAGATGCTCGAGGCAAAAACTTATTCTTCACCGCGAAAGTTTTACATAATTACTTTTAACCCCTGCAGCTAAGTTCGGAAGATCTTATCCGAAAACCGATCGTGTGTGGAATCGATAATAACCCTCTACACATACTAATGAGACTTCTCTGAGACATTCTGCTTAGAAATGTCACCTTTGGAGAACCAAAAATCGCGACAACAACGTTAGGATACTGAGAAAAAAGAAAAAATTAGAACTGAATCTTGCCCTGGAGACTAAACCAATAGCTATTTTTCGATAATTCTTCCGTCGGGTATCCGCCGATCCAGCGACAAAAAAAGCAACGATCCATCCCCGCTGATTTTTACCCAATTTGCCTTAATTGGAAAAGACCAAAAATACGCAGTACTGCGGCTAATGCGACAATAAGACATAAATCCTGATGAAAAAGCCGTGTGGGAATAAGCCAGGGCCTGAAAAAAAGCCGGCTCCCGAAAACAATGTATGACTAAAATGCAGAGAGAGGAGAAGCAAAAGCTCGAGATAATGTCAGGCGATACTGCTAAGCAACGTTTTGTGCTTACAGTCTTCTATATGTAGATAGCACGCAGGTCTTCAAAGATTTATGATTCTGCGATTACTCTGCCTCTTTTTTCTTCTTAAGGAAATATACATAAAGGATCTTACGCATTTAACAGAACTAGTGTTTTATCCGTAATCCATGTTCGAAAAAAAGTCGAGCCTAATCACCGTAATTAGTGTTCCGATAATCTCAATCATGTAAATTTAAAAATGCATGTAAATAGCGCAACTGTTGACGACAGGGTGTCCCGAACTGCGTAAGAAGTCAAAAAATGAGACTAAGAAATTAAGGGGGAAAGAGCTCGTATACGAAGACCTGATGGAACCGGAGGTAATTATGGCTAACTGGCCTCTACATCATGCAGCCCTGAAACAAAGTAATCAGAGAAAAATGTTCACAAATTCATTTACTTCTAACAGAATTTCTTGGGGAATCCAATTGACCGTAACACTCATCCCTAATTCTTTAAACCTAGACGGCATAGATGATCACTCGAAAATGTTGGCAAAATCATAAGGCAAATTCCTCACGCGGGACATTCGCAAGTAAGACAGAATTTGTAACATGTACAACAACTGTCTTCAGATTCCTCACACTCTAGAAGTTGATTTACAGTGGATACAAAAACTTCTTGCTGGAAAAAATATGCCTTTTTGTCGATCTAACTTTCCAACTTATGTTTAACATGATGAAAGTTAACTTTTGTGTTTATATTCTAAAAATAACTTTTTTGAATGCAAGAACTTTTTGGAATTTATGCCGTCTGACTGCTTGAATCAAAATTCGAAAACTTGCAGTATCAAAGTTTATATATAAAAATGAAGTTTTGAGCATAATACGCGCAATATTTTTAAAATTCAAAGCAAACAGTGGTAATAAAATAAGACCGGGAAATGTTACAGCATACAGAGTAAAGCTACAGCTCAGCTGCAGCTTAACTTTATCGACATGTTTTGTGTCTATGAGCTAAGCTGCACCTTGACGGAAATCGTTCAATATAAAGTTGAGCTGCAGCTCAGCTGTGGCTTAAGTGTCTTTGATGAAATCGATCCCAGAGTTTTCCCAGAAAATATATTGGATCCTGTTAAGCGTAGAACGTTCGCTATCTTCATTTATGTAATCTGAATGAGGAGCCGAATATGAATGAATCTTACACTATCACATCAAATCGCAAGATGGCAGTCGAGCTTGAAAAAATGACAATTTCAGTTGAAGTTTTTTACAGCAAGTCAATCCAATTTGATAGTCATTTATAACTATGTCCGTGGATGGCTACTCATTATCCTCCTGCGCTCTTCAGGACACCCTGCACAATTTTACAAGTCAGATTTTCATATCTATATAAACAAAATTAGTTATTCCTCGGATCACTGGGCGTCGTAACCAGTCTTATTGAGCCAAACCTGATTGAAACTGGTTTTGGCTCTAATTTCAAAATTGGGCGTTGGTTGCGGTTGGGGCAGCCACCATTGACCAGTTATGGGATGTTGCTCCAAAAGGACGGCCGATAAATAGGCTAATCGATTGGATGCATTTTCCAATGTGTCTTCGGATATCGACTTTCTAGTCAATATTCGAATGAAAGTGACGATTGTCGGCGCATGGCTAACCATAAGGATAGTATCAACGTTATCTGTGAAAATATGCGATTTGAAATTTCGGATTCCATTCCATAGGCTTAGATCCATCGGCCAATCAGTGATTGCATCCAGAGAATAAATGAATAACTTAATCTGTCTCCAATATGCTTCTTTATTAATACATGGAAATTTTACAATACCTACTCCTTTTATTTTAAAATGATTGATGCAGCGATCCCATGAAAGTGATGGCCCTACCATACTTCGTCGGGTAGTGTCGGCCGGCGTCGGTCGACACCGCATACGGATAGCGTCGGTCGACGCTGTCCGACGAAGTATAGCAGGGCATCTGACACTATCCGGCTTCATTGTATATGTTGATTAACGGGGAGGGGCTTAAACGCAGAAAACTGAAGGATTTTCTTGAGTGTCGGACAGCGTCGGACAAAAAATTTCAACTCGATCGAAACTACAATCCGGTGTCGGACGATGGCGGCCGACACCGATTGCAGAAGTATAGCAGCTCTGTCCGACTGTCGGCCGACGCTATTCGACGGAGTATGGCAGGGCCTCAAGTCCAGGACAGAAAAATTGGTAAAGTCTATTGCTGTATTGAATGAAGAAAATTTCTCGTCCATGAGCGGTAAATAGAACATCTGAAAATTTCTCCCGTACCCTCGTTGAACGGTCATGTCAAATGCAGCTCTATCCAAATCAAAAGTGCATAATCAGTCTGGTCTTACTATGACTTTGACGTTCCCATTGTCATGGGGAAATTAAGCGTTTTTTACGGTATAGTTTTCCATTCTCTGAAAGTCGCTTATCAAATTGAACCAGTTTTTGGTTCTCGCTGCGTCTGTCATTTCAAAGCACATGGACTATAATGGTTTCATAAATCTATAATAGATTCCAGTATATTCCATTATCATTTATCTTTCTTAAAATGCTCAATGAAATTCGAAAGCAGATAAAACAAACGTTATATGGTGTAAGCGTACTTCAGCCTTTTTTAATCATAGAAATGACAGACAAAAAACTAGGTGCAAAATTTTCACGTAATGAAAAATTTTATATTGTAAAAAAACACTGTTAAGGCCCTGTCATACTTCTCCGCGAGGTACCGCGCGGCGCCGGTTGTCCTATTCACACTAACAAGCGGTGCCGCGCGGTGGCTTGTCATACTTCGCCGCGCGGTACCGCGCGGCGCCGTACGGCGAAGCTTTTTTATTTTTGGATTTTGCTCTTCTCAAAAAATGTGTATTGCTCGTCTGGACAAAAACGAAATGCGAAAAATGCGAAAAAGATGGAAAATGCGAAAAAAATCGAAAAATAAAAAGCGCAAAATAAAAATAAAAGTCGATCATTCCTGCACGGTGCAGATAGAAGCTTGCAAAAAGCCTACTCTAAAAATTTTGGGCTCTTGCTTCAATTTGCTTCTCATTCCAACGATTAATAGCTCTTGAACTGCTGAGAAATATCAATTTATATAAAATGATTTTGAAAAATTGAATATATACACGATTATTCATTCACATATGTGCTACATCCAGGATCCAGATCTGATCTGGGTCCGGTCGGACCTGCTGCTTAGGACCCAGATTCAAAGTGGATCCATCCTTTCCCTAGTATTCGGGAAATCGGGACGTTCATGGAATAGAGAATAATGCATTTTCCGGGGAAAAAGGAAATTTATTCATTATTCGGGTAGTCGGGACCTACGGGGAATATGGACTTTCGGACAATCGGGATATTTGCGGAAAAGGGACGTTGGGGAAATAAAGACACAATCGAAATGTGCGAGTACACTTGTTGGAGGAACATGTTTACACCTACTTTGGATATTCATAATATTTACAGATTAATGCCTTCATTGCAAATTGAGTGATCAACTTATTAGTAAATCTTCATTGAAAATTAAGTAATCAATTTGGTAAAATAATTTGACAAGTGTCAGAATTCACGATTCAAGTGATAAATATGATTCAACCACATGTATAGATGTTACAGTATGCAAAAATATGTTACAACAACAGTATGCTGCAACGTTAGAACACATAACTTGTTCGAAAATTTCGGTTCAGTTGAAACTTGATGGCGGCGCCGCAAAAATTACAAAAACCTATTCATACTTCAAAGGTGTACCGCGCGGCGCCGCTTTTTAGTTTGGATAGAACAACCGGCGCCGCGCGGTGAAGTGTGACAGGGCCTTTATGTCTTCATGATAACGCGGTGCACAAAATCACCGAAAAAACATTATACTTATTCCCTTTTGACTTGAACAGAACTACGCCGACACCTGACTGCTACCCCAGAATTTTTGATCATTCAGGTTATAGAAGGGATGTTTCAGTTGTTTTATTTTCCTTTTTTTAATTCGTTACGATAATAAGCGCTAGTAGTTTTTCAGGGTTGAACTTACTTTTCTGAGGTAGCTGAATCTATCATTTCTGAATAAATAGACTTTAGACTTACTCGTCGATAATCTTCGGTAAAAAATTCTAAAGTAACACTTTTTTAGTGAATGACTCTTTGAAATTACAAGCACTTCATGAAAAGCCGGACTACCGTATTTACTCTTATGAAATTCGCCCTCCTATAAAACATGCGCTCCAATGAAACTTGCACGAAAAAGCTTAAATTTAAAACATTAGAACCCGGATTCAATACGAGTTTTGATTAATCAAGCTTACAAAATAGCTCGCCAGTAGATAGAACCCACAGTAAAAATCTGAAAAAAGTATATACTGGTCGTAGTGCTGAAAATATTATACTGAACGGCGTATTCTCGAGAAAATATCATTTGATGCGACAACTCTGCCACTTATAGCGGACATAGATGGTCTACCTGACAGTGCCACATTGTATTGATATAACGTGTTTAACTTGAGCTCGGACTCATGAGTTGGCTGACTAGCTTTTTTTGGTTTCATAAAGCATAGCTCGGGTTTGGCTCGGGCTAACTTTTTTTTGAATCGGGCTCATATTTTTAAGCCTGGGCACAGTTCACGTTGCGTTGAAAAATTCCTGCTTTTGGTGTGATAATGTCAGAACACGAAAATATACGCGAAATACACGAAAACTAAGTCGGCGTGCTAATGTCTAATTTGAAAAAAATTTTATCAGCTTTTAGAGCTTCATCACAAATTCGATCTAACTATAAAACGCACTTTCATGCAAATTTCGGTGTTGGAAAGATTTTTCCCAATCGATAGACAGACTTTTTCACAGTAATTATTTCAAAAACTTTATGGTTTTTGGAAAATACTCGCGGTCGACATGATTATTAACAAAAAACACCGGTATTTGTTCATGCACCATTGGAAAAGTTAGCTCTGTGATGCACATCTTAGACAGTGTTTTGATGTGCTGACATTTTCTTTAATCCGCTGGATATCGTCAACCAGTCCGAAAACAAAAGAAAATCAGGAAGAAATAAAAAAACTTTTTTCGAATTCGGAAAAATGCCGAAATCACATCAATTTCAAACTTCAAACAAACAACCATATTTTAAAAGTCAGACACACCAAGAAAAAAGGTTCTTCAACCAGTAGGAAATTCTGCATTTGTCCAGCACTGTTATGATGTGCTCATTTTGAAAAACGAATCACATCAGAGAAGAAAAGTGGATTGAAAAGACGCTGCTACTAAAAAACATTTTTTACATGTGATGCTGACGTCAAATTCAAAGCTTCAATTTGGTGCGTATGTATTTTACACGAAAAAAAAATTTATACGGTAGAAAAATATAAATTTCGCAATTAAGTCAAAGGAACCACATCGTTATCCATCTTTGATTTGGATAGAATTGTATCGACATGTATGTGCATCTGACCAGGCTATTGGAGAAAATTTTCAGTCGGTATGCTCGACGCTGACGGACGAAAAGGTTTTTTCGTTGATTACAGTGATAAGCGTACCGTTTTTTCCGATATGAACTTTACTCTCATTGATTCGCTGCATCTGTCATTCCAAAATGAATAAACTATAAATTTTTTCATGAAACCGATTGTTGAAAGTTAGCCGGCAAACTTGAGTTAAACACTTCTATGAAACAAGCTGTTGTATTCATAGTCGGAAATAAACCTCCACTTGTTTTTTAAAATGCTTCTAAATTAAAAAATAACAAAAATTGGCACTGTCATCAAAAGCGAGCTTTTACAGAAGGATTTTTTCACTTAAAAATTGAGAGATTAGTTGAATATGTTCACAAAGCTTCAACCCTATGGAATATATGGTGTAGCAGAAAATTGAAAAAATATGAAACAGTGCTCGCTTTCCACTAAGAAATTTAATAAAAACAAACTATAGTTAATTGAATATGCTGAAATTATAATATTTATTGGCAGATTAGCATAGATCATTTGAACGAAGTTTTCACAAGCAACTTCGTTTACGCATGTACAGAAACTTTTGGCATGACCGAGAAGCGTAAGAGCTTTTTTGAAAATAGTGAGATATTGATCAGCTCCGATCGGGAACTTTTTAAATATCAGTAATTAAATTTTATGGAGCTCGTGAGATCAGAAAAGATAGAAATTCTGTTGTTCAGCAAAGCTGACAGTCTGGATACAGTTATGGAAAAAGCGGTTGGTTATTAATGTTTAGTACATTTTGAGTAATCGCAGAATACTTATCACTTTCCTTCCCTAATGATAAAAGTGCCGAGTTCATTTAATAAAAATTAATTGAAAAAATTGCCTATTCTACAGTAACATGCTTTTGCATCATGTAAATGATTCATTCCTCTGATTGGTCATGACCTTCAATTTACCATGTTTCCATCGGGTGTAAAAAATAGTAACTTATTGTGAAAAAGCAAGGTTACGTACTCCATTCATTTTGAAGGTGACAGCCAAACTTTTATCCAAAATTACGGAAGGCTTGTCGGCACTACTCAATAAAATTTTCCATTATGATCCAGGATCCTTGATGACCACTCTTTTCAACCATTTTAACGTCATCTACGATCTCTAGTAAGGCTGCGTTTGTCGAATTTCCGATGGCGGCATCGATCATTTCAGAACGAATAGAGTATACTATGGAATTTTAGATCAGGAAACTTTTGGCAAGTATTTCGCGTGACATTTTGACTTCATACTTCGATCCTATCACTCCTACCTTTCCTAACATCTCTGGTAATTTTCTTCAACCAATCGTTGGCACGTTTGCAAAAGTCTTCATAAGTCTCCCAGGCATGATGCTTCAAATCTTCTTGTTCTATTGAGTTCCTGGAAGAAATTGCTATAATTAGAACTGCTCAATTTAATGATGCATGGACCTTACTCACTTGTATTTCATGTCGCACGAAATACCGCGGCTAGTATAAAATAGCGGTTCTTCAAAATTGACAGCTCCTTTTGATAAACTTCCCCATTCATATAGACCGCCATCCACACGAATTTTCAGGTCGCAATCGCCCAAAAAGTCTTGATAACCTGGAGAAATGCAGATGGTTATTTTTTCGAGAAATAAGTTTTGAACTCATTACCCTAAATGTGCTTTCTTAAAAAAACATGGCTCTTCTTGTGGAACCACTAGAAGTCGTTGGCCAGGGTTCAGTTGGACAAGCATCCCCTCGTGAAGCGAACCAACTTCAGAGATAAATAACTCATGAATTGAGAAAACATGAGTCATTTTTACGTGTATTGAATAGATTTTTGAAACCTGAAATCAGTGTCGGAGGTTAGAATTGAAATCGGAAAACTTACGGAGTTGACTTGGTTGAAGGGGACCTCTCCGCAAAGGGAGATTGTTCAACCAGGCTCAGGACTCTAGAAGACGCCACATCATTGAGATTAAATTAATGAACAGGTTTTTGGCATCAATATTTTGATGTACGAATATGATGAAAATTGTGGCTTTTGATGAAAACATTTGGGGCTTGAATTATCTGCCAGAAAATGTTCCTTAAGGTGAAAAAACAGACACGGTCTTTCAATTAACAAACAAATACCATCTACGGTATAACAACTAAAATGCACTGTAGTCTGTTTTTTATGCAATTCTTGTAATTTGGAAAATTGCACTGCCTTTAAAATCGTTTGCATAATGTTATTGAAAAATTTGGTATTCAAAAGTGGTTGTTAAGTTTTACAAATTTTCAGTCCCATGTGACATATGGCTTAGTTGGCATTCCACTGTTATTATTTACTAGCATTTGAAAGAAAATAGCCAGATTTCTGGATCAAGGATTTTCTTGAATTTCTTCTGGATTTTCTTGACAATGTAGAATAAAAATGACTGGCAGCGAATAATCACTAATAGTTTGAAAAGAGAGAATTGAGAATTTCTGAGATGACAAGAGAAAGAAAGAAAAAAGCCGATAGTTTTCGGGAGCTCCTGATGGCCTGTCTCATGGTATAAGAAGTTGCAATCAAAAAACACAGTAAGTTCATCACTCCAACGCATGGCGAATTGTGATTACTAAACAAATCAATACTCTTACGCTCGAAATAAGCAGCTATCAAGAAATTCCCTTGCGTGAATTTCATTCTTACACACAATACAATAAGAACTAAGAATTATTTCAGGACCATGTAATTGGGAGGAAGTGCTATGAGAACCCCCCCCCCCCAAGAAATCGTCGACCATATGGCTAGCCATTGGGCGACCGCCCCCCCTAGGATTTTCCAATCCAATGGCTAGCCATATGGTAGCCGTAGGAACTTCCATACTCTTGGTCGGAAAAATACTGAAAAATGTCAATTTTTTGATGAAAAATATTTTTGAACAAAAAATGGTAGAAAACGTGAATTTTCTTGGCGCTTCGCGCCATGAATACATTTTTTCGGTGTTTTTAGGAAAAAATTACTATTTTTTGAACTATTTTTCGGAATTTTTTCGTGAAAAAATCGAATTTTTTTTCTTGAGAGACTCCTCCCCCCAAAATTTTGGGAATTACTGACCCCCGACCCCAAAAAAAATCGCCCACCCCCCCCCCCCAGACCTCGGGCCCCCGTTACATGTATGTTTCAGGATAACTGCACTTACAGGAACGCGAGTAGATGGTATACATAATCCAGGAAGTAACGCATGGTCATAAGACATGCTATTGCTTTGAACCGTAAGAAATGTTCCATTGTGAGATATCGGCATTTTAGTTTTGGGACACCCTATCCCTACGGCAAAAAGCAATTTTCACAATGAAAAACATGTATAAAAATTGTGGGTTAGGAACCCGCCGCTTACCTACGTTCTGTAAAGCGGCATTTATACTTCACGGCACGCCCACCACGACTGAAACCAATTAAATTGTACCACCAGAAATCGACTTAAATATGATTGGTCGAATGTCACGTGTTCTGAAATTTGATTTGTCATGACTGCCGTGACCGTAACCGTACGGTGAAGTACAAATGCGGCTTCATACAAACGTGGGTAAAATCGCGAGTAAAACTTCGGGTTAAACACAGGTAGAATTATGTGTAAAATTGTAGGTAAAAGGCGGGTTAAACATGGGTTACCTTACCCGAAATTTTATTTTTACGTTACTTTTATTTCACCCGCCTATCGCAAATAAAAATAAAATTAAAGACAATATTTCGGGGAAAAGTTCGAGAGTATAATCTGAGTAATGGACACTCTTAAGGATCCGTCCAATGGAGAAAATTTCTATGGAAAATTCATGCCCATCCCAATGATCACCTGATCTTTTTTGATCTTTTGCCCAGTCACAAGATACTGATGCGAGATCGGAAATCAAGCATACCTTCCAAAATACGGTAACACGTTACGACGCACCGTTCTGAAGGCGAAGAGTAGACCAAATCGAAGGTCAATCCTAGTTCAGCGAAACGATTACCCAAAAGTTGAGCGCACATTTCGCCCATGGTCGTCAAGGGCGGATCGTCGGCGTACGATTCGCTCGATCTTTTCGGTAAAATTGGCGGTATTTCTATGTTGAACTGCCCGGTCGAGTAAGTGGTCATCGGATTACAGACTCTGAAAAAAAACAAAAAAGACTATAGTCTGTTTTTTTCAAATGCTTGTAACGCAGAAATGCTGAAAATAAGTACGCAAGCGAATTTCGTGTCAAGACTACTTTGGTCCACCTGCCGCAGCGTCAACCGTTGGCGTCTAAGATTGATTGAGCAGCTATCCTGTGTGAATCAGTAGGCGGGCGCGTAGCGCCCGTCCCGTTAAATCTCGTCCAATAATCTGTCTTCAGTCTATATTTAAGCATTGTGCTCAAGTGTAAGTGCCTACATCAGCTACAGTAATTCCCTGGTGACGCATGTCACGTGATTATTGACTGAATTTTGCACCCGTAGGGTTGATGTTTCATCCCAAAGCTAGAATCAACCGAAAAATTCACGTCGCAACGCCCATGGCCATGGGTCTGAGCGGGCGTGCCGCGGTATCCGCGGCTCCGCTTCCTGAGTGTTTCTAATCTTTGTCGACTGTTGACTTGGATCGGTGATGCTCGAATGGTAATATGATCAGTAGGCTTGAATTCCTGTCATTAGGAATCGATAGCTATCTTACTGTAGACGCCAGCGGTTGACGCCAAGGAACTAGATGGACCAAACTGGATAAGTACCCTATATTGTTCTTGACTGTATGTTAGGAATCGATCAACCGGCAGCTGTAAACTATGACTAAACTCTCAACTCAACTCGATAACTTTTCTAAAAATAATTTCCGTACAATGCGAGAAATGTCCAAAAAAAATCTCGCACGGCTAAAAAAAATATTCGCTGCTCTGCGCAGAAAAAGCTAAGCAAATCACCAGCGCTGTGGCGCAATGCGTCGGATTTTGAGATTTCAAGTTTCCAAAGCACACTAATTGTATCACGATCTTGGTTCCCGATTTTTTTTCATTAAATGAGAACCATGTGCAAAAAATTTTTCTAGTTTCCAACTTTTTTTCCAACAAATAGCCTTCAATTACGTCAATAACTTCAATTACCGCGTTTTTTTATTGTAATACAGTATAGTGTGCGCACGCGCGGTAATTGAACAAGCAATGCATACTTCATTTCATGTTTTTTTCGGTTACAAGCATTTAAAAAAACAGACTATAGAGAGATGCTGGACTTTGTCCTAATCGTGGGTTTTCTATCTTGATTTTTTAATTTTCATATCAGTGCATTTTGAAAACCTTTCCTAAAGTTTGACTCCCTTTAAAATGAGTGGTCAAAAAGTTTTTTGATTTTCTTTATGATAACAGAAACAACATGAGTTATCCTATCAAACCTTGACTCCTCGATTTGTTGCTATACCATATCCATTCAAGTTTAGACAGAGGTGATTTTTTTAAAAGGAAAAGCTAGAATCGAGCTCACTGATCCGCCCAGTGCTTGATATTTGGGTAAGCATCTTTCATAAATCGATCCAACCTTTGTGCGTGCCTCACCAATAATATTCGTACCATACTTCGAGATGTATAACGAGAAACTCTTCTGAACAGCAAGTAAAATGCTAAATCAAGAATTGTTGTAAAATATGTAGCATAAAACCAGTGTACTGTGACTGATGTATTATTTCACTAAGCATTAGGGACGAAGTGTTAGCCCTCTTCTGATTGGCCGAAATTACCGCCCCCAAACGGTTTTTCGCCCAATGTATTTTTCATTAATTTTTACTTTAAAATTTTCCTTAGGCTTAGGCTTAGGCTTAGGGTACAGCAGCTGCGCCCGAAGGGCGCAGTGCGGGCGCAGTGCTGTCGAGGCTCTTCCAAATGAAGTTGTTAGTTAAAACCATTTAAAACGCATATAATGCATTTTCGACATCTCAAAAATTTTGACCAATCAACAAGGGGGCGGTAATTTCGGCCAATCAAAAGAGGGCTAACACTTCGTCCCTAATGCTTAGTTATTATGTCTGTTACTACATTTTTCCGTAGCGCAAGCCCAAACAAATTTCAGAATTTCTAATTTTCGTTGTATCTTACTGTGCTTGAGAAATGTTCGCGCAGAGCTTGTGGCAAGGTAGGCAGGATTTTTTTGCACACAGCAACCAAATTTCGGGCTGTGCAACCAAATTTTTTATGCCAAGTTGCACAGTGCAACTTGAGGCCTGACTGCTCTTTTGATTAGGTTATAGGGTTTTCTGTCCGGAGATGCATTTTACGCGTTTTAAAATGGAAAATAGTGCAATTTTCCGGTGCTTCACGGCGGATTTTCATTCATTTATAATTTTTCTATATTATTACAGTGCGCGGATAGAAAATGTCATTCTAGATAATGTTTATAGCTTTTAATTGATCCTGTGTTGTTTTTTGACGAATTTGACGAAAAGCATGATTTTTCTTGGTTATTTTCCTCTAATTTTTTGCGATCCTTAAAAAAATTTTGATATTTGTGTAAGGTAAAGTGGGGTAACTTTGGTCAAAATCGAGTCAATTCGACTTCTCCAACATATAACTTGTTATACATGGGGAATTCGTAAAAATGTTTCATGGAACTCATATGTCAAAAATGTCAGACAAATCGATTAAACACATCATTTCATAAGTAGCATGCAGATTTAACCTACCATTGATCGTTGAAAAGAGCTCATTTTTTGACCAATGTTACCCACCATGGTGGTCAACTTTGGTCGCCATTATAATTTCTGTTCAAGTTACTTTTTCGACAAGTAAAATCGTTATATCTAACCACAGATGGAACGTAACAAAACAAATTTTGGATATGAGGTAACATAGCTATCGACCTTTATTGTCACAAAATTTCAGCTGAAAATGATGAATATCATCAACAGCAAAAAAGTTTTCGTAAATCTACTCCCAGCTGTCCCTATGGTGGGTAACTTTGGTCAATTGACCTAAAAAAGTGTCTGACGTGAAAAATATTGTGTTATTCAGATACAGCAAGTTAAGAGGTACATGAAAATATCAATATGAATGAAAATAAAAATATCAATCGTTCAAAATTTATTAACGAAAAAAAATTAACGTGTCGACCAATGTTACCCACCAATGGGTGGGTAACATTGGTCGACACACAAAAATATGAGGTACACTAAAACAATAATAAATGTGCATTTTCATCATCAAAATACATGATATTAACCAAATTTAAAGGAAGATTAATTGTTATGAGTAACACAAACTTGACAAATAAATTACCAGTGGGATCAAAATCATCAGCTAAACAGTTACCACATATCCACCCATCACATCCATCACAGCACGCCCAGTCTTTTTTGTACTTTTTCTTGTAAATTGTCCATTGAATACGGCAAATGGAACACACATTAGTGTTTCTAGCTTGTTTCGCTTCTTTCAATTATTACTTGAGCACGGACTTCTGGTTTCATCAAAGATTGGCTAAGCGCATGACAAAGACGTTTTCTTTACTTTTGCGACTCGTTTTTTTCGCATGTACCATCTGAAGATACTTGATGACACTGGCCGTCATATGTCTCGATGGTGTAACCTCGTTGATGGCTGATGCCGACGATGTGGGCATTTCTGAAAATTTTATATATCATTCCTCTGTAAGTTTCGTAACAAAAGTACATACTTTCAAACGTTGAAGTCGGTGATGGAAAAGACAACGCCGATAAATTTTGTTGTACTATTATCTGCAATAATTTAGTATTTAATCGCATATAAATGTTCAAAAGTGTCTACAAGGTACTGTTTGATAGTGGACTGAATAACAAAGAAACCGATGTATTTTTGGACAAGTTCAGTTTCTCTAAAAACAAATTATCATTGGGTAATTTAGTGTGGTTTTAGAAAATATACTTACTGTCAGATTACTTTGTTTTGTAATGTTCCATGTGGAATATTGTAAACACGAGCTGCTGTTCGAATTTTTGACCCGTTTCGAACGGCCTCCATGGCCTTTTCGAGATCTTCCGTTAAGTAATTAGTCAGGTATTTGCGCGCATCAGGCTTTCTTTTGTAATGCCTGACCATATTGTGACGTACGTAATCAATGAAAATTATATACAGGATAAAATAATTCGTCTGAAAAAGAAGTAAGATCAAAGGTAGAAAAATGTGTGGCACAAAAAATTTTAATTTGACCAAAGTTACCCGCCAAAATATAATGTGACCAAAGTTACCCGCCCTGACCAAAGTTTCCCGCCAACTGGCCAAAGTTTCCCGCTTTTGGACTGATTTTTCTGCTCGAAAATTAGTAGTTATTTTTTATACAAAATAGAAAAGAGAAGCTCTCTAAAGACACTTAATAGTCAGTGAAAGTTTTGAGTGCAGCAGATGAGTGAAACCCAAATTTTTTTCAATTTGAAAATTTTCATTAAAAAAATGGCAAAGTTTTTGACCCACAAATTTCTCAATTTTATTTGGATTTCAATTTCTTTTCACAGTAACATGCACTGATCACTTAGACATTAGTGTGCCAAGTTGTATCTGCATATCTTACAGAGAAAAAATTCGGCGATGTTTCAAGCGAAATTGACCAAAGTTACCCCGTGGCCAAAGTTACCCCACTTTACCTTAATTAAAACATTTTGAGTCCAAGTAGAAATTCTTGCGGGTTGAAGAATCGAAATTATTGGTTGCTTTCCTAGTTTTTGGATTGTAGTCTGCACGACTGATTACAGAATTCACAAGAAAAATAAACCTTTTGTCTAGGAAATAAATTTTGAAAGAAAAGATCCGTTTTTCGGCGTCCTAGACATACCTGTAATTGGGCAGAGGTCGGGGGAGACCTCCAACCCCAACTTGGTCGAAGCCTACCCAAATGTCGGGACCCTCACCCCCAAACTTGATCAACCACAACCTCCCTTCCAAACTCGGAAAAAATTTGGAAAAAAAAGTGGCTTTTTTGACCTTTTTTAGGGAAATTTTCGAAATTTTTTCGACTTTTTGGAAGGTTTTTGGACACTCCCCCCCAAAATTTTGGAAACATTGGTACCCCCACCCACTGTTTTTTTCCACATTTGCACTATAATGTGGAAAAAAATCTAGAATGTGGAAAAAATTTTTGAGGTCTTTCCACAAATGTGGAAAGAAAATTTGGGGTTTTCATATTGAAAAGATGCATTTTGGTACATTTTAGGAGGTCCAAATATCAAAATTTTGCGGCGCTTCGCGCCGGTTATAACTTTAATAATCATTATTATTTATTAAGTAGCTCAGGCGCGGCTTTTATCATGTCTACCTTCATTTATCACTTAATCTATATTAGTTTTCATCATCTTAAACGTATTATCTCATGTTTTAATTGGTAATCTTCAATATTTTATCATGATATTTAATGAAGATTCGCATTTTTTCCTTTTGAGAAAGATCAATACGTCAAGTCTCTACGCTTTTTGATGCGATTATTTGTTTGCTAACGTAAAATCAATTCAAAAGCTTCCTGGAAATATCTTTCGGAAATTTATACTCTTCTTACTCATATATTTTCGACCAAATTCATGAGAGTTTACAAGTAAATTACAGATTTTAAAATTTTTCAAGTAAAATTCTAGAAATTACGACTTTTGAACACAAAATTGGAATCTAATTCTTGTAATAAATGTTCGGAAAATTGATTTTCCAGCATCCCAGAATGTCAATATACCCAAAGAATTTTCCGGCGCTACGCGCCGGGAAGATTACCATCTTTTTTGGGCTTTCACCTGTCATCATAGAGGACTTTACCATCGATTTTTCGTGTAATTTAAGTCAATTACGCTCTTGGATAGTTTGGTAGAAAATTTGTTCAACAATGCTTGTAGATTAGACTTTAAAGTCGAACATTTCAATTTTTTCTTCAATTATAATGAATTAGCTTCTCTAAAAACACCGGAAAACTTGAAAAAGCTAAAAAACAGTGCGATGAAGCGTCGCTGAGCATTTTTAAGCGAAAAAACGAGGATTTTAAGACGAAAAAAATTTTCCCACATGTGGAAAAAAATTTGACCCCTTTCCACATTTGTGGAAAGAAGTTCGTGGAAAAAAACAGTACCCCCACCCCAAAATTTTGGGTTTAGCCCCCTCAACTGCTCGGACCTCTTACAGGTATTTTTGGGGGCATACCCGTATCCAGGATTTTTATAAAAGGGGGGAATTTTCCAAAAATTTTTCCAGAGTTTACTGAATAGAAAGAAAATCATTTTTGCAGTAAAGACGACTTATTTTCAGTTAGTTTATGTATGCTTGGATTAGTGGATAAATTCTGTTTGACGGAAATTATGTAAACATAATAATTTAATTTGGGAATTGTGATGTATAAATACAATTATATTGCTGAAAATTTTATTCTAAAATTTACGACTTAAGTTTAATCTAACGTTTATGATACAGTTTAATATTATACGGCTTGGATTTTGGAAAAAATGTAAAAAACCGAAAATTGTAAAAAAATTTAGGGGGCGAATTCCCTCCCCCCTTCCCCCTTCGAAATACGAGCCTGGTTGGGGGTGGGGGTCACCTCCCTTCAGTTCAGTAAAGACAGCTTTTTAATTACTTTATCGAATTATTGGGCCAAAATTTTCTCGCAGTTTTCAGTATATTTTCAAAGAGAAAACAAATTTCTGTGCCATTTAGACAAATTGTTTGGCCTCTTGCGCCTGTTGACACGAAGTTTCGCGCGCAAAAACCACTGCCAATCGGAGTTTTTTTTAATGTCAAAATATGGTTTTCGGCACAAAAAAAATTGGAATCGCACGAAACATTTTAGGCGTTTGCTCAAATTGTTTAAATTTTTTGATTTTTTTTTGAAAAAATTTTTGAATTTCCATGTTTTCTATGCAGTTTTTTTTAGAAAAATTTTCCGCATAAAAGCTGCACCCAATTTTTTTTTAAATTTTTGTGTCGTTTGGTGGCCAACTAAAAATTGCTAAAATGTAAATTTTTAGGGGTTTGGCGATATTCCACGTCATTTAAAAGTGAAATTAAGCCCAGGAAACCTCCCTGGACGAAAAAATACAGAAAAATTCATGCAAATTTTTTAAATATCCATGTTCGGGCGTATCTGCTACGCCCTAGGCCTAGCTAAACAAAATTTTAAAGGTGCGTGAAACTGCTTATTCCAAATTGAACAGTAATTTAGCTTCGGAATTTACGTCCACGTTTATCAAATCCGTATCCACGCGATTCGCACAAAATAAAATTGATATTACGAATCTATACATTTACCATCATTTCCCCACGTGGTCTTGACTCGGCAACCCATCGTTCCCCAGCCAAAATTAAAAGTTTCCCACACACACCAGATCATGGTCTTTCAAAATAGTCCTTGCTGAGCTTTATTTAGTTTTTTGATGCGCGTGCACTTGCGGTCAGTAATTTAGCAAAAATGAATAACAAAACCAACATTTCTGAGATTAATGTCAGATGATAAGAATATATCAAAATTAATAGTCAGAAAAATATCATTCTGAAAACTGCAGCAAAGAGTGCCGAAAGTACATAGAAATTCTACTGCTGACATCTCTGTGATCAGGCTAAATGAATAATTATAGACTGGATGTGAGTTATCTTTCCTCCGGTGCAGAACGTCGAAAAAATGATCGGATTTCGATACTCTAGAACATTGAAAAATGAATCTTAACACTTATTCCATGATGTAAAGTTTAATATTGATGTTCAGACCAGTGTTTTTTTGCACTGTGCAAAACTTTTTCCGCTCGTGCAAAGCTTTTTTTCAAGTTTTTTGCATCTTGCAAAAAAATATTTATCAATTGTGTAAAAAAATTTGGCGTTTTCATATAGGAAAGATACATTTTGGTGCATTTTAGTAGACCCAAATTTCAAAATTTTCCGCCGGTTATAACTTTAATAATCATTATTATTTATTGTCAAGCTCGGGCGCGGCTTTTAGCATGTCTACCCCTTCACTTGTCACTAATTTTTAATAGTTTTCATCGTCTTAAACGTATAATTTCATGTCTAATTGGCGATCTTCAATTATCATTATATTTAATGAAGGAAGATCCCATTTTTCCTTCATGCATTTTTTGAGAAAGATCAACATATCAACTTGGTGCTTTTTAGGAGGTAATAATCTCAAAATTTTCCGGCGCTTCGCGCCGGTTATAACTTCAATAATCATTGGTATGTATTACATAGCTCCGACGCGGCTTTCAGAATGTCTACCTTCACCTATCATGTAATTGTATAATAGTTTTCATCATCACAAACGTATTATCTCATGCTTTAAATGGTGATCTTCAATATTATCTCGATATTTAATGAAGATTCAGTTTTTCCTTGAAATATTTTCTGAGAAAGATCAATACGTCAAGCCTCTAAACTTTTTGAAGAGATTATTCCTTTCTTAACATAAAATCAATTCAGAAGCTTCATGGAAGTAGTTTTCGTAAATTTCTTATCTTCCACTCATATCTTTTCAGCCAAGTTCATGAGAGTCAACAAATAAGTCACTATTTTTAAAATTTTTCAAATAATAAAATTCTAAAAATTATGACTTTTGAACTCAAAATTTGAATTTAATTCTTGAAATAAATGTTTGGAGAATTGATTTTGCTGCGTCGCCGAAGGTCAATAGACGAAAAATTTTTCCGGCACTGAGCGCCAGGAAGATTAAAGGCCCTGTCATACTTCGCCGCGCGGTGCCGGTTGTCCTATTCATACTAACAGGCGGTACCGCGCCGTGGCTTGTCATACTTCGCCGCGCGGCGCCGTACGGCTCCGCTTTTTTACTTTTGGATTTTGCTCTTCTCAAAAAATGTGTATTGGTTTAGTTGAAACCTGATGGGGCGCCGCGCGGCGCCGCAAAAATTACAAAAACCTATTCATACTTCAAAGGCGGTACCGCGCGGCGCCCCCCGGCGCCGCTTTTTAGTATGAATAGAACAACCCGTACCGCGCGGTGAAGTATGACAGGGCCTTAACATTATTCTTGGGCTTTCACTTGTCATCATAGAGGACTTAACCATAGATTTATCATCTAATGCAAATTCATTATGCTATTGAACAATTTTCTAGAAACTTTGTTCTACAATGCTTGTAAATTGGACTTGAAACTCGAAAATTTCAGTTTTTTTGCTCAATTTTAATGTTTGTAGTTACAAATAAAATTGAAAATTACACTGATTTGGTTATTAGTCCTTGGCCATGACGTAGAATAACAGAGGTTACTTTATTTATACCTATTCTTGCTATGTACAAATTGTACAAATGAAATATTGGCTGCTGTTTGTACATGTGCAGATGGATCATGTACAAAAAACCCTGTTTATAGTACAAAAAAAATTTTCGGCATGCAAAACTTTTTTGGTGATTGTTTGCACCGTGCAAAAGAGCTCGTGCAAAAAAAAACACTGGTTCAGAATTAAGTTATGAGCCGATGTTCTGATGATGATGGTAAAAATAGAGAATCATGATGCTGATGATGAAAATAGAGAAAATCACCCTGAAGTCAACGATAATTTATAAATTTGTGCAAAACATCAAGAATATTAAAAATATTCGTGCCGATTTTTTTTGCGTTTTTGATATCCCAAGACGCTAAAAAATGAATCTCTTCTTTAAAATTAATTTCCTCGATATATAAAGTCTGATTTTGTAGTTAATTCAATCATTTTCTATATTCGGGCAAAGTAAAAAAATCGTTTTGAAAGCCTGAAACTAAAATTGAAAAATCAGGCAAGGAACCAAAAATTTGGATTCTTTAACCAGCAAAATCTTCTGTCACTGTCTTGCACGATCATTTTTAAATCGTTTGCGAAATGCAAACAGTTTATGTTCACTAAATTTAAAAAATTTTGAAGACTGAAAAAAGAAGCTTATTAGCCGTATAATAGATTGTTGTTATATTCTGCGAGGCTAGTGATGACTTCTTGAATAAAAGTTATGGTAGTTTCAGTACACTTTATCGTCACTCAATTATGATTTATGTAAAAAATGGGTTTTACGTTATTCGCCGGTAAAAGTAATGCCGTTTCATGTATAGAAAATGATAACGTACCAGACGTAACCAAAATCGAAAATGTAGATGGGGGTAAAATCGTATATGGTATCGGTAGTGCCTTTAACATGCTGCGCCATGCCCTTTTTTTGCTCGCTGTCGATGTCGCAGGACCTGGCTCCCTGAATACAGTAGATCTGCAGCACTGCATTGGCCAATTTCACATGCTCACCTTACAAATCAAAATTGTTTTTGGTGCCTAGAGTAATCAACATTTTCCCCTTTTCTGAATATTTTTCCAAAGAAAGCACAATTTAGGAGAAAACGATAGATTGCCCAATCCCAAGAATTACAACATAGACTCCTGCGCTACGGGCAAGAAAACTAATTTCGACAAAATGTCTACAAACTTACCACAAAAATCTTCGTACGGAGTCAAAAATGTTTGTCTCCTTCAAAACGCAGGTTCTGCACAACTTTCAATTTTTTTAGTTTCATACATCAAAATCATGTATGTAGTAGATACATTTTCAAACCTGTGGACATCTTTTTTCATACTAACGATGCACTCTCAAGAAAATAACCAATAGCACTTCTAAAAGTATCCACTTACTCATTTCCTTCAAATTGGCTTACCCAGTACAACACTTCGCAAAATTTTGTGTACCCCTAAGTCAATTTTATCCTATTTCACTCTACCAGTAAGTCATCCTTACCCGGGTGGTGCGGGAATTTCCAAACCAAAGACCGGTGTAATACTCCCCCTTACATACATGTAATTGAGGGGGGAAGTGCTATGGGAACCCCCCACCCCAGAAATCGTCGACCATATGGCTGGCCATTGGGCGACCGCCCCCTCAGGATTTTCCACTCCTATGGCTAACCATATGGTAGCCGTAGGAATCCCCGTACTTTTGGTCGGAAAAATACTGAAAAATGTTAATTTTTTAATGAGAAGTGTCAATTTTTGAATAAAAAATGGTCAAAAATGGGAATTTCCTGGGTGCTTCGCGCCATGAATACATTTTTTCGCTCTTTTTAGACAAAAATTACTATTTTTTGAACTATTTTTCGGACTTTTTTCGTGAAAAAAATCGATTTTTTCCCCTCGAGAAGCCCCTCCCCCCAAATTTTGGGAATTAATAAGCCCAAAAAAAGTGGTCCGACCGCCCACCAGACCTCGGGGCTCCGTTACATGTATGCCCCTTTACCCCCGACTATGGATCGCTCCGTAACATACCCAACAAAAATCCTACGAACTCAAAAAACCCCAAGCCAAAGCCCAAACGTCGAGATTTTGAAAAAGAGTTTTGCCGCCTTTTATAACGAACGAGTGTACGGTAGGTATTCCAGCGAAATCTATGCTCCGGATTGATTGTGAATCGTGGTCCAGTCCAACACATCAAAACATGTTTAACAAATTACAACGAATTATAATATTTTTCAGTCCTCAAGTGTTCCATCTCGTCACTTCAAAATGCCGCCAAAAAATAAGGGCGCTAAAAAAGACAATGCAGGCAAAAAGTCGGCGGCCACCAACGATACTAAAGTCGACGATGATTTATTAGACGCGTTAATTAATGAAGTAAATTCCAAAACGGCCGTTCACGAACAACCACCCCCACCAGATATGCCTTCAGTACCGATCGATAAGCAATTTTGCGCCGCCGATTACCCCGTTGGACAAATTTTAGAATATCCGGCTGTTCAAGATGGGTAATTAATCGTCTAGAATACTTATTTTGTATCCTTTACAAATGTCACTATAATTAAATGACAACAACTTTAAGAATAGCTTTTCGGGCTTTTATGCCTTTTTTGTGCTTTTTTCAGTACGACTGCAGTCAATCGTATCACGAATGAAGAAAAAAAAGCTTTAGACTCTAGTTACCTCGAAATCTACCAAGATTTTAGACGCGCTGCTGAAGCTCATCGACAAGTAACCGTACCAAAAAAATTTGTTTTAAACCCCATCATTCTCATTTCTCGCGTTAAATTTAAATTGCGAATTTTCTTGAAAAAAATTTGTAATGAATCTTTTTAATTTTATACACCAATTTTTTATTAGTTAGTTTCTTACATACATTTTTGAGCTGTTTTCATCATTTCAGAACAGAAAATGGGTCAAAAGTTGGATTAAACCTGGTATGACAATGATCGACATCTGGTAAAATAATTTTAATTAGTTAGTCGATAAGATTTCCCTTTATTTGAACTTTTTTATAGTGAAAGGTTAGAAAGTTGTTCTCGAAAATTAATCAACGAAGACGAATTGAAAGCCGGTTTAGCCTTCCCGACCGGTTGCAGCCTTAATCACGTGGCCGCTCATTATACACCCAATGCCGGAGATCCGACTGTATTGCAATACGACGACGTTTGTAAAATTGATTTCGGTTTGCACGTTAATGGTAAAAATTAGTCAGTTTGGGCACGTTCAAAAATTCTTATTGTCTGTGTTTTGATTTAAAGGCAGGATTATAGATTGCGCGTTTACTGTACATTTCAATCCGAAATACGATAAGTTAGTCGAGGCAGTCAAGGACGCAACTAACACTGGAATAAAAGTGAGTGAATTTTTATTCATGTATGTAATTTTTGTTTAATTTCTAGTCGAAATTTTGAAAATACTATTAAGTTCGTAGACATTTGTCTAATTTTTTCATAACATGTCACTAATCATGCAATTCATCGCTTGGGATTTTTGTGTCTTTAATAATGATATATTTTTCAAATGAAAAGATTCCTAAAATATGCCTAGAATTTTATAACTTTTATGAAAAATAATTTTTAGACGGCTGGTATAGATGTCCGACTCTGCGATGTAGGAGAAGCCATCGAAGAAGTGATGACCTCCTACGAAGTTGATTTGGACGGTAAAACTTATCGGGGTACGATTTTTTTTGTTTTTATCTCTTTAATAAGTTGTTTAAATTCTGATTTACTTCTTGCAGTGATTTTTCAGAATTTCGAAATTCGTTCAGTTTTCGGATTTATAGTAGTCTAATCTTCTTTGTTACTTTTAGTCAAACCGATTCGTAACTTGAACGGTCACTCTATTGGTCCATACAGGATTCACGCCGGTAAAACAGTTCCGATCGTCAAGGGTGGCGAAGAAACGAAAATGGAGGTATACAAAAATTCAACGGGCTAGAGCTAATTCCTAATAGAATTCGCATTCTGTGTATCAAACTCTCAAATTTGATGTCCCTGAATCATTACAGAGTTTTTCTTCTGCACTTTTTTCTTCATTTTTAGGAAAACGAATTCTACGCCATAGAAACCTTTGGTAGCACGGGTAAAGGGTACGTTCATGACGATATGGAATGTTCTCATTACATGAAAGATTATTATGCTGGTCATGTCCCCCTGAGGTATAATTCGAATTGCATTTGTATTCAATTTTAGCCTTGAACTACTTCTAGGCTAAAGAGTAGCAAAATGCTCTTAAACACGATCAACAAACACTTTGGCACCTTAGCTTTTTGTCGACGATGGTTAGACAGGTTGGGAGAAACGAAATATTTAATGGCGTTGAAAGTGAGGGTTTCATGGGTTCTGAAAGAAGAGCGTTAATTTAACGGAAAGTTACAAAATTTCGGCTGTTGTAATTTCTTTTCTGGAATAATACTAATTAGTTAATTGCATGGAACCTCGTCTTTGCGAGATTCTGAATTTAGTTTGGTTAATGAATTCTAAATTTGCTAAATAACGGCCTTTTTGTCATATCATAGATTTTTCGTACTAGTTATTTTTCTCACGGCCAACAGTTCCCGGTGTAGCAAATCAATGTACTCAGAACCGTGTGTGCTCTCGTTTGGTTATAGAATTGAAGGTCAACTCTTATTTTTACCAATATTTTACTTCGGCCCCGGATGACAGAAGGCTGTATAGTGCTATTCAGTGAATAGTGGCCAGAAAATAGAGATATTCACTGAATAAAATCGTCGCATAAATTTATGCGGTATGACAGACAGCATAACTTATTCTATGCATAAAGGTCGATCTTTTTATTCGTCGATTTTATATCTGGTCCTAGCACGAATAAAAAAGAAAATAGCACAAGAAAATTTCTCGTCTAGTTTTTCTTTCACAAAAAATGGACGAAGTAGACTTTCTTGATTTTTTAATGATGTGAGAGAAGAAAAAGAATTTGATATTATAAATCGTCCTTTATTTTTACGTTCGAATCCTTTTGAAATTTATAACGATCAGGAATTCTTTTTACAGTACCGGTTCAAAAAAAACATGTTATGAAAGTTGCTTGATTTGTTGAGTGATAGCTTACAGCATCAAACCAAATGTCACGATAGTTTGTCAGTGGATACTCAAGTATGTTAACTAGATTTTACTTTCCAATCAATACATTTGAATCAAACGAAACCAAAGTCAGCTCATAACAGCACAAAAAGTTCAGGGGTTTCCATAAGACGCAGAATCATACAAATCATGCATTGCATTGCAAATCGTGCATTCAGCAGTGGAAGGTGGAGCCTTCCGATGAACTCTGACAAATTTGAACCATTCTATAGTAGCTAGCTTTTTCTCTAGAAGCCTAGATTTCATCATTAAGGGCAACCACTTTCAACTCATTCATTTGTTTTATTGTTGTATCAGTGCCTTCCATGCGACCCAATTTTCAAATCATGTTCTTCCTGAATTAATTTCGTTGTTAATTTACGTTCCGCTTTCATCTGACACTTGCTTAAGTTCATGAGGTATTTCTGACCAATAACATTTGATGAAGATTCACTTTATTCAGTTCACATTTTTTTAGTTTAGGCCCCATCATTGTCAATGCTGTCCATTTTTGAATTTCAACTCCAAAAGCTGGGATTGTTGATGTTCTCAAATGAAAGCTGAGTTATAGAAATTGAGTGCACACATCTTGGAACTTGGAGTGTGTTGGTGTACATGCACAGGAGGGCATAGATGGCATATGAGAGGTGGATGGCTATTTATTAGTGTAAATTATTAGCGGAAGGCAATTTTCAACAAGAAATTGCCGATTTACATGGATGGTACAAAGTAGTGTATCAAGATGCATATGTACAGTCAAAAAAGGCAGAAGAGGGGGTTGGGAAGTCTACCAAAATGTTTCAAGCGTTAAGAAGCAAAGCAAAAGTAAAAAAACTCAATAATCTTTGGCTTTTTCTTGAAGAAAAAGTCAAGTCAGAAATGCCCTTGTATCTTAATTTTTGGCTGAGATATTGGATCGCAAAAAATATGTGCTCCCCTAAAAAAATTCCTGGCTACAAGCGTTATACAGTTATCCGATAATTTCCATTAATCCTCAATCTGAAGCATGGGAGCACACATGCCACAGTTAAACGCATGAATGGAGTTTTAAAATGTTGATTCCCTTGCTTGGCCGAACATTGGGATATTCAGCCAAAAAATGTGGCGCCCTAATTGCAGCTCGTGTAGTTCTCATACAAGCACATAGGGGGATAGGGGTGAACCCCCATACCTGAGACCCTGGCCACCCACCTGACAAAAAAAATCGTCAAACACCCCCCCCCCTGAACTTTTTTCGAGACAGCTTTTTCGATAATTTTTGTGCATATTTTGTATGAAAAACAGGCTTGCAGAATTTTTTTTGTTTTTTTTGCTCACCCATTCCCCCCCCCCCTACCCCCCAGGGAAAAGGTCCATGGACCCTCCCCCTGGAAAATTCTTGCCGTGCATGTCTGGCAGTTCTGCATAACTTTCATGTTCCGAAAAACGAACAAATGTAAGGTAAAAAGGAAGATGGTGATGAGGAAGGAGGGAAAATAAGGAAGATGATAATCCTCAAGGATTAGGGAAAAGAAGATCAATTTTCATTGGAAATGAAACTAAGTTTTGACGTACCACTCACCTTCCATTATTTGAGTCTTCACGCATGTTAAAGATACATTTATCATAGTTGCTCTAGTCCTCTCAATTCGACTTCCAATTCAGTAGGTGTCCATTTTTGGCAATCTGGATTAGACCCAAATAGAACCGCAATCTTCTTCCATGGTGCTAGTTTCTGGCTTGCGGTTTGGTCGACAGTCTGTTTTCTCTATTGTATTAATCAAACGAGGAGTACCTTGAAACATACATTCAATCAAGCAGAAAATTGATTTCCTTTGAAGAGAAATTTGAATTTCGATCACTCATGATAACCTTTTTGTGAAGTCAATTGGTCAAATGAGCAAAAAATTGAAGTGGACTGATCCAGACTCTTTCCAGTAATAAACGTTAATGTTCAGAGTACAACTGGAAAGAAAAGAAACACGTTTGCACAAAGTTAGCTGAACAGAAACACTCATTTATGCTGTGCATATTTTTTAATTCATGGTATGGCTATGTAATGCTTATTCACTGTTTTGTCATACGGTTAAATTTATTCGATGAATAGCCTATTTGCTCATTTATCGGCCGAATAGCTATTCACCGAATAAGCAATTTTATTCACTGAATAGTGTTATTTGCCGAATAGTTTATTCAGCCTTCTGTCATCCGGTCCTTAAAGTCCCAATATTTTACCAACTTCGCAGGAAAATCATGTGAAAAATGATGCGAAAGTCATCTGACAGACAATACCGGCTGCCTATTTATATGTTCTGCATCAAAATAATAAATAAAAATCGTCCGATGGTCTTTTCATGCTATTTTGCTAGAAATGCATTTTTGAGTGCAGTGATCATCTTATCTGGCTGTAAATTTGATTATTTATTTACACGTATTTTACTTTGATAATTTAAAAACTTGTTTTCATTCAACTATCTGTTAAAAGAATTGTGTTCACCGCTATTGTTCAGCAGAGACATCAGTTTATTCTATTTGACTTCATTTTTTCACATTCACCACTTAGATCGATAACTGTTCTTTGGAAAACTACCAACCGCGAATTATAGGCTGCGCTATGCACTAATTGTGTTTTTGAAAGTCTTTCAATATGATTGTTGAAGCTCCAGAAAAATTGAAAATAATTTTTATTTGTGTTACAAAATGTGCAAGATCATGCAAAAATTTCGATTTTTCGCATGGATTTCACCTTTTCATTATTCTACTTTCAACTCGCATGATTTGACAAAAAATTTTCATTTTTCTAGGATTTGTGCGATAAAAACATAGTCGTTGCTTATCCGCCTCTATGTGACATGAAAGGGTGTTATACGGCTCAATGGGAGCACACCATTCTGCTGAGGCCCACTTGTAAAGAAGTAGTCAGTCGTGGGGACGATTTCTGACGAAAAGAACCATTTTTGCGCGTTTTGATCTATTTTGTTTTTGTTCTGTATGGTGTGAAAGCGTGTTTTCTTGTGAAGTTTTACTTCATGTGGTAAAAATTCCTCCAACACAATTTGTTGAACTGAATAGAATGTCAATAAAGAAGAAAAATTCTACTGTTTACATGCGAAATACATCAGTGTAAATCGCCTGCGGTCTGGCATCGTCGAGTGTGCGCACGATATGTTTATATTTTTTCGAAAATAATCTCGGCTTGTAGAAGCTGTTCGTGCAAGTCAACTTGGGTACATGAACTCTTTTCTCATATTCGCAATTGACTCTAACGGTAGTTGAGAACAAATTGAGAAAAATATTCGCCACACATGCAGGATTAGGTTGCTTCCCGAGGCATTTGGAACCAAATGGACTGCAGATAATGCTATTCAGGGCTACATTCACAAAGTACCTCGTCTGTTACTCCGCAGAATAAGTGAAGCACGAGTATATCATGTTTTTTTATTGAATATTCATATGCTACCGCCAGTCAGTATAACCACTGCTTCGCACTTCGTTTGCTTTACTCCCTGAATGATATCGGATTAATTTTGAATACATTAACATAGAAATCCAAAAGATTTTCCGTCTGTAAGATGCACTGTTTGTCGTGGTTGAATCTCGTAGTTTTTTCTGTATTTGGAATTCATTTACTATTAGAAATTGTAGTCATTCTTGTCCAAATGGACCTCGGAGAAAAAATGTTAATGCAATTAATGACAACCTGCATATAACGATCACCTTTTTTCTCAGATTAATTGTAGCAGTTAGGACTACAATTCGAAAATAAAATATGTTTCCTTGCAATGGTCATCTCTTCTTGTTAACATCATTCGAAAGTCATAATTACTGATAGTGTCACTTGACCATCTGAACCACATCAAAATTACACACACGTTGTTGACATCAGTTTTGTATTGCAAATGTCTTTTTGGACGATAATCAACTATCCCATTTATTGAAATTTGATAGCCAAAATACAAAGACACTTTTTCCGACCCACCCTGTTCCGTCTAATCAGACGACTATGAATGTTAGCCAGACTGAGAACTATTGACATAAGAAGATATTCGAGATAACTTTTTAATCGATATAAAAAAGGAATTTGAGTTACTGGTAACGCGATCTTCGAATAGATCTTATTCCGTGAGTACCGTAACGAATCATGTTGCAGCGTTGATAAATTTTCGGTTCGGGACAAAATTGATGAAGTTCCGGAGTAGTCAAATCACCAACAACAGGAATTTTAGTCAATATTGTCCGAAAATCTTTTCAGCCTGAAAATAAGCAGATTGATTGATTGACAGCTTTGTAGTTATCACGTGACTTTGTCTTTGTTTCTAAAGTGTAGGTCTCCAACCAAAATTATACTGTGCATATTACAAGAATTTAATGCATGTATAAACATCAAACTAGCGCTTTCGCAAAACGACAGTGTAATGAATGAAGAGGAATCATCAGAAATTCTCTTATCGTGAATATTTTACGTTGGAAAATGCGGGACAGAAGTGACTTACAATGACCAATTAGGTAAGAATAATTATTAGCAGCTCGTGCGGAATGCAGTTTTTCGATTTCATGTTTTTTATTCGTTGATCAACCCGGAGTTGTCACGAAAATAATGCTCAACGCACTATTGAAACTTTATATTCTTTCATTTGAACTGAAAATTATGTAAAATTGATGATAGTTCAATATGCATCTGCTCATGAGATATTATTCGCGCTTCCTCAAGTTGAAACCATCTTCTAAAAACATTTGATAGATTTCTTCGGGAATTAGTAGCCACATGGATCCATGAAACAGGCACATCACTAATGCACGATACTGATCAATTGAAGATCTCATGACGTTGCTCATCATTCAATGGGCTTTCCTGCTGACCATATTGGAGTTGATTTTCACTATACCTCATTCATAAAAGCACATTTGTTTTGCAAATTTTGGCTATGATTTTGACCATGATAGCCGCTCTTGATTCATCTGACTAAACTGTGCTTTCGTACCTGGCTGTGTGTGAATGCGCAAATAGAAGAGGTTTGTGTGTATGTTTTCTAATTTTCCACATCATGGAGCTTGATTCTCATTACTTTCTTGCTTTGGCTGACACTGTTTTGGATGATTACAATACGCGGCACCTATTCCATTCACTTGAATATTCATGGTGAATTCCGTTATAATGTGCTTATCCACATATCTCCCAATGCTGTTGGTGAAAAAGCTCAAAGCTTTTCACTCTTATAATGCCAGATTATACCCCTTTGTTTATTCAGGATCTTGAATAATCTTGGTTTCACTGTCGACCATCAGATTACCAAATCAACCAGACTGTTCACACGCACATAATTACTATACTGCGATTGTGTATCGATGTCCCACCGTATAAGATTGTTTCAGTGTATGAATTGTCCCACCAAATGTTTCGATTGTAATATTTTTCGAATAAACCATTTCGACACTCAAATTTTGTGCAATACGCTGAACAATTCGCTAACTAGCAACTAATTAAGACGAGTCCGGCGAAACAGATTTTAATGGGAGAATAAAAAAATTTTTGAAATGAAATTACGTCAGTCTCGTTTTTCCTGATCAGTTACTAGAGATGACCCTGATCCCTGCTAAGAGACCTGCTCCTGTTAATTCGACCGCTATAGATGGAGCTCTTACTGTATTCACTGTTTGAGTTTCACAGAATGGTATAGCATTGTCCCGAATACTGTGAGATATCAATATCGATATAATTTCATACTACATCATCCTCAAGCTTGGAGTAGTTGATCGAACAAATTCGCCCGTAGTTAAAGCCCATTTAATTTAAAATGATAGGCAGAGCGAAAACCCAAAAAAGCAGGTTTAATTTAATGCGTTATTTTTACTTGATGGAAAACTTTATATCGTAGAAAAATGCCAAATATCTTCACTAAGGAAAGGTCAAAATCATTGAAAAAACCTTATGCTTATTCACCGTCGATTTGGTCGGAACTGAGTGTCGACATCTGAGTGCTCTCGAGAATATTGACCATTTTACCAGATTATCGAAGGAAATTTTCAGTTGTTCGACGAAACTTTTTTTATTGATTACAGTAATAAGCTTATTAGTTTTGTTGTATTTAGCTTACCTTCATGGGATTACTGCATCGATCATATATGCGAACATACCTCTTGTCATATGGTGGGGCAATCTATACGGGTCTAATTTCTCCTTGTTAACTCCCGAAGCTTAAGCTCCGCAGAAAATTGGCGAAGGGTGCATTTTCCGGGATGCCGCAACTGGAAAACCAGTCCTTTCTTTGTGAATACCAATTGTGTGCCAACAACCAGTCCTTTTTCAGTCAGCTTCGACGTCACCGGAGCTCGGTCGAGGCGTATAGATAATTGACATTCTCGCGTCATTCTAGTTTTTTGTGTCATCATCAGGCTGCTTATGATTTGATTAACAGTGCCACCGCCGTCATTACCCGAAAAATAAAATGTTGTAATTTTCGTCGAAAATTGTCAACCGGTCTTCCCTCATCCTTTATGTTCCGGTATTCTGTAAGACTATTTCTATGGAATTTAAGGACTCTTTTTAGAGAAAAGATATTTGGGTCTCAATTTTTTTTCTTTCTACGAGTTTTAGAAAAAGACATTACGGCTACTAATATCCAGGTCATTTGAATAGATCTTTTCTGCAAGTCAAGTATTTGGAAGTAATCCGAAAAGCGTCGCACATTTGACCGGCCGCTTCCGCGAATTATTGTTTATCTTTCTTTGGTTATATGCTTGAAAGCTCTCAGCTATGCACCATGAACTTGATCATGTTTGTTTCCATGACCACATTTTTTCGTTTAGTTGGTTACGCCAATTTTAGGGAAAGACATTATTTTCGGCCTTGGAAACGTGTAGCTTATCAACGGTTGGATGTCAGTTTTTCTATGACGTCGATTGCTAGAATGTATGTCTTGTGTATAATGAAAAAACTCTTTGTACACAGAACGTCTGCTTTTTATATCACTATTGTTTGCAAGTTTCATAATCTTGGTCGTGGAAATCGTCAAGCACACGTGTGCGATTGCTGTATTTCAAGAACTGTACAGATTCGATGACAGTGTGAACTGGGGCCGGTTTCCTCAAAGAGACTTAAGCTCCAGCAGAGCTACAGCTTAAGCTTCTGCTTTGCTGGAACTCAAGTCTCTTCGATGAAACCAGCCTCTGTTCTTTCGAAATGATCAGATACAGTTTAGTCGACAAGAAAGTACATTTTCCGTGGCAGTAACTGCCAATCACTTTCTTTTCAAGAAAATGGACCAGGTAATTATCTCCATTTCCGTTTTCGAAATATAAATTTCTAAGCTATGTTTCTATTTTTCGCGAATGTGCACAATTTCTGGAATTTCGGTTTCAAAAATTGTCTCACGGTACTTAGATTTGAACAATGATAGCAATGTTTGGCCCTATAGTCTTGAGTCGTTCTTCATTTCTGTCTCAGAGAACCCCTTTTTGAAATCGTGTTGCGCAGCTAAATCCCTACTGTCTCCTGTAATGAAATTTTGTCCTCCAGTACAAATTAAAAACGTTGTCAAAACCATGAAAAGTTGAAAAGTATGCGTTGCTGAAAATGAAACAAAATGTTTCATTTTCAGCAACGGTAAAAGGTCAAATCAGGTTGTTCAGAAATGCTTAATCAGTCAATTCCTTAAGGGTCATTTATACTTGCCTTTTTCGACGGAACGGAACGGTTCGCCAACAGCTTCAAACGTTCAGCCTGAAAATCCCTTATATATCGATTGCATTCCGTCCCGTCGGAAAAGGCAAGTATAAATGACCCTTTACACATTATAGTCCGTTATTTTAAAATGCTTATAAATTGAAAAAGATTTTCAAAAATGTAGCCTCCTCGAAGTCGTTTACACAAAGTTTTTTCTGTTGAAAGTTCTGTGCTGCATCAGGGGCCGGTTTCACCATAAAACTCCGTATTAAGAGCAAAATGTCTCGAGTTAAGAGTCCCGTGTTAAGAGAGCTACGAATGGCTGTCTCACCAAACATCAGAGTTTACGAGCAAGGAATTACGAGTCTAGGAGTGCTACGAGTGGCCGTTTCACCAAAAAATAAAGTTTGAGTACGGGCCCACGAGTTATGAGTGTTACGAGCGACGGTTTTTCATAATTTACGACTGTTCAGTTTCATTAAATGAGTTACCCATCACAATGATAATGAAAGGACTCGTAAATTTGATGAGATTTTCATGGACCAAAAGTGGATCCGTAGGACTCGTAGCTTAGTGGTATTTGTGCATTTTTGTCATTTATTTTCTTTTGTCAACCCGACAAAGAAACGATAATTTGGATACTTTTCTGAAATTACCGCATTTTGGGCGAAAAACAAGCATTTTTGATATTTTTCTGAAAAACCCAAAAGAATAAAATTTTTTTATGAAAAACCAATATGTCCATCGGATTACCCGTGCAAAATAACCCTCCCTCCTCTGCCACCGCCCTCTGGTAAAAACCAAGGGGGCTCTTCGCCAGCAAGCCGTGACTTCATAAATCCACTTTGAAGGGTTCCGGTATATAATATATAAAGGGGTGGAGGAACGCCTTTGATTGTCTAGTTTCGGAAATGTGCCAGCCATCTTGATTTTTTTCAAGATGGGGTCTTGATTTTTTTCAAGATGGGATCTTGATTTTTTCAAGATGTTATATTATTCTTTTCGAGATGCGATCATGCCATCTTGATTTTTTTCCAAGATTATCTTGAGAAAAATGTGATGCATTTCAAAAAATTGCGATGCAGTTGAAAAACAGTCGAACATCGGAAAACTTTCACATCTTTATTTTTTTGCGATGCATCTTGAAAAAAATGTTGTGCATCATGCATATTCATATTGAGAGAGAATGAAAAGAAAGTGATCAGAGAATATACAAAATCAATTTTTCATGCAAATCTGTACTCAACTGTAGTACTGTCCAATCAGTTAGGTACTATTACTGTCTATACTGCCAGCTTTTGGGAAACTAGCCTCAAGCAACATCATTTGAGCAGAATCGATGCAAAACTGAAAAATCCGAACGAATTCAAAAGAAATTCCAATGTCATGACAGAATAATCAAATCAAACAAACCAAATATTTCCCGATCCAATTACAACATCCGATCATAAAAAGATTACGAATTCCCGTATAACGAATGCCGAAAAGCACCCATAAAATGATCATTTTACGAGTCCTATGAAAAACATGGTGAAACACTCTTACTACGGTAACTCAAAGCACGTCACCCGTAGCACAAATTGCGTCACTCCTAACTTGCTGTCCGTCGCCCGTAAGTTGTAGCTCGTCACACGTAGCACCAGTGAAGCTGGTGAAACTCATTTACCCCTAGAATTCCTCACTCGTAGTACTCGTAAGACTCGTAAAATTGTGGTGAAACCGGGCCCTGGTGGTAAATATATAAAATAGTAACTGCTTTCCACTCGTAATATCTTCAAGCATTTTAGGAAAATCAGACTACGTGTATGATTTCCAAGTTTGAATTTTTTTTGCTACCATTTTAAGACATATTGATACTTCGACAAATATGGCTGTTTATACAAAAGTGGACTCGAATTCAACTTCTGAAAGATAATTTATCTAGCGCATATTTTGCAATCACTAAAACGAGACACCACAGTGTCGACAGAACTAATTAGGACGGTTGCAGACTTTCTAAGATAGTCAACAAGTAAATATAATGGTACTGTCGGAATAATCATTTTATGGCTAACTGACTTGTTCAGACTGCACATTTTAAAAAATAAGATTTTCATCTAATTTTTGAAATTCAAACTGTAGTCTGTAAACAGGAGTCAAAATTAAGTCTGAAAGGCTGGAAAAGTCAGCAGGTGGTTAAACTGAAGAGTGCATACCAGTTTCTTCTTTTACGTTTCATTTAGATAGGTAAACATGCATAATAAGCCATATAAATCATATTTTTATTTTCGGGCTTAGGTTCTTGCAGACTGTGCTGTCGTCACTGCACTTTTTCTGAGTATAACTTAAACCCTGCATCAGAGCTGATCGACACCAAATTTCGTTATCATTGTGAAATTTATTGTGGTTGACTCTCATTAAGGAGCAGGAATTAACCCGCGCACCTGCGCAACAAATCGATATTTTTGAATTTTCATTTGTTAGTGGTATTTAGAAAAGCATCTTTCTGTACAAATTTTCGTTATGCACGTACCTTGTTGTTTGGTTTCGCCGTTGATTTTTGTAGGAAACCATAATATTACAATGTTTTGGGAGGCAACCTTCCACTGATACGCTAGACAAAAATTTTCCCTGGAGAAAAAAGGATGTACCCAATCATACCCCAAAGTTAAAAGGGATAGAGCATACATGTTTTTGGAGGGTCGCGAGTATTAGCCCCGTGCTGACTACTTGCTGACCCCATGCAGGCCAATGGTTAGCATCGAGCAGATTTCACACCAGTAGTTTTAAATTGGTCAGAATTCAGGAAGCTTTCCATTTTCAAATAGAGTAAAAACATTTCCAGTATTGGTCTAAACTGATTGACTAAACGTCATATTAAAGTCTTGGAAACACAGTACAAACCCAACTACATGGAAGATCGGCAATAAGTTCATCCACCGTGGAGTCTGACCCCCAGCCCCCAGCAGATTTTGGCCCCTGTAATTTATGCTTTCGACTAAAATAGTTTTATGACAAAGTTATTCATTGTATTATGCCATTAAAAGTCTAATTTATACCTTTTCGAAAAATATCTTTGATTCACACTAGGCTATTCCACTTATTTGATCTCGTACAAAGAATGATTTCACGTGAGAATTTTCGTAGTTATCCAAAAGTGTATGTTTTGGTTAACTTTTATGTGACAATTTCAGTGCTATGCGATTTTTTTACAACTAATGTTATTTGAGCTTTTTTCCTCTCATTTCAGTCGGAATCGCTTCTTGACAAGTTTCACTCAAGATATTTTCATACAGAAGCTCAGTTGAGTAAGTCCAATGGAATTCCAGCCTACTTTAAACATAACACCTGTCAAAAATGAAAATATAACATTTCAATATACGTTATTTAGTAAATTTACACTGGACCTAATGGATCAACGTCTAACTTGCTGCATTTCACCAGACGTAAATATTCCTGCTCACATTGAGAAGTTTAGTTAGGTCAACCAATTTTCTTGATGAGGTCGAAGTCGCAAACCCCCCAAGCCGACGTATGCCTCCACTTAGTCATGCTTTCAAATTCACTAATGACCAAAATCATTACTGTGGTCGAAATTGTTTACAGAAGGCCTTTACTGCGAGATTTTTTATTCAAAAAATTGTTTAAGGTTGGTTGAGTAAGTCCTTCAGTTTTAAGTCTTGTGTGGATCATGGTTTAGCCATAAATCGTAGAAATATGAAATAGTACTTGCTTTCCATCATTATTTAGGAGCATTTGAGGAAAAACAGACTGAAGTCAACTAAAAAAGGGATGGACTACTAAGCACCACTGTAAAACATACTTTTGTTCTTGAAGTATCTCCACTTCCAGCGTGAACAACAATGTAAGATTTTAAAATTTCTCTCGATGCCATGATCATTTATAATCGTTTTCCTTAAAATGCTTCAAGATAATTAAACGGGGTGTTTTGTATCCTAACGATTCTCTGTTGAACCATACGTCACATATGATTGGAAATTTGCGGAACTCAATCAAAGTCTAACAATTTCTTTTCTAACAAATTTTCTTTTTTATTTCAAATTTTCCTTTTTATTTCAAATTTCTAACAAATTCTAATTTAAAAGCTGTGAACAAAACAATTTTGACGATAGTACTCATTTTTATAATTTCATTTGCTAGCATTTTATAGAACAAATTATAGTTTTTGAAATGAGTTTTAAGCAAAAGGCTAATTTTCTTTTTCTAATCTATCCATAACGAATGCTAATAAATAGGACTCGATGAGTCTTATCCGTGATAATTAATCCCTCAAGCGATGTATCAAGTTTTGACCAGGATATGCAGGCTTAACGCTTTCATTGATCCACCTACGATCTTTTTTCACCTATCCGAAAATACGTAGGAAAAATGCTTGCTCCTTTTATGCTAACACCATTTTCCACAGGAATTTCCTATTTCTATAGTTCGTAAGTGTGTGCATTGGGCTAGGCGCCCACCTGTTTCAAAAACAAACTTTCAGAGATCACTGGATTTTTGCTCTTTCGCACATAACCAACCAGAGAACACTCTTGGCGATGAATAATTGCTTTTTTTGCTTTATACCCGAAGCTAAACATTTTTCCGCGACCTTTTAGCCGGTGTATGGAATTTTTTGGAATTTCTAAGAAAAACATTTACTCCAAAAAAACAAGACATTATGAATTTACGATTGCGGATTTAATTTTTTCTTCTGGCGACGGTCGAATAATAGAAACTCTTCACATTTATCGGGGGTAAAAATGGGCGACGAAGTATCGACAACGGTGAAAATTTATTATCTAACGGCGGCGGCGTCCTGCGTTGCGCTGGTTACTGCAGCCACAGTCTACGCCATGTTGGTGAAGAGAAGAAAAAAGTGAGAACACGCAATGCTAAAGATTGCCAAAAACACCGCGTATCAAGGTTGAACAAAAACTCTTGAGTTTGATTTCGGTACTGCGTTTTAAGCTACAGATCAGTAAGAAGAAAAAATATCAGATTTCGTCTATCGTAAAAGGCCAAATTGTAAGTCAATCTCCTGAGACCCTCTAGTAGCAAAAAGTAGCTGAGGATGATACGCGTACTTGATATGGTACCACTCAGGATTTGATTTCTCACAAATTTGGAGAACAGTTAAAAGTGGGGCTCGAAATAAGAAATATGGCATGGATCTACACCAGCCATAATCAACAAACCAAAATACACGAAAAGACGCCAGCTCAATGGTCAGTGGGACTAAAATCGAAGCCATTATGTAAAAAGTTGACTATTGACAGAATGTTGAAAGAATGTTTTGTTGAAAAAATATTCCACACATGAATTTGAAGTTGGGTCAAATTCAAAATTTTAGAAATACTGCTTGTCCCATGGTTCTGTGTCGAGTTACCAGTCTTTTCTCGTCAGAGAACATCAAGATTGAATTTTTAGGATGAGGTAAACTTCGCGGTTTATGAGGACTGGAAAGCGTCGGAGTCTGTATGGTTCGTCTGTCTTAAAACGCAAGTAATTATTTCGCACTTCATTCAGTACTGCAATTTCATTAGTTCACTCAGCTAACTTCTTAAAAAGATTCTGTCGTAAAAGCGTTGCTCATTTATGAAGACAGCATTTGTGTCATTATTCAATTCTCAAGCATTCTGTAAAGAAGGGAATACAGACTTGGTGACTTTTGATGAAAAAAATTTATTCAGTTTTAAACGCATATGTAGCACCACCTGTAGAACGAAGTTTTTCCATTTTCTCTTGAACCAGTTTGATAGCTGTGTCCTGAGTCGTGTAATTGAAAAAAATGAGTGTCCGTGTTTTCTCTGTTAGGTGCAGGCGTATTTTCATCATTTGAAGCCTGGCAACTTTCTCAATTTTTCTCTTACCAAAAATTTAAGGTCGAACGACCAGTCCGTAAAAAGCTTCAGGAACGCCAGCGCCGTGACTTACGATTCGGCCGGGCATTTAAAAAGTATTCCATTTTTCGTTCAACATAAAATGGCGCCGTTGGAATCCTTCAGACCTTCTTTGAAAACGTCTTTCTCGGCGTCCGAATCCGAAGGCGGTTTAATAAAGTGAGATTATTGTGGAAGTTTCATCGTCACTCATGAAGTTGTTCAAATTTTTCATATTCAGTCTCTTTTTCTTGAATTGCATGAATGAGAAGAGTGGAAAGCAAGATTTTACGATTTTCTGCTAAAGCATACGTCACATGAAAATGGAAGTTTGTTGGCATACTCAAAAGATTTAGCATTTCTTTGAGTAAAAACTTCTATAGTAAAAGCTTTCGTCTTGACTATTTTGACGACATAATTTATTTTTGTCATTTTTCAATTTAGAACATTCTACAAAGGCAGACTATAGATGGGATTCTTTGGTGTTTTTTTGTTAATAGGAATGATGACTTAAAAGATGATAAGTGGATTAGTCAGTGAGACGAAAGAAAAATGTATTTTTAATGAACCATCCGATTTTATCTATCTTGCTTCTTTTTTCAAGCTCATTTCTCTTTTCTCTATCGCTTTCAGCGACTCAGTACAAAGACTGACGTGGGATAATTCGTCATTGGATTATTCTACCGCGTCTGCGGATCTGGAATGGAGAGTTTGGTTCAAATTGATCTACGACGATGCGTCCGAAACACTGAAATTGACAATTTTTAGGATAAAAGGAGTGACATCATCAGGTCAGTAAAACTTTACCTTTAATCATTAGCTTTTATCAATTCCGTATTGGTATTTTCAACTTTCCAGCAACCTGGAATGTGCAAGGTGCTACGGAGAAATGAACAACTTGAAAGTTTTGGCTGTTGATGAAAATTATAGCAAATCTTGGGCTTTGCTGAAATCTGTTGCCATTTTGTTTCTTTTCCTTGGCTCTGAAATTAATCCATATTTTGTCAGATTACCATGGAGTTGCCTGAACTTCCAAACTATAGACCTTCTTATGATAATCAGTTAGCTGAACAAATATTCAGATTTTTTCAAAACTGAAATTTCTTAGATTCCTGCGAATTCAAAGGGCTGCCCAAATCAAATTTCAGACTAAATCAGATTTACTTCCATTATTTCATGATTTCTCGATCAACACCTTATCTTTAGTCCATTACATCCAAAGTCTTCCAAATTACTTTCGATTATGCCGTATGTCAGTAATCTCCTTTATTTCAATATTGCGACACTTTTCGAAAAGATTATCGGGATTCCTGCGCTACTTCAGCATAAATGAATTTTTTCAAATTCTTGCGGGCACACCTGTACCCATTTTCCTTTAGCCAGAGGGGCCGGTTTTACAAGACTGTACGGTCATATAAGGGCCCACCTTATATGGGAAGCGCTATTTGGGTGCTTTTTGCTGTATAGTGGAGGCCGCACTCCACACCACAGGGTAGCTTCTGCCGGACAAAGTAGGATTTCTTCGGCTACCTATCCATAAATGGAATAGGCCCATCTCCTCATTCGTCGCACCTTATCGCCAAGATTTTAACTGGGCTGAGTGGACCCTGGCAAGAAGAGTTCGAAGCTTGCCTATTCGATTTATTGACCCCGGGTCGAGGATGAAAGGCTGTGTCTACCTAGGCCAGCTACCAGAAAAATCCGGGTTTCACCCGAGATCGAAACTAGTTCTCCAGTGATTAAATTTTTGATCTAACCAATTTTTCTAGCAGAAGCAAGTTTACTGATCAGATAATGCCAAAACCTGCGATTTCTACGAGATGCACTATTTTTTCCATTCGACTTGTGCTTTTCAGTTTTGTGTTATTTTCTCCTTTGGTTTCTGAGTTTGTCCTATTTTCATCTTTGGTTTCTAGAACTACCCGTGCTTCTAAATAATGAAGGTGGAAAGCACTATTTACGATTTTCACGATTTTCTGAAAAACAATATATCATATTATACTGGAAATTTGTGAGCACACTGGTCTAACCTTTAACAATTTTTGGAGTGAGGAATTTTAAAGCAAGAGCTCTATGTTAACGATTTTGACGACAGTACTGATTTGTGTCACTTTTTCAGTGTGGAAGCATTTCATGAAAAACAGACTATAGGCACAATATGCATACCTTAAGTATAATAATTTATTTTTTTAATCTCAGTTTATCTGCGAAAATGGACGATAAATTAACCAGAAATTAAATTTTATGACCTGCGTCACATATATACAGTATCCTGGTATTGCGTCTTATTACCTTATCGAATTTTCCATTATCTACACATATTTTGGCAGCTTCTCGAAGTAGTCAAACGTCAGTATTTTTCATTTGTTATTTGTTGCCCGATCAGACAACGAAATTGCAGACGGCCATGTATTTGAACAACGGCAACGTCTATTTCGACGAAACTTTGACTTTTCACGTAAAAAGATACCGTCAATTATCACATGTGATAATTTTTTTTACCATTTTTCGTCCATCAGGTTCCCAAAAATCAAATTTTGGCCAAAAAGCTGCGATTGTCTCTCTACGAAATGGACTGCCGCAGGAACAGGAATACTTTGGGTCATATACTTATCAAGTTGAAAGATATCAACATCGACAACAAAACTGCCCATTATTTGTGCCGAGATACGGCGTCGGATTTTGCTTTGGTGAGTATAATGCTCGTATTGGTTACTAGTTCGTTGAGGGAGACAAAATCTGATGAGGGTTACAAAAAAATTATCTTACAGTAATTTGGGACAAGCATCAGGTTCTGATTTATTATTATCAAAGAAAGATAAGTCCGGCATCATTTGTCAAAATTTACTGTCTCTCTTATGATTACGGTCTAATTCAGTAGGTATAAAGTGGAAGCAGGGATGTTTGATTCGTCACATAATGCACTCTTAGGGTACCACTAAAAAATAAGTTCGAAAGTTAGGTATGGATTTTGTTGATTTGAGTTAGCTTTCATATGAATCTAATGCGACTAAGTTGACTGTTTGATCTAAACAGCGTGGATTAATCGGGAAAACGTACTACAGTGATGTGCTTAAAAGCGATCAGATTCAGCTGATTAGGAGCCCGACTTTCATTCCATAAAGTACATACAAACGATAAAGAATACGTAGCTCAATTTCTATTGTTTGCGCACAAAGTTCCAACGTAAGAATAGCAGTGAACAGAACAAGAAAAATTAATCTGGCTGAGTAAGTTCCTGGCCATGGCTTTCCTGAAACTCAAGATTTCTTTAATTTTGTAAATAAAAACCTTGGCTTGTGACATTTGCACTGTGGTAGACATTTCTCTATTTTTCTGGCGAATATCAGTGGGATAAGAGTTTTTGTGGTTTAGATAAAAGATAGCAACGGAGAAGTTCACTTGTCGTTATCGTACGACCGGGAGCGTGAAAAATTGCGCCTGCAAATATTTGCGGCCAAAGATTTGCCAAAAGTGCCAAGTTAGTTCGTTTAGTGTCGACATCTGTGTGACTTTGCTCACTTTCTTCTATGGTTATTTTTACTTTATTATACATTTTTCTTTTCTTTCTATTTTTGTTTTGGTTTGTTGCATGTTTTTTAGATGCTTCTTTTTCCTCTCTTACTTTTTGTAAAAAGTTTTAATCCACCTTTTCGCATTCAACTTCTCTTTTGTATTTTGATTTTTGCTGCCGCTTTGTTTTTCATTTGTTTATCGTTTTGTGTTTATTTCATGATATCTTGTTTGCTTTGCTCTTTGTAGTCTTTTACCACATATTAATTTTTTTATTTTCTTCAGATCTATATCTCGATTTGTTTTTCTATTCTGCATGCCGAATTTTTATTTTTTCATTAAACGGTTTTTTACACCCCGCCGTATTTCTTGTTCCTCCCTTTCTTGTTTCGTTTCTGTTTTTCGTCGTCATTTCTTTTTCCTATGTGAATTTGTTTTTCAATGCTTCTGTTTTTCATTTTTTGTATTCCATTCACCTTACTATTTTTTTTGTTCTGACGTCCTTTATTTTGTTTACTTCCTTTTTATTTTGTTTTTTTCGCCTGCTGCATATATTAGCTCCTGTTTTTCCTCTTCTTTCCTTTTTATTCAGTTTTTTATCTTTGACGGCGTTTTTCCCTATTTCCACTTTATTTTCGCAATATTTTTTTCTTTTGATTCTGCCGAATCTTTATTTATGCGCTTTTCTTTCATTACTATATGTCTTACTTTTTTCATTTTGGTTTGTTTTGTCTTCTTTCTATTTTTCTTTTCTGCTTGCTTCTATTCCGTTTTCCTATTTTTCTTTTGTTTCACTCCATTCCATTACTTATCCTATTATTATTTTATTTTCTACGCTGTTAAATTTTCTTCGCTTATCGTTTTGCTCCGTTTGTTTCGTCCCAATTTTATTGTTTCACTTTAGTTTTGGCTTTACAATTGACATTTGCTATCTTCATTGTTTTTTATTTTATTGTTTTTATGGCTTATTTTTCTTTCTTCTTTATCTCGTCTTTCGGCTTCTCTATTATGTTTTTATTAGAAGCGGAACAAAAACGATACACAAAAAAGCGAAACACAACACATCTAAGATGCGCCTTTGATTGTGTATCGGTATACCGAATGTATAGGTATACCGAATGTTTCGATATCCCGTATGTATCAGTATCCCGAATGTTCCAGTATCCCGAAAAGTGTTATACAATAAAAACAAAACTTCTCCGTATACCGAATGTATCAGTTTGGGCCTAAGCCTAAGCCTAAGCCAAGGCCTAAGCCAAACCTAAGCCTGACCTGAGCCTAAGCCTAAGCCTAGGCCCCACAGAAATTTTGAGTGTGGACAACGTAGACAAAAAATGTGAGCGCTCATGCACTAGGTAGTGCTCGTGCATTAGATAGCGCTTCTGCACCCCAATCATTCGGGATAACGGGAATTAGTTAATGTGATGATAAATAAAAAATAAAATTTCATATGATCGAGATACTCAGAATTAATGCATTATTCGGAATAACGATACATTCGGGATACCGACACACAACAGCGTCTTTTTTAGACGAAAAGGGGAACTATCTTGTTTATTTGTTTTCTGAAGTTCCAGGACTAAAGATGGAGTCGATTTCATTAAAGAGACTTAAGCTCCAGCTGAGTTGTAACTCATAACTCTATATGTTATTCCATTACCGTCAAGGTGCAGCTCAGCTTTACTCGTGTACACAAAACATATCAATAAAGTTAAGCTACGGTTTAAGGTGCAGCTCAGTTGAAGCTTAAGTCTTTTTGACGAAATTGGCTCGTGCACTTCATCTTCTGGAATTTTACCTATAAAGTCACATACCCAGTGGCTGGATGATATTTTTCTGAAAATAATATTTTGGGACTTCAGGAAAGTGATAAATTATATTTATGTTTGGCGCTTCCTCGTTCCTTTTCTTTTATACATATAAAATTTTATCAGTAGCAAGATCAGATCACCTGCTTTCCTTTTGTGTTTTTCAATCTGTTTCAGCTATCTCTATTTTTCGTTCAACTTTTTTACTCCTCGTTTTCTCATTGTTTCTTCTTTTATTGTCTTAGATATATCTTTTCTTATAATTTGGACGTCATCTCTTTGCACAGTAACTTCGAGCTTTTATCTGGTCACTAACGTGATGGTTGGCGCGAAAACGGCCAAAACCAAGCTAGGATCGATCCATCCGACCTTGGAAGGCGTCTTCAACGTCACGTACAATTTCCGTTTGGCCCTCAAGTTGGTCGACAACAACAGCTGTTGCCTGCGGTTCACAGTTATGCAAATTAATAGTACGGTCAATCCGCCGGTCGTCCGGAGCAAAAGTTCGACGACGTCGATGAGCAGCGGCGCCGCCACACCGTCGCCAAAAACGCCCAAGGACGGTGGCGTCGTCGATTTCGAGGAAGAAGCCGCCAGCGCCGGCGTCGGCGGCTCCGTTTCCGATGTCGGCAACGCTATAGTCGACACGAGCGTTTCCGGCGCCATCGTCGACTACGACAAAAAACCCTGGGGTTACTTCGTCGTGGGGCCAAATAATTTCACGCACGGTTCCGGCTTGGCCCATTGGAGTCAAATGTTAACTAATAATAAGCAAATTGTGGAAATGTGGCATAAAATTGTGGAGTACGAGCAGTAGCATGTGAACGAGAATGTCAGCATAACGCCTCAAAAAACTATCAAGACTTTACTTTGAAGCGTTTCATTAGACTTTGTAAGGCTTGGTAAAGTTCACAAGTGTGCCGATTTTGAACGAAAGCTTTGGAGCACTGCAAGTAAGGGGCACTCGAATATACCACATTAAGGGACTTTTGGCAAGCTTAATTTTTCGCCATAAAAAAAACAAATGAAGCCATGATTTTTTTTCTAAGTTGCTCTTACCGATGAACGGGTATAGGTAAAATCAAAACAGACGGGTAAAGTCCAGAGCGTATCGCTGTAACCTATCAAATTCAAAAGTTTCCAGGTGGAATCCGGCTCAGATCGTACGCAAAAATACCTAAGCCTAGGCAAAACTGAACGGAGATATGAAAACGTGATCAGAACTGGTTTCAAGCTATTCTCATGGTAATTAAAGAGAATTCGAGTGAAGTAAGTGGCTACTGTTCACTCCTATAACTATTTCGTCATTTCAGTCATCACAACTCACCATTGGTCATCTCGAAGAATTTTGGATCGATATGTTCGGAACTGAACATCATACATGCGCAGCTTAAAAGGCCTGTTGGAGATTATCCAGTATAGAGATGGGCTCAATTCTTTTGTTTCTTGATGACCCAAGAAGGAAGTTCGATTGCACAAAAGCAACTTATTCTTGAACATAGATTTAGTGTAATATGTGAAACTATTCGCTAGATCAACACTTTACAAGCTTGAATGTTACTTCTTTGGAGTCTTGTAAGTTTATTTCGAAAAATCGTTGAACCTAAGCATCATTTTCATTTTTATGATGACTTTTTCTCTTATCTGTTCATCATTTTCTCTTCTCGATCATTTCTGGGAGGCCATGTCTGCTGATGGTCAGCAAAAATATGCTGAGGGTCAATCAAAATCTACTGGGGTTAGGGCCTCCAAAGCCCCACACGAGAATGTATGTTGAACAGTGATTACTGTACAATCTGCAGGGATCCTCTGAGTACCTTAGTGACCACTGGTAACTTCGATTACATTCTTCTGAAGGCCATCCAAGTGTTCAGCGGTCACTCAAGTCACTACCGCTTCATTTAAGCGAGCAGTGGTCACCCGGATGAACTGTAATTATTAGAGAAATGTTTCAATTCACATTGTTTTCTAAGGAAAGTTATTCACGTGACCAGTATCTTATAACACGAGTCCGCATTGGTGTATCCCACCTGAATCAAGCATTTTATGGATTCGGCTCCAGATTTTACCCGCCCAAATTTATTTCAACGCAAAGTACGAAACCTTCGGGCACAACCGAAGCTACGCATATCAAACTTGACTTGAATTATTACCTCTACAGTTTCAAAAATTGAAAAATGTCAGCGTTGGCGTAGGGCGAGGGTTCGGAGGTTTTGACATCACTCAAAACGTGTTTAACCTCACCGAAATATGTGTTCGACCCCACCAATAGAGACTTTCCAAGACCAACAGCAATTTCTTTCTCCAAAATGCGGCAAATTGAGTATCAATCGATAAATATCGTTAAGATCTATTCTAATTTACATGCTACGGGTTCATGACGTAATTTTTTGTTAATATTGAAGTTTTTTTGTGAAATATGCCAATTCAGGGTGTCTTGGTTTTCCCGCATTTCACACTTTCAAGACACCCTGCGTTTCCTAACAACCTGTTCTTCTATACGAATACCGGAAATAATGCTCGTTTTATCCTTAAAACGTATTTCACTTTTGAGATTCCTTGTATGTAAAAGTTACTCGATAGACGTTTTATTTTGTCTGAATTTTTGTTTGTTTTTTACTTTTTATGGGTTGAATAAAGTTATAGAATTAGCACATTATTTGGTTTGTGATAGACTATTATCCCTAGTTTTCAGAATCTTGTCCAAGACAAGCAAGAATTTAAATTTTTTCAAGATCAAGATCGTAGCGAATTTTAACAAAGGTACAAAGATTAGTTCTTACTGAGTATCATGTCTGAGAATTTTCAGTTTTGATCGCTCGGTCACACAAATAAATGCACTAATTTTTCTGTGTCATTACATCAAAGCGCTATTTTTTACACGTTAAAATCTTCAGTCGATGCTCACGAACAGTCCATAACACCGAAACGTAGACTTTCTCATTACGTGGTCCAATCAGTGATGCATTATTTATACGTAAACAAAAATTCCAAATCAGAAATCCCAGTAAATTCACAAAATTGTTTTTCGCGCAGAACAGAATGTGAGAAAGCACTCAACGAACCTATAGTGTGTTTTTTATACAATGCTTCCAAATAGAAAAGTGACACAAATCAGTACCCTCGTCAAAATCGTTTGCACAGAGCTCTTTTTGTAAAATCTTTTGCTCTAAAAATTGTTAAAGGTTAGGACAGTATGCTCACATGTTTCCAGTCCTATACGATATATTGTTCATCAGCAAATCGTGAAAATCTCAAATACTACTTGCTTTCCACTTTCAATATTTAGGGGCATTTTAAAAAAACAGACTATAGTGAATTCGCTTTTTCTGCAGCTGAAAATTTTTGAGAATTTCAAACAGCAAGACATAGTTTTCATAAAACGTGGGAAACGAACAGATGCGGATATCATATGTATGTGACTCCCATTTTATGCTAAATAGTTCAGAATTATCAATTGCGTGTGAATATAAATTCCATCTTTCATAAATATTGTGTTATAAATTTTTTCATTTTCCTATTCTAGTATCTTCCGCTGTCTTCACTCATTTTGCATTGTTAGATATCGTGCATACATGACACACTTCATTAAAAATTGATCAAAGTATAGCTCATAGTGGACTGGATAGGGAAGAAAATGATGATAAAGCATACTTCCTTTTTTTTCTCTCAATTTCATTAGTCATTAGACTCCTGATTTTTTAACGAACCAAACTTTTTATGTCTAGTGGTTCTCGGTTCAGGTTTTATGTGATGGAGATTGATTTTCATACACATGGTGCTTCTAGAGAACGTCTTTTCTCTATGTTCGCTGTAGTTCGTCAAAGTCGTCAAAGTTTAAGATAGCCAAAGTTCGTCGAGGATTCGAATTGGCGTTATGATTCTATGACTTTTGTCGTTCGGAACGAACTTGAGCAGAAAGATTTTGGTACAAGTAGTACAAGTGGCTGAAGAACAGCCGCTAGGTCTTATTGACCTATGACCTTGGTTTTCTTTTCATAAACGGATTTCCCTGTTTTCTTTCGCCAACATTTTTCTTTGTAATCAACGTTGAAAGAGCTAGACTGAAAAGATATTACAGTCAGAAAGAGCTAAAGATGACAAGTATTGGTCAAACTTACTGTAGCTTATGTTTCTCTTATTGCCGCCATATGTTGTTTATTTTTCATTGATATACAAGGGCAAGTGATTGTGCAGTGATAGTGACCAGAAAGCTTGTTTATTACTGAATTCGCGCATCAATGTTCCAATGTTCTTTATCACAGCTTGAAACAATACATAGGATAACCGGATTGGCCCAAAAATGCTTCAAGTGGAAATGAGGAAACTGAATAAAAAGACAGATCATACTAAAATTAAAAGACAAAGGCATGCACCTTTTGAAAAATGAAAGATATTTTTATATTGAAATAAGGGTAAATTATGAAAGAAACTCACAAACAAGGACAGGTTGAATTTCAGTTTTTGATTCTGGATGCTCCCATACATTGTGATTTCTTTTGTCGAGCTTCATAGGTTTTAGTTTCTAACTATTGACTATTGTTAATTTCGGGCCGAAATGGCACTGTAAATTATTCGGAAAAAATTTAATTTTAGTTTGTTCTTCAGCTTTGCGCTAGATTTTTCCATAATTGTACTATTTTCATTATTTAAATTTTAGCCGGAGTTCAACTGTCATTTTCAATGTGAATTGTCTTCATGCTTGATGTGAATGAAAATCGATCACTTGTTTGTTATGTTATGTATCGGCGTCCAAATGTCTTTCTAAAACCATCGCGATTTTTGTGCAGTCATTTTTCACTTAGTCTATAGACCCCAAGGTACCCGATTGTCCTATGTTTCGTTTTTGTGAAAAAACAATGGTGGCCATAACGCGTCACCACCTGTACTGTGAAAAGCAGCATCAATAGGGGTTACGTCAAAAACACAACACTTCTTTTTTCATTGTTTGTACTTATCCATGTTGAAAATAATTGATGGCACTTGAATCTTTCTTTAATGACGGTTTCATGCCATATGAATAGGTGTCGACGGCTTCATTTTTTTCACCCATCGCCCTTTTGTACTCCACGGGCAACCCAACGCCACATGTCGCCCTAATTTACTCAACAGTAGTCATTAGTTAAAAGGTTTTCTATTATCCATCGTTCTACTGATCTATGACCGTTTAATTAGCATAACGGCTGTTAATGTAACGTAGATCTGCACCCTCTAGGTTCTCTTTGGTCGTCGGCCGATCGTCCTAAGAATAAGGATGAAAAAGTTAAGAAAATGACGGGGAAAAATTCATTTATTAGACATCTTGCATTTCGAGCCTTGGATAAGAATACTACGTTCAAATCAGCAGATTGGCGACCTCAATTTGTGTCATAAGCTACAATATAGTAAATTTTTATTACAGTATGACTGACATACTTCGCGTGCAATATATTTCAGGAATCATCTCCTAACAAAAACTATCCTTGAAGCATTAAGAATCAAAATCGAATTTAAAAACTTACTTCCCAATAAAGTTATAATGTATTGGTCTGAAAAATCTAGTCTGAAAGTTCATCAGGAAAACTAATGTTCCCAAAGCGGCATGTCAGTCTCATGCATTTTTTGGAGGAGTTTCCTGTCTTGTCCACTTTTACAATTCTTATATTCTGTTTTTTATAAAATGCTTCCAAATAGAAAAGTGACACAAATCAATACTGTCGTCAAAATCGTTTACATAAAGTTTTTATTGTGAAATTTTTCACTCAAAAAATTGGTTGAGGTTAGGTCAGCAGGCTCACAAATTTCCAGTCCTACATGATATATTGTTCATTGGAAAATCGCAAAAATCTGTAATACTACTTGCTTTCGACTTTCATTATTCGTAAGCATTTCAAGAAAAACAGACTATAGTGACTAACTTTATGTATCAGTTGTAGCTGTTCCTTCAAAAGCATAGTCAGTCATGAGTGGATCGTATTTTTTTCTGTTTCTTGTCCCTCCATGTCATGTATTGAATCGTGTCATGCTTTGAATCTTGCTTGACCCGCTTGAGATCTTCTCGGGGCGCGAACTCATCGTGTATGAACTGGGACTTTGCATTTGGTCCTATGATATATTGCCTTTTACCCTGAATGTCTTTTACACTGTCAACCGTCAACGTTTAAGACTTCGGATTTGCGTGTTATTCAATGAAATGGTTTGACTTGTTCTATGGTTGGCGCCTTATTTCATTCCTCACTTTGTGATTACTTCATTCTCCTTGTCAATTCAAAATCTATCTTCTATATTATTTGATTATCGTTGCTAATTGAACAGTGATTTAGTGGTTCTCGTTCTGTCCAAATTTTTTTGAAAAGTTTAAGACACGATTTCTGAGTCTGCTCCATTGACCTATGATAAGTTGAAAATTAATTATATCTGAAAAAGAGAAATTTTGAGTAGTTTTACATTCTGAGAATCGCGTCATAATTTATTGCGCATAAAAATCAAAATTCTCATAGCTACAGTACTCCAAAGTTTGGAATTTTTAAATTTTTTGACGTTTTTCGGTCTGTACATGTGCATCCAAATATCACAGCTCAGAAAAGACGTGACTCTGAAGCCGAATGTTCATTGTATGCAGAAGGCCATGCTCTATATGCAGGCATAAAAAACGTTTTCTAAACTTTAGTTTACACTTTATATTCCATTTTAAAGTGTCAAAGCGGAAGTTTAAATTAACGGAAAAATTTCAATGGGGCCTTCTCTGGGCACCTTCCCATAGGATGCCGCAGAATGTTTTTTTTTTATTTCTGTAGCCACTAATGTCTAACATATTGTGTTAAAATTTCAATCAAATTAATGTACCGTTTTGGGAGCTGTAGGTGTCTGCACATTCTGAAAGTTGATACAAAAATGCTGATTGATTCCACTATATATGCTATCAACGAGACGCAGGAAAAATTCAAAACGTTCAGATTAGACGAATAAAAAGAAAAGATGTGAGTCGAATCACTCGTAAAATTTTATCGATCAATTTACAATGATTGCGCAACAGAATGCCTCAGAAGAGATGCAACAGAAATTTCTCTTTTCAGTAATTTGACCGGAAAAAATCAAAGCTGCGAGTTTAATGTTATAAAATAAATGTCGGCTGCCTGACTCCGTCTGTGTTATAAGCTGTGCAAAAGTGCTTTACAGTTGAAGGCATCCTGTTTCACACCACGTGATGTTAACCAGACGAAAATAGAGCAAATGATAGTAGATTGCAGTGCATTTCTAACAAAGCAAAGAGTATCTGAATATTTCTTATCGTTTATCTGCAAATGAATTTCAAACAATCACTCAATTTCCGAAATTTAATGAAAATTTTCGGTTTTCGATTTTTCATTTAAAGCACTTCGTTTAGAAACCATCAAACCTAGGTCAATGAAAATTTACCAGGACTTCAAGCCACATTTTTTCTAATAATATATTAGGTTAGCACGCATCCTGTGTTCTCAGAAATTTATTGATGGGACTATCCAGATTCAAAAACACATTTGAATGACAGTGTAGTGTATGCAAATGTCTACAGCTGCCAAAACGGTACAAGATGATGAGATGTTACTTTCGCAGCTACTGTAGGAATGTATGAACTAAAGAATAAAAAGATCAAATTCCTCGGCATCATGGTTGAAACTGTTGCGGAGGGCCCATAAACAGGATTTTTCTTTTTTTTGCTTCTCATTTTCGACAGTTTAAACTTTTTTGCAGAGTGTGAAATGTTCGTTTATAAAGCGATTAGTACATCAAACTATAGTCTGTTACTTATTTGGTAATTATATAGTACAGATAATAAACGTATCACACGTACTAGACAAGGACCATCTGGAAAATGAAGTGACTTTTGAGTGATTTCCATGAGGATGCCTTCTTCAGAGCTGTGCAGCTCCCAAAACGATAAAAAAATTTTGATGAAAATTTTACTAATACAGTAAGAATGCATTAGCTATAAAATAAGAAAATAAAATTCTGCGGCATCCGATGGGAAGATGCTCGGGAGTGCCCACAAGCAAAATTTTCCTAATTTGACGGCTCATTTTTGACACTTTAAAGTCTCTTGAAAGGTGTAATGTGCAAAAATTTACGGTAAATATGGCATCAAAAAATAGCTTATTCCCTCTTGTATAAAACGAATATTCATTTATCGAATGAGATCAATCTAATCCTGAAGTATTGCTTGGTTAGCAAGACCATTGAAAAATGCCAAAAATACAATTTTCAAAATTTGGCATACTGTAACGGTGCGAATTTTCGTTTTCAAGCAAAACAAATGATACCGTGGAACTCAGCGCACGAAACTACTCAAAATATCTCATTTTGAGAAATGATTAATTTTCAACTCATCATAGTGAAGGTAGAACTTCTCAGAAATCGTGTCTTAAGATGTTCAATTAGGAAAACATAATCTGGACTTTATTCAAATTATTTTGGACCCATAGAAACTGCTCATGAACATTAGTAACGAAATCTTTCATTTGGTGCAAGCAGCACACTGCGATAGTTCATGCTTCCCAAGCAATCTTTACATCTCTGAAGTGTCATGGTTTAGAAGTGCAAATATCAGCACTTACTGTTCAGGACTAACTGTGGTTCGCTGGATCCAAAGAAATACTGAGTAAAAACTGAAGATGGGTCAGAAAAGACAAATGTACACATATTTCCTGTTCAGTTGAAATAAAAGAAAAGAAAAAATATCAATCTGGTCAAAGTGCTAACGACTAAACCGGTAAACTTGTATAAAAAGTGATGAACCATTGAAATATTAGATTTTGACAACTGAAACGTGCAGGACTGCTAAACGAATTATTCAGGAACTACTGGACATATAGGTCAATGATACGATCGTGTTTCTTCGCGCACTGTCCTGTGCTACGATTTACTTTTCATCCATAGTATTTGTTTTCTTTCGTATTTTCTCCTACGCTGTGTTTTTTCCTGTACAAACCCGCTTCTGTGTGAAGGTACTCCATGATTTTCCGTGAAGATTTTCAACTTTTGTACAGTTTTTATGATTCGGCATTTATACGGTTTTTTCAAGATTTCCGATGAGCATATTGTTTTCGAATAACATATGGAAAAGCTCGTAAAACAAGGATCGTAAAACTTCCATAGCCGCCGTCTGTTGTAGGAATTTCGGCGACATCTTCCGTTTTCTTCTTCATTTTTTTTCTAGAAACGAAACAATTTTGTCGAAAAATTTATGACGTCAATTACGTACATACCAGTTTTACTGTAACTCCGCCTCCCGGGTCCAAAACCAATCTATACTTTGTTACTGTCCATCTAGGCAAACAGTAGTGTATGTATTGACCACTACCTTCGTCCAGTTTATATATTCCTACATCGACCAGTTCATTTTTTTGCTGCAAGGTCGCCATTTTTCACGCTCTCCATTTTTATTACGTTGATTTTCTCCACGGTACAAAAGGCGGTTATACAAAAAAGAACCACAATAAAGAAAAACTGTCTTCTGTGAATGACCATTTCCAGAGATATTTGGCTAGAATAAGGCCTTCTAGGTGTATTTACCGAACGGGGCGAAATTTTCTCAACGACGACTGCCACTGTGGCTATGTATCGAATTTTGAATAATATTTCCTTTGTCATTTTTGTTTATTATTGTTTATTTGATTTGGCTCTGACGGCTAAACTTACGCCGATAGTTTGGGATTCGAAGAATGAATGGTAAGCCAATAGAATGTTTATTAGCTGTTGAGATTTCGAGGTTTGTTTCGGGCGAACAGGAGTCTGATGAGTAAATAAATGTTTCGAAAGGGAGTCGTATTTTCGATTATGTTCTTTTATGCTCTTTTTCTGTTTTCTTCCATTTTATTTTTATTGAGTATCTCCAATTTTTGCCAGGTTTCTGACATTAATTGTTGTTTAATTTCTTCTATTTCTTAAATTTTAACCTCTTCGGTCTTTCGATGGTATTGCTTCTTGTTGTGAAATGACAGTAGAAACTGAGTCATGCCACTGAGATAACAGAATTAAAAATTTGAAATATAAAAAAATGTGCTTCAAAATAAGAATGTTTAGGTATACCACTTGTTTTCTATTATTAGAAGTTATAATTCATTCCTTTTCTTGGATAAAATTTAAAAATTTTAGATATCATTTATATGTACAGCTCTTTTTATTTAATTTTTTGTCTTTTGTATATTGCTTGTTTTCATCTACCTGCTTTAGTTTAGCTCATTTTCTACCATCTTGTCTATTTTTTCATTACGTTCTAATAGATTTGCGACTTTCATCTAAAAATTTACTTGTGACATTCTAATGACAAACCCTTGCAAAGTCTAAGGTTTTCAATACAAATGACGCGTTTCGAAGATGAGGTTCTTATCCATAAGAATGTTCTACCGATTAAAGTTTTCAAAGTATGTCGACTGGATTTCTTTATTTCGAATTCGCACATGGATAGCTTCAGTGTTAAATCAAAATTTGTATTCCAAATACGCTTGTGCCTGGCAGCTTGACCACTTTACGATACCTGACTTTTGGCACCACTCACAAAAATGTTTTTTCCGCATCTTCGGACAAGATGCATTTCCTCAGGAACAAACATATCACGATTTCTGTAAATAAATATCCTGAAACTGAAACCCCTAGTGTCCCAAAGCAGAATGTGCACATGAAGTCTTGTGAAAATGTCCTCCTTCCGAACGTGTATGCAAGTTTTGTGAATTCACTTGAGCATGAAAACATAAACAGGCCAATGTTGTTGCGCCCAATTTCTTCCTATCCTCTGAAAAAAGATGACCCCAAACAGCACTGTGCACTACCGTTGGACACAATGAAAAGGATGAATTTAATTGCACGATTTGTCCCCAGAGAAGTACACTTCGGGCACTACAGTAACTTGTGGGGCAGAAACTGTCGAAAAATATGTTAATCTTTACTATGCCTTTAAAACTTGGATGACCTTGGCGAAAATCGAGAAACTGGAAAATAAGTATGTTCGGGCGCCGCATTCATCACGGTCTTTCGGATTAAGGTTCATCTTTCAGAAGTTGCCACACATGTAGTTTTTGGCTATCTCGCTGAGATAAAAAAGGGGGGCCAAAAAATCTATAATCCGAAAGGCAAATGCGACAAAAAAACCACTCGAATTTCGCAAAATAAGTTATGAAGCAATCAACCCCTGAGGTTCCCCTTTCTTGTTTTTCAACGTCCGAAAAGGCCTGCTGTATTTGCATAATATTTGTGTTTGTTTTTCCTTTTGTTTTGCGAAAAAATTAGCATTACGGGATTACATGCGAACGGCTCTCCATATTTTTTGATGATAATCGAATGTCAAATATTATGACAGCAGTTGGGTCAACAAGATCGAAAAATCTGGACTCGTTCGAATCAAACATACTAATTTTTCAAAAAGAGAACGTTAGCAGCGACGGCATTTGCAGCACTGTAAAACACTAGCCAATTTTAAAATTTAATATTAAAAAATATCTACAGTACGGACGCCTTCGATTTTAGAATCCCAACATATTTTGCGGTGCAGTTGATTCAACTCTTCTCACCTATTTTGCATAACCTACTGTACAAAATTAGACCGACATTTTCATATACAGGATGTGCTAAAATGTGTTACCTCGTTTTGCATTTCCTGCCTGAAATTTTGTAACCTATTCGCCCGATTTTTCATTCTCCCCTACTAAACTTAACGATCCGTGAAAAATGCGACGAAGAAATTTTTTTCGAGTGACCGATTAAAGATTAACTCTTGTGTCGCCTCCCACTCTCAACTAAACTGCCACTGTCATGCACACACACACACATGTTCCGTGTGCGAAAATTTTTTCAATTATAGGATCTCTAAGACGATAATGACCTTTGGATTGTACAAAAAGGAGATTATCTTCTATAACACATGCTACGTTTTGCGTAAAAGTTTCAGTTTAAGTGAAGAGGAAATGAATTTAGTCGAAATGACAGGGGAAGAGAAAAGTAACAGACGCGGGAATTTAATTGAAAATCACCTTGTTCCAACACAGATGCTGAAATTGTAAAATATAAACAATTGGAACTTACTGTTTTCATTATTTCAATGGTCAAAAAATTCTACAGACCGTCGGACACAGAAAATTTTACTCAATATCGCATCAAGAAACTGTTACATGTGAGACAACCAGAAATTAAAGCACTTTCATCGTAAGGTGAGGCTTGATGCTTCCAGTAGTATCGCAGGGTGCAAATCATGATCGAGAGAATATGCAAATTTATTACTCTATTGCTATAATTCCATGTACTAGAAAAATCCTCGTAATCTACTGGTGAAGTTACAACATTCTTCATATGCCTTGATTTCTCAAGTCGGGCTAGGTACTGGTGATTTTTTAATGTGTCTGACCATAATGGTCAGTCTAGGAGATTTAAATCGAATATCAGATGTTTTCTGTCGTTGTTTTATCAGTTTTGTTACTCTGATTTCACAGAAGTTTCGACTTTCTGGTGTATGCGTGTATCGAAACCCTAACAAATGTGTTCCTGTAATTATCTCACCACTCTATACTACCACTGTCATATTTAGATACAGTAGCGTCTGGAAGCCAATTACAGGTGTATAAGTAGCCAATCTATCTATTTACTTTTGGTGTAGATGATGGTGCTGGTGGTGGTGGCCACCCAGCCATCAAAAGCACCACGGTATGTTTACTCAACTAATGCACTTCTAGAGCAAAATATACCTGACAAATAGTAATGCTTTTCTCCCTGTTACAGGTTCCGAACCCAAGGCGACGGTTCCAAAAGCGCTCTTTTGCAAGCCAGGATAAGGGACACGGTGGACATTTATTGCCCCACTTATAATTCGACCCTCGAAAATGACCAAGCGGAATATAGCGCCATATATATGGTAAATTATTTTAGTTTTTGGTTTGATCTTTTAGGCAAACTTCACTTTTTCACTGGACAAGGATTATAACTTGTTTTCCCATGATCCTGACGCGAGATTATTCCTTCTTTACTTTCCCTTAGGTCACGAAATACGGTTACGAAAATTGCGTTTTGGACAAGCCCAGGCAGGTGGGCCGATGTTCGAACCCCAGCGCCCATACGGTCATCAAATTGACGTTTCGAGATTTTACACCATTGCCGTTCGGTTTGGAGTTCAAGCCTGGCAATACGTATTATTTTGTGTGTAAGTGAAACATGGATTGGGCAGCGTATTTCTTTGTGAAATATCACCTAAACGACCACATTGCTATCTTATCTTTACAGCCATTTACTATTTGACTTTCTGTCTTACCTCCCACCAGTGGATGTCCATATAACTTCGGAGGCACTGAGGCATAAAATTATCAGAACACTTAAAAGCAACTGACAACAAAACTAATCAAATTTCTGAGATTTCCGTTTGCTCTAATAAACTAATTCTATCTTTCTCCGAATTAAATATACAAATGCCATATATTCTGCAAAGTATCAATGTTCATAATTCATCGAATTGGCATGACATCATGTGTTTCAGTTTTTTTCATATGACACTTGAAGAAACTTTCTCCAATATGGATTAAATTTTGGATTTTGAGATTCGAAGTATTTTGAAAAAGTAGAAATAAATGTCTCTCCAAAATTTTCGGCCACATGATGAACTTTTGTATAAGGAAAAAATTATATGATTGTCCAGATTCCTAGATTCTTAACCAGATTGCAAAACGTTGAAACATCAAGTTGTCAGAGTTTCAGATCGCAAAAGCAGCTCAAGATCAAAAGATAAGTGTGATGAGTAGTAGTGCATATATACAGAAAATTGATTTCATTTTATACTACAGCAGTCATCGAGTTTTTCATTTTTTAAAATTGCACTCATTTTTGGCACACTATCAAATTTTTTTTTTGATCATTATTTCCTTAGTTAATGAAGTCATTGTTAAGAAAATCAGAATTCTTAAAAAATCCACTTGAACTTTGGTATTTTATAACTCCGTCAAGAGCAAAGGTACATAATTTCGCCCAATGGTTCTAGTTACTATTGTCAAAATTGAGAATCTCAAATTCAGTCCTTTTTCTAACCCAATTTTTAGCGGAAGTTTCGCGACTAATTGCATACAAACATGATTTTTAGCTACGTCTAACGGTTCATATCAAGGACTTCATAATACACAAGGCGGTCTATGCCAAAACAAAAACCTACGTCTTAAAGTTCAAGTGGAATCCGAGCAACAAGGACGGCAAAGCGGCGAACTCCCGGCGCCCAAAAATCTATTCCACAATTTTAGCCCGTTCGCCTACAACGCCCATCCTTCGCCGAAAGTGGCACCGCTGCCATCCCATTACACAGAACGGCAAGAAACTTTGATAAAAACGATCGACAACGACGAAATTTCTATCGACGAAAATAGTCATGATCGCCATGGATTTACGTCGAATTCAAATATCGTTGATCATCGGAGAATCAATAGTCCAAAATTGGATTGGAAAGCAGTGCGTGATAATAATATTCAGTCGGATCGATCGAATAATTTGGAACTGTTGAATCAAGAAAATTTCGAAACTGGTTCTGGTTACGATAATGGCAACAAAGAGAGGCTGATTTTATACGAAATTCATGAAAGTGAGTCAACCATTTTTTTATGTTTGAAATAAATTGAACTCCTAGTTTCCTTATTTTCTCATGCATTCTCTGTCACGTTTTATTTCAGATTTATATAATTATGTTTCTATTATTGAAATGTGTTTCACTATTTTTGGGTCTTCATTTTCCTACAGTGTTTTTCTCACCTTGATTTTTTTGCAGCTTATGAATTAGACAAAAGTCAATCGTCGAAGTTGACAAATTCGGCTCGACCACTTCGACGGACACTCATATTTTGTGCGATTTTTCTTATTCGACTACTGATCAATTCAAGACTTTGAGGCAATTAGCGTATCTAAACTAATTCAATCTATTGACTGTGATGCTCATTTGAAAACAATTTTATTCGATTTTTATTTTATTGTTGTACTATACTGTGTCTTCATTTTGTATATGCGATGAGGTAATAATATTAAATTATACGAAGTTGGAAGAATATCTGGTACGTACGTCGAAGCAGGACTGGAAAGAAAACCATTTAAAATAAAATACAAGAATCTGCACATATAGTACGATTTTCTTGAAATACTTGTAAATAATAGCAGTGGAGAGGTAGTACGATTTCCGCCGAACCATAAGTCCCATAAGACTGGGAATTTGTGAGTTTACTCAACTAACCGTTGAGAACTCTTTGAGAGAAAGATTCTGCATTAAAAGTTTTGTATAAACGGGTGTTAATTTTTGTCGCTTTTCGATTAACAGACATTCAATGAAAAATAGACTATATCTATATGGCCACTCACGTAATTTGCAGCAGATATTTGACTGAAGATCCACCGGTATCAGCTCCCATAACAATAATAACCAATATAGTCTGTTATGTTAAATTTCCTTTAAATAGGCTTCAATTGGAACTTGTCTAACTAAATTTGGGATTACGTTGTTTTTATTAAAATGTCTGGAAACCGAGAAAGCAAGTACTACTTCGTATTTTTAAAGATTATCTTCAAAATCATTTGTCGCATGGGACTAGATGTTTGTTAGCGTGCTCAACAATCGTCAGCATCTATCCCCAATGTAGTCTGAGTAAAAAATTAGACCCGCTTCCTACGTGCATACGCGGATTTGTACAGGACGGCTTTAAGCTGCCAAAAAATTATGCGTACAGTAAGATCCTGAGCGACCTAGAAAAATTGCGAATTTGATCCCTCCAAATGATCAAAGTCCGGTGGTTCCCACGTTTTCCACCTTATATCATAAAATAAGCCCTTTTTCCTGCATTTTTCGTATTATTTTCGACTTATCTTTCAGAATATAGAGCATATTAATCAAAAATGCGGGTTCTTTTTCATCCACCAAGAAAAAATCTACCGTAATATCGAAGCAAATGGTGTCTTTAACTGACCGTTTAGGGTCACTTTGTACTGCCCATAACCTGTACCGGTTTTCCGCAATATACGACTTTGATAGACTGTATACCTGGTAATTAAGTGTGCAGACCCTTTTGTAGTGCAATAAATTAATTGATGAACTGGAAAAACGGATGACTCGATAAAATCGACCGAGAAGAGGGCGAAAAGGCACCTGCTTCGACTTTTTACGCCCGATTTAACGCCCGAAAAGGCAAATAAACTGCCGTGGAGCGCACCCGGGGGATTAGTATCTATCACCTGTCACTATGAAAGGTGAAGCTTCCAGCTCGGACGACTGACCCCTAACGACTTCACATGAGTAGTGAGAGCGTGCTAATTTGGTAATGAAACTGCGAATGTGAAGCTACATGCGGAGAGTAACTCTTTGATTTTTCAATTTACATCGTTTACGAAATGCGAAAAAGGTCATCTGTCTAACATTTAGAAAAAAAAAGAGAGAATAAGAATCAAACAGATAAAACGGTAAATCAATGATTTTCATGATCTTCATGGAAAAAACGAAGTTGATACTTTGATAAGGTTGGAAAATTGTGGCCATCAACCTTGAAATGAAGTTTACATATTATGAACTTCCGAGGTAAATTTGTTCTACCGTTAGGTGCGTTTTTCAGATGACTCGTGAGAAAATATCCGAATCATTTCGATGTACAAAGCACTGCTGTGCCCCTCCCATCCCCGGGGTCTACATGGGAGGATTGGAAAACAATTTAGAACCAAAATATATGAGACTATGAAGGTTCACGATTTTGCAAATGCGTATTAGTATAGCAGGCAAAAGGCTTTAGTTGGACAAAGTGAAATCTACACTAGGCCACAGATAACTTCTCAATGATCCAAGAAATGAGCTGCACAAGTAGTAAGTATCTAATCATGATATTTTTCTCGTGGCAGGAATTTTTTTCTAGTATACAGAAGAACATAATTCTCTCAAAGGCTGTAACCCAGAGAAATTCTATAACAGTAAACTGCGACTCATCATCATAAAAAGCAGTCTTCTCACAATCAGATCGGCCGCACGACCCCTGCATTCTACACATCTTTACAACACGATCGTTTTACATGCATAAAACTTTTGGAAAGAACTATCCGGTCGTTTAATTTTGTTTCGCTTAATTTTTGACCCAAAATTTCGCTCTGATCATGGCTACTCGAATTTCGACGATTTTTTCGATGTTGACCGTCAATTTTCTGCTTTTCACTTCCACGGAGGCCATGTGCTCCAGTCGGGACGTCTGCGAAAGAGGATGCTCGTTTCCGTACGCCTGTCTCGGATTGAGTGAATCGTGAGTAATTTCTTTTTTCACGGATTTCATATCTTGGACATTCAACATTTATAATTTGGTCGAAAGTTAGTATGCTGATATCAAAATAACATGTTTTACGGAAAACGGCAAGGACTACTTGAAAAAAATCTTTACTTTGGAACAGGATGCACAACATTTTTTCAAGATGCATTGCAGAAATTTCAAGATGCATCGCGAAAAAATCATGATGTATGAGTTTCTCGATGTTCGACTTTCTTATCAAATGCATCGCAATTTTTTCAAGTGCATCGAATTTTTTCAAGATAATCCTGAAAAAATCAAAATTTTATCCTGAAAAGAAATCAAGATGACATCTTGAGAAAATTTTGATAGCATCTTGAAAAAAAATCAAGATCCCATCTTGAAAAAAATCGGCACTTATACAATTTAGCGACCCCTGAATTTTTCCTTCAACATATATGTATTTATATACATATACAGCGTACAGGCACCGAAGGCTGGCTAGTTTATTCTATCCGTGCGTGGTTTGCCATCGTTGTATATATCGTACACGTTGAAATACTTTTTTTCAAAATGAGATTTTGATTTTTTTCAAGGTGGGATCTTGATTTTGGAGTCTTGATTTTTTCAAGATGATATTTTGATTTTTAGATTATACCTGTTGAAAAAATGTGATGCTTGAAAAGAAAATCGAACATCGAAATACCCTTACATCTTGATTTTTTTGCCATGCATCTTGAGATTTTTGTGATGCATCTTGAAAAAATGTTGCGTATCATGATTGAAGGTAACGATTTTTTTCAAAGGGCAAGAAATTTTTTTCAAGTGATAACGGTATTTTTCAAATGGCCCTTCTCATATCCCGTAAAATTTGCACAGAAACTCACAACCCGTCACATTGATGCTATATAACGGAGCTCGGAAATGCGGAGATCATAAATCACCCAACATTTAGGGTTAGAGAACTTGTTGAAAAAAAAGTTCGGCGATTTGAACTAAAAATTCGAAAAAATAATAGTCGTATAAAAACCTATTTCTGACAATTTTTGTATAGAAACGACTATTTTCTACCAAAAAGTAGACATCGTTCGGCTATTGTTCATCCCAAAAGGTGCAGTCCCGTACCGTAGCCTTATGATTATAGCGAGTCCGGAGGCCTATTGCTCCAACGACTACTAAAATACTCTAAGGGTTCAGTGGTTCAGTAGCAGAAAATTTTGGTTGAGAGAAATTTTATTAAATATGCGAAGAAGAATGATAGAAAACACGAATAATAACGATAAGCCCATGGACATAAGCATGTACGAATTTAGCTTCAAAAACTGAAATAGTTTTGATCAAGAACGGGGATGATTGAATCGACGGTAAACACGAAAAAACGAAAAAACACAAGTAACTCTAGTTCTGGTCGAACTTTTTCGGTTGCACCACCGCTTACGCGACTAAACTGTAGTCGAAAAACGACTACTACGAGAAAAGCACCGGTTGCATCAAAATAGTGGTTCAGTCGTTAGTCCTCACTGAGGTTTTCTTGGTATGGAAAGGGAATTACATTTTTTTCCTTGAAAATTTTTAATGTTACCCAAAGAAGAAAGTTATGAATATTATTATATATTCAAGTTAATTTTTGGAAATCCGTAAAACACCTTACCTAATTATCAATCTACCAAGTGCGGAAGACTACTGAACTATTGAACCATTAAAGAACAAGAATCGCACCACTGAATGATTTGGAACGACTACTGAGCCATTACTAAAATGGTACAAGTTCTAGTAGTATATTTGACGCAACCGAAAAATATACGACTGCTGAACCACTGACTTACTGATGTTGGTGCAAACTTGAGAAAAGTCGCCATATGGTTACACGTAGGGGGAATGACTTCTGGGGAATTCCTGGGGCACGCCCGTCCCGTCACACGTATGGTCACTTCGGCCGTAGAATATTCTGAATTCTGAATGCTGAATGAAGGTCTTTTTAGCAGACATCGTTGCTATTCCTGTGTACGTATGGGCCCCAGTGATGTATTCCTCAGCGCCATTTTGATCACCGTAGCCGTCGTTTTGGTCTTCAGTTGTTGCTTTTGCTGTTTGTGTTGCGTATGCCCCTTTTGCTGCACCGTGGCTTTCGCCCCGTCCGTCAACCGCGGCGACGAAACAGAATTTCGCGTTTAAGGACTATTGAACCTTTAAATCCGACCTATGCGTCTATTTGGCCTATGCATCTATTCTATTTATTCTATTTATTGATTCAGGAATGCTTTGTGGAAGAAAACTAACGATTTGATATTCGCTGGTGCTACTTATTTTGATGATTAAAACTTATTCCCGTTCTTGTCTGTCACACTTTTGCAATAAGAATGTGCTTACATAGTCCGTTTTTGTGAAATGCTTCTAAATTGGAAATGACAAAAATTTATACCTCTGTGAAAACCGTCCACGCAATGCTTCTACTGTAGGACTTTTGCTGAAAAATGCTGCAAGTTAGTCGAGTATCCTTACAAATTTCTAGCCCCGTGCGACATTATTGTTTAACAGAAAATCAAGAAAACATGACAGGGTACTAGCTACTTTGATTATTTAGAATCTTTTCAAGAAGAACAATATCTGAAATGAAATTATTGCAGTTTCAACAAATTTAATTTTTCATGCTTACTTGATTTGAAAATATGAATACTAATCCAAATCGTGTCGCCTTTTACACGTAAATAGCAAGATACGAAAAAGTGCATTGATTTATTGAGATATTGGATCTATTGTTTGTGACATCTGTGGAACATATTATTTCTAGTTGGAGTCTGCAAGTAAAAAATCTACAGAAAAAGTCAGTTTTGAGGACTATTTATTTTTGTTATTTTTTAACAGAAGAATAGAAAGTGTACTGAAGAGGAGTTCTTTTAGAAATCTAAAAACAAATCATGCAGGCATGAAGATTTTCTGATATTTGCAACAGCATCACCAGTGTCACGGTTAATTCAGCTGAAAACCAAAAACCTAAAAACAGATTTTTTATAAAATGCTTCGAAACTGAAAAGTGAAAAAAATCAGTACTGCCGTCAAAATCGTTTATATGGAGCTTTTACAGTAAGATTTTCCACTCGGAAAATTGCTTCGGGTTAGCTGCGTACGCTTACGAATTTACAGCTCATATGATGCATTCTTCATCAGAAAATCGTGAAAATATGGAATAATATAGCATGTTTTTCTTGGCATGCTTGCAAGAAATAACCGTGAACCAAAGATTGTTTCATATTTGTGCGATTTTATGCTAAACCATATGTCACATAGGACTGAAAGTTTGTGAGCCTGTTCAAGTAACCGTTAACAATTTTCCGACTAAAACCTTCTACCGTTAACGATGTCGACTTCATTACTAATTTTTTCATCTTTCGATTTAAAAGCATTTTATAAAAAATTGAATGTTTTCCACTTTTATTATTTAGAAGCATTTCAAGAAAAGCAGACTACAGAATCTACGTATTTAATCAGAATAGATATTCGCGTCATACCAGCTTTTCGATTTCGTGATTTACAAACAAAATTTACTGCTATGTTGAACTTAATTTGACTATCCAAAAATACAGTTGGATAATCACCCTCAAGTCGGAATGGACTAGGCGAAAAATAAAAAAGATGCTTTTGTTAAGTGACTGTTTCGAAAAAACGGACAAAGGAATTCTTTTGTATCGGTTGACAAAACGTTTTGTCGAAATATAATTCGTCAATATAAAACTTCCAGTTTTGGAGCAGTGCCATTCAGGGGCAATACAGTTCACTCTTGAATCTATTTACACCATTCATTTTGTACACCAAAGTTCTCCGTAATTTTTCAATCACTTTTTCTCTAAAAATATTTGAATCCCATCATGGCTCGATTTGTTATATTATTATTGTTCGCTCTCAGTTACGTTCTAGCCGACGATGGATACTGTGTCCGTCGACGCGCCTGCGAAATGCATTGTGGTTTCCCCTACACTTGTCAAAGAATCGCTGGGCCGTAAGCTGATGATGCGCAAGTTCAAAATGATCAATATGGAAATTTTTTCTGCAGTTCTATAGTGCGTTTTTCTTGAAATGCTACTAAATAATAGAAATGGAAAGCAAGTTTTATTTTTTTACTTTTCAAATTAAACCATATGGCACACAGAAATTAAAATTTGTGAGTAAACTCAGCTTGCTTCTAAACAGAAAAGTCACACAAACCAGGATCGTCGTCAAGATCACTTACATAAAGCTCTTACTGTAAAATTTTTCACTCGAAAAATTTTTAAAAATTAGGTACTGTGCTCACAAATTTCCATTCCTCTATGAAATATCGTTTATCAGAAAATCGAGAAAATCTGAAATACTACTTGCTTTCCACTTTCATTGTTTAGAAGCATTTAAAAAAAACAGACTATAGAGACATATAGTCTGTTTTTTATAAAATGCTTCTAAATTGAAAAATAACCAAAATCTATGCTGTCGTCAAAATCGTTAACACAAAGCTTTTACTACCAAGTTTTTCCCTAAAAAATTAAACTTTATTCGAAAATTCTCACAAATTTTCAGTCTATTGTGATCTACGGTTTAGCAGAAAATCTTAAAAAATATAAAATACTACTTGCTTTCCACATTTATCATTTAAAAACATTTCCAGAAGAATAGACTATAATTTTGCAGATAAAAATCCCGCAATATACGTGGACAATTTTTTCTCTCAAGTTGTTGACCCACCTGCTACAGTTAATTCGCGAAAAGTTTTACTTGGAAAAAATTAAGTAGCAGACTGAAGCAAAATGTTAAAAAACATTGAAAATTAAATTGCATAGATGTACTATATACTATTTTCTTCAAATGGCTTACATGTTGATGAAACATTTTATAAAATGACAGACTGTAGCCTACGGAGTTACTCTATACATATTATTGATCAAAATACTGTCGAATCTGAAGTGGATTTTAGATACATAAAATGTGAACCGAAAAATCTTACTTGTTGCAGACGTCTTTGCTACGCCTGCGTTCGTAGCCCGATCTCCATCGCGATCAGCGGCCTTTTGACTCTAATCACATTGGCTTTGATCATTTTGTGTTGCGTTTCTTGTTGCTGCGCCCCTTGGGATCGCCCGGTCGTCTACGAAGCGCCTATCATTTTAGAGCCGCCGCCCCCGTTCCCGCCTCCGCCGCCCTATTACGGTTATGGCCCAGCCTATTACCAGCAACAAATTATCGTTTGAGAGACATCGATGGACGTTTTTCTAATAGCCGATAGCGAAAATCGAACTTTTGGAATCGAAACTAAAAATTGATTGTTCTACGATTTCTCGTGATTGCTTAGTTTTCAATTTTCCTCGCGTTGTACTACTACTAATGATAGAAGCACGTTGTCCAAACAGTAAAATTTCCAAACTTGGATACGGTAGTTGAATATTTTCTTATTTGAAGTGTAGTAGACTCATACCATGCAAATGAATTTGTGATTCTATGTCTCAAAAAAAGCTGGCAACTTAAGCAGCCCTGAGACCCATTTCTGAAGATGTTTAAGACATTCCTTTTTCATTGGAAAATATATATTCTAAGACATAGCAATGCCCTTGAGACCGCCCTAGCCCATTTTTCGCAAAATAGAAAACGACAGAAACATACTTCACTGTAGAATCTTTGATTCAATAAATTCCCGATGATTATTTGAGAGGTCTCAAGTTTTCAGGATCCGGCTGCACAAACATCCCTTTCGGGAAGAATGCCTTTCGACAAAATCAACTCCATGAGTTTTTCCGATTCGAATTTCAATTTCCTATATTGCATACGTTTGCGCAACTGGGCCCAGTTCCAACATCACGTGTTGCATATTGCGCCAGTCAAACTCGACCTCGGGTTTAAGTCAAGCATTCAAACCCAAACGTCGGTTTTAGCAGTTGCATTAAAAGCAAGATAAACTCAAGCTTGAGGTTTATCTTAAGCTCGAGGTCGAGTAAAACCCGAGCTCATCACTTTCAGTTGCAATAAAAATAGGTAATTTTTTAAAATTCGAACTTGGTTTCATAACGCAATGAGAAAGTTAAACCGGGGGTTGTAGATTGAAGTCCGAGCTTCTATATGCCAAAACGATTCTCTTGATTATTTTCCAGTCCAAAAAATGGTTACAGTAGGTTCCCCACTGTTGATCTGTTTTATTGACCCTAAATTAAAAAAGTTCAACGCAGTTGGAAGCACACATGCGACATGGGGGGTACAAAGTTTTGAATTTTTCGTCTCAAAAAACGCAAAAAAACTAGGGTCCACTCTTTGTACACTCCTCAAAATTTCGGAGATGAACATGTATGGTTCGAAAGTGCGTCGATGCACTCTGCTGCAGAATATACATTTTCACAGACATGGAAAATTTTTGAATGAGAAAAAATGAAAATTCAATATTACAAAAGTGAATTTTTTCCAACTTTGACCCACGCTCTCAAAAATCTAGTCCACTTCTTCCTCTAGTTTGGCAACTATCCAAACGTCCCATCGGGGTATTTTCTTATAAACTAGTCCACCTCTTTTTAGTGGACCTCAACCATGCATGAAGACCCTCATAGAAGCGCATTCAAGTTTTAAATTTGATCATCTTCACATCAAATAAACAATAAAAAACAATCTTAAAGCTACGAATTCTCATTTTTCTTACAAAAATCCCCAAAAAATTTTTTCTCGCTGTGGGAGTATGCCTATTATATTCGACAATACTCGTTTTCCCAAAAAATTTCGAAAATCATTGATTTTACCCGAAAATTATTTTTTTCGTGAAAGATCAAAAAAAAATTTCACGTTGTCGGAGCATGCCCATTAAATGTGACATGGTCGAAAACCATATGGGGGATATTATGCAAAAAACCTCATGTCTATCACTAAACGTTTTTGCTCTACGGGGGTTTGTCAGATTTTAGGGGGCCAAGTATAGTATAAGTTGACGCTACCACGCCACCTATGATAAGCTACAGTGATGCTGCAATATCACGAACAAAGATGTTCTATTTCCTGTTTGCTGAAAGGAATCTTTTCGGGAGTTTTTATCTGCGCACTTTACATAAATTATTTAAATTGCAATGAACTGAATTTGTATTTAGTATCTTTGATTGATTCGGCTTGAATTTTTCGTTTTATCCAATTTTACTAACCCAGTTTTCACTCAGTCTATGTCCAACGGTTAAACTACATTTACCAGCATGTAAGTTTCTACTAGACTACCATAAGATGCTGGAATCTGATTAAAAGCCTGGTGAAGTTGTCTGAGGACTTTTCAGATTGTCATTTTCGTCACAATTTTTGATTATTTGAACTGTAATCCTCAAGACGATAAAACGAATATGAAGCATTCTAAGGAGTTTGTCAGTAGGGATATATTATCATTTTGTAAAAAAATGGTCAAAATACTTGAATAGAACTAGTTCTATAGTCGGCTTTTCTTGAGATGTCAGTAAATAATAACAGTGAAAAGCAAATACTACATTATATTTTTCGAATTTTCTGGCAAACTATAAGTCACATTTGACTGGAAATTTGTGGTTTACAGGAAATGCATGTTATGAAACTGGAGAAAGTGTGCTTATGTCAAATTTTTGACTGTTTACGACAAATCATCGTCATACGGAACTGTTTTGAAATTTTTGAACTCACTCAACTGACCCCGTAACTGACCCCATATTTTGGCATTTCATTATATTTTCAGGCCCTTGGCCGTCATTATCGTGACTGCCGTTGTCGTGATATTCCTCATAGTCGTGATTTGTACCGCGTGCATGGAATGTTGCTGCAACTCTTACATCCCCGGTCACGTGTTGTACGGATCGCCCGCGCCTATGGTCGGCCCGCCGGTCGTTGCTCCGCCCTTATTTTACTCTCCAGCGGCGCCCATGATAATAGCGCCGGGTCCGTTTCATCCTGGTCCTGGTTATTACGTTTGACGATGAGCGAGTCGAAACGTTTGCAACGGAAAATGATGAAACTACTATGATAAGTAAATCAGCTTATTTTTATGTATACTTTAGAATGTTTCGGCAAAATTGCTAACGAAAAAATCTTCCTTGCAACAGAAGGGAAAAGGAATGTTTTCACAGTCACTCATGTCCGTTTGCACGAAGATTTTATCGGGTAATTTTTCGCTTGATATCTGTCACGCAGACATGACCACTCACAAATTTTCGTATTCATGTGATACATGCTTCCATTACTGTTTTATGACGAAATGGAGTATCTTCAAAACTTTTGAACAGTAGAATTTCCGCTCGAAAAATTTTTAAGTGTTAGTTGAATTAGCTTGCTCCATATGGCATGCGGTTTAGCTTGCTTTCTGGTTTCATTTTTAACATACGAGCGTTTTGAGAAACAGATCTATATTGTAAAAATTAATCTTAGCTGAACATATACTGAACTAGTCCATAAGAAAATGCCCCGATGGGGCCGAAAAAAGAATATACTTGCTTGGACAGTTTTCAAGCTAGAAAAAGGAGTGGACTAGATTTTTACGGACTTGGGTTAAAGTTTGAAAAATCTACTTTTGTAATATTGGATTTTCATTCTTTCTCATTGAAAAATTTTTCATATATGGAAAAGTATATTCTGCACCTCCGTACATTTTGTTCTCCTACAGGATTGTATCAACCACAGTAAAATTTTCCTGAATGAAAATTATATGCAAGCTAATAGTTGACTCCACTCAAATGTGGAGAAATTCTAAACCAATAGCAATATAGCATTGTAAGTCCTGACTAATCCAAATCTATGTGTCTAACTCTAGCTGAAAAATAGTGAGGGAGTGGCATGTTATAGTCATTTTGTTTTTTTTCAAATTATGTCTGTCATTATTGAAAGGCCGTCATTAGGCGCTATAAAAAACCTGGAGTTAGTTGCACTAACCCAATATGAGAATAATCTGAATGTTAGAATTAAATTGCTGCATCTCAGTCATGCTTCGCACTGGGTACCCAGGTATTTTGGGTACCTGGGGTCGATTTCAGAAATGAAACCTGGGTGCTAACTAGGTATTCAGGTGACCTGTTTACCCGAATTTTTAACAAGATATAATGGGTAAAACACTTATATACTCCAATGTTCAAGTACTTAAATATAGTACTCAGGTTGGGTATGCAAAATACCTGGGTAATATGAGTACTGTGAAGACTAGGTATACAGGTCATAAGACTCAAAGTGTGAAGCACTAATCCTCAGTTTCAGCTAATCACAATGTCAATATTATTTTCTTGCAGAACTAACAATCCTCAAATCAGGCTGAGGATTAGCTAATACTAGGCTTTAAGCCCAGGTTCAGGGATTTCAGTTTAGAAATAAATAAAAATTCGAGAAAATAGTGCAACCTAACAGATAATCCCAATGGCATCGAGATTATAGAAAACGCTTGATATCATCGACATGTTAGTGCCACTGCTGAAGCTATGGTGGTTGCTATTTTGTTCGAGATTATCTTTGAGCTCGAGGTTGGACTTTTAGTAGATATGGGCCCATGTTACAGTCATTGCGCACTACCTGCAAACAGGGCAACAGGATAAAACATACCAAAATGATTTTAAAAAGTTTGTGACTCAGCCATGCACATATTGCCTTGACACAACTATCATCGCCAAACTTATGTCACTAAATGGATGCATGTTTGATTTTACATGAAAAAAAATTGTATCAGGCACCCACATATGAAACACTATTCACTAATTGTTCATCTCTATCTCTGTTAATGTGATGGGCAAACTTGCTCTGCTCTGGGCCCTGAAATCTTAATGTGTTATAGTCCTTTTTGATCCACCTCTGCATTGAATTGTATGTCACATTGAACAAGATGCATACATATAGCGCCTGTTGAATGAAAATGCCATATTTGTAAGGCAATGTTTCATGTCAATATTATTTTTGAATTTCAGATTTTTTCCTCATCTGTAAAATTTTAATGCTTAGCGCAAAATTGACTTAGTTCTGAGAAGACTTCATACTGTAGCTTGTTCTCTAAAAAACCTGAGTTGGATTTTATGCTTCAACCACATTTGATTTCCTGTTTAATTGACAGTAAATCAAGTGAAAAAGTTCAATACAATTGGAAGCACACATGTGTGAGGGGTGATAAGGGGTGTATCTACCCCCATAGTTTCGAAATTGGAAGTCTTTTCCTGTATGAAAAAAATCTTTAGTGAATTTTCTGGGATTTTTGTCTCAAAAAAAAGAGTCCGTTCCTTCTGTAACAGCCCTCCCCCAAATTTCAGAGCTGTACATGAATCGATGGAAGAAGAGATGTATCGGAAGAATTTTTGAGGTGGGAAAGTTGAAGAGCAAGAAATGGATTTAAAAAAAACAGTTTTTACTAATTCTTGTCAAAAAACCAGTTTTTCGCATGTTTTTAGATTTTGAAAAGTCCAGGAGGAGTCAATTGACTTTTTCCAGAGAACGGCCAAGGGTATCCGGAGTCTCAATGGAAGGGTTTACCTCCACACCCTATGTGCATCAATGGCTGATAGGTGTGCTGATGCACTCAGCTGCAGAATATAATTCTCCACAGACATAAAAATTTTTTAATGAGAAAGAATTAAAATCCAATATCACAAAAGTGGATTTTTCAAACTTTAACCCAAGTTCGTAAAAAACCCTCACCCCAAAAAATCACAGAAATACACTTGTTTACACTTCGAATAATTTTTGTGTAAAGTGATCGTGTCCATTGAATTCTCTGTGGTCGAAAACCACTGCTACCAAAAAACGCGGTAATACGTTTGTTACTTTCAGGATAATTTTTTGTGTAAAGTGACCACATACATTTAATTCCCAACGGTCGAAAACCCTTTCCTTAAGGAATCTCGGGAATACTTTTATTTACATTCATGATCATCTTTTTTGTATAAAGTGATCACGTCCATTGAATTCTCTGTGATTGAAAACCCCTTCCCATTGAATTCTCTGTGATTGAAAACCCCTTCCACCAAAAAATCGTGGAAATACGTTCGTTCACACTCAGGATAATTTTTTGTGTAAAAAGACCGCATCCATTGAATTCCCCGCGGCCGACGGTTCAATTGAAATTGTTAAGAATTTCTGGCTTCGTAGTGCATTATGCTGCAAAAAATATTTTTTTGAAGCCATAAATATTATATAACAAAATTGCTGAATTTGGCGGTTGCGTGGAAATTGGACCACCGTATAATTGAATTGAGGCCATATTTTAAAAAAAGAAAAAATCGCATTTGAGATTGCACTCCCAAGATGCTCAGGCCGAAGTATGGAGCTTGGATATGGCACATCCATTGTGGGGCATGGTGGGACTGGGAGCCCTTAAAAAGTGCATTTTTCACATGTTTTTGGGGCCCCACCGAGCACCATTTGCAGATAGAGGTGAAATGACAACAGGCACCCCATAGTTTGTCCCTAAGCCCGAAATTATGAAAAAGCCCAAGGTTCTAACTTTTATCGTTTTGGCTCTAGGGTGGGGGGACATGAATTTTGGGGTCGAGTAAATTATAGGTTGACGCTATCGCGTCACCTATGATACCGAAAAAAAATTCTTGACTTGTAGAATCTGAGATCATACAGTTTACACTGTATATAACAATAGATATAGTACGCTTAAGTATACACGCGTAAACAGGCTGCGGTATATAGAAGATGGGTAAAACGGGCTAGTGTTGATGGGTAATCAGTCGTTTTATGCACGTGGGACCCACCTACATTTCCGAAAATCTGTCTGTTTTGCACTAATCTCATGAGTTTCAGCAATCCCTGGTCGTCGAGAATCGTGCCTTGTATATCGTGATTACTAATAAGTGTAAATTTTCAAAAATTTCCAGCATTTTAGCGGCTAAAGTTCCTCAATTGCGACATGATGTGACAGAAGACATGATGTTTTAGTAGTTTTTCGCCTATTCCGAAGGTCACAAATTCGGCACTTTAGCGACCCCTGAATTTTTTGTTCTTTAACATGTAAGGTATTTACAGCAAGTTCCTAAATTTATTGAACTAACAGTTCTGGATACCTTACACGATTAAATTCTCATGGCTCAATTTGTGGTCCACTATCATTTTTTCCAGTGTACGATACATATACTCCTAATTCCAAAATCTCGATACCGAGCGATTTGTGATTTGAATTTCTCGAATTTTTTGTACCTGCTCTTTTAGAACCAAATTTCTTTTTTGGTCTATTTTTAATGGTGATTGAATTCTGTGGGATTTTTTTCATTTTTGTTTGTTCATTGTTTTGTTTGATGCGCTGTTGCGGCATACACCTGCTAACAAAAGGGCGAAAACTCCCGAAGCGATGCGAGCGACGTCAGCACCGGCGCCCATGCTTATTCCGCCGCCGAACTCACCGCCGCCACCCATGTCCAACAATCCTAAACTGACGACAGTCCTACTCAGCGTGTTCGCCGCCGTTTGGGGCATCGTTTCCGCTTAATGTGCCGGGCTTAACAGTCAATCAACGAGAAACGTCGCGATCGTTTGGCTCGGGGAGCAATAAAAGATCGAAGCAAACAGCTCGCTTAGGATTCAAATTTTGACAAAATTTATGACTATAAAAAAGAATTATTGCTCAATTTTTCGGAACTGACAAAAAATAGATATTCGGAACCTCAAGCGCGAGATTTCAATTTGTGTAAAATAAGTAATCATTCATTTTAAAGTGTTATAGTGTTATTATTAAAAAGTATCCACCTCCATAGTCAGTCTTCGCGTAGCTCATCGGCAAATGCACTTTGAATACGAATTAGCATTATAGGTGGCGCAGTCGCGACAGCCTATGGTTTGCGCCTCCTAGAGCCAAAACGTTTGGGCCCACAAATGGTGTTCGGTGAGGCTTCAAAAACATGCAAAAAAACGGCTTTTTCAGGGCCTCCAGTTCCAGCATGCCTCACGTTAGGTGTGGCATCCCCGAGTTCGATACTTCGTCCCAACCCAGAGTCCCTCAGATTACGCTTTCGTTTTTGAAAATATGATCTCAGTCCAATCATACAATCGCCTAAAGTCCCGGGCCCCCGAAATCCTACAATTTTGTAATCCAAAGTTTATGGCTTCAAAATTTTTTGCGCAAAATTCTTTGCTATATGTCTTTCCAAGCACGGTTCATTCATGCACACATGTTTGCATGCATAAAGAAAGTCATAGATGGGCTATAGAATCTTCGCTTAGTTGGACTATCGAAGCTCCGCCCAGTTGGAGTATCGAAGCTTTATTGATTGAACTATCGGAGCTCCGCCCAGTTGGACTGTGCAGTCTCCTGCATGCGAAACGCAGAAGTCTGCAAGGGGGACGCAGCCACCCGCAGGTGATACACAACGAGATTCAGCCATTTACAAGTGCGATGCAGCAGTGCGCAAGAGAGATGCAGCCGTCCGCAAGTGAGACGCAGCCATCAATAAGCAATATTCAGCCGTGAGACGCAGTCGCCTTTAAGTGAGACACAGCGAGACGCAGCTATACACAGGTGAAATGCTGCAGTTCGCAAGTGAGACGTAGCCGTCAGCAAGTGTAAGAGTCTGAACTCACACTGTAATTTTACTGTAGGCAAAAAGGCGCTTCTTTTTTGTGTCTAATTTTATTCAAAATTCCAACTTCTCATTTCTATTAAAACTTTTTCTCAAATTTTTTATAAACACGCCTAACTATAGTCTGTTTTTTTTCAAATGCTTGTAACACAAAAATGCTGAAAGTAAGTACGCATGCAGAATTTCGTGCCGAGACAATATCGTTGTTGACTGTATGTTAGGAATTGATTAACTGGCGGCTGTAAACTGCGACCAAACTCTCAACTTGACTCGATAACTCTTTTAAAAATAATTTCCGTCTGATGCCAGAAATGTGCGAAAAAAATTTCGCACGGTAAAAAAAATCGCCCTGCGCAGAAAAAGCTAAGCAAATGACCAGTGCCGTGGCGTGATACGCCGGATTTTGAGTTTCGAACTTTCCAAAGCACACAGATTGTATCACGATCTTAATTTCCAAACTTTTTTCATTAAATGAGAACTATGTGCGAAAACCTTTTTCTTATTTCAAACTTTTTTTCCTAACACATAGCCATCAATTTTGTCAATAGCTTCAATTACCGCGTTTTATCCCGTAATACAGTATAGTGTGCACACTCGCAGTAATTGAACAAGCAATGCGTACTTCATTTCATCTTTTTTCGGTTAAAAGCATTTTAAAAAAACAGACTATAGGCCTCAAATTCCTTTTTAACTTTGTCATTCCTGTGAAACATCATCATTTTCTCCAACTCTCACCCACACGTGCTCGAAAGCTAATTTTTTCACCTGATCAAACCAGAATTATCCTGATCTATAAGTTTTCTCTATGAAATAGGAGTAGAATTCCTTCCTTCAACTATACCTTTTCCTTGAATCATGGTACAAAGTCCGACACAGAACTGTTTTTTCTCTTGACGTTTCCCATGAAAGCTTCTTACATTCTTAGAACTTTCTAGAAACAATCTCTATCTAAAGATCGCCCAGGATTCTGCTATAAAATGACATGCTCAACAGATGAATAGTCAGTCAGTCATCTGTCAGATTCGTCAACTCCCATGTCCGTCGTACAGGGAGCCTCCGAAAGAGGGGTCTCTCCCTTTTTCTATTGTATATTTCCATGCATCCATTATAGTGACTGTTTGATTCCAATAATGTCTGATTAAGGGTATTGAGTTTTGTTCTCTCCATAGTTACCAAGTCACATTATTGTCATTGTCACGTGTAGCCGCTCATATGATCTTATAGTATACCTTAATTTCTTACAGTATGCTCGTTTATTATCATTTGTGTCCACATTTATGTTGGCGTCTTTTTGTAACTATTTCTGTACTTGATAAACGACTCTAACAAACAGAGTCGGTGTCCCTCTAGAGGCCTCCTTCCTGCGTCTTCACAGGAATGCATGCACACTGGCCTCTTCTCCACTAAGACAGGTCAGGGCCAACTATTTTTGGCCTTCAACTTGACCAGCTTCTCCTGCAAGAAGCATCGACAATTACTGTAGCCGCCTCCTCCTAACGTACTCCGGAGTGGCTGACACACCTACTCCCGCTAGCATAAATACCGAGTCTGCCTCTACAGACTCGTATTTCGATACTACGGAGTATTTCGTCTAAGCACACAACCAATCCTTTTGCCACTATCTTTATTATAGTAATAAAGATCAATTTGAATATTCATGTTGGTGAGACTTCTTCATAAATCAGTAATAAGTGGGATTGGGCCCCAACTCGCTCTCTCCTGTTCTCCCTTTCTTCTTACTCCATTGTCGATTTACCCCCTCAGTTCTCTATTGGGCTTCTCCTCCCTGGAGTCCCCAAAAAGGGGTAAGGTTCCAGCTCTCCTCAAGTTCCACTCCAGAACTAGGATTGCTGACATTTCTTTCATAACTCTCTCTCATCCTCCATGGGCAATCTCTCCATGTGATGGACCCTGTGACATCTAAGGTGGGGGTTAATCAGCAGCATCTCTCGTCCTACAGTACTTCTGTGCCTACGACTCCCGTAGCACCTTTTAGCCTTTTTTCCTGGGGCACAGCCACTTCTACTGTCTCATCCTTTACACCACCGCCCCTAATATCACATCGTGTATTATGCATAAAATCCTAACGCCTCAATGAGCTCTACGATTTACGTGTCCTAAACTCTGGATTCTAAATTAAGCTGCAATAATCTGATGTGTTGAGGCCCTTCATATTTCACCACATGGTACCGGGCAGTGCCACTTGTCTTCCTATTCATACTAAAAAGTGGTGCCTCTCGGTACCGCTCGGTGCCGCCTGGGAGGTATGAATAGATTTTTCTAATTTTTGTGATTCTGCGTGGTGCCACTTTCAAAGTTCAACTCAAATGAGCTTTTCGAAGAACTCATGTGTTATGAAGCTGTAAAATATTGTTGCTATAACATATTGATGCATTCTGTAACATTTGTATATGCAGTTCAATCATATTTTTTACACGAATTGTGAATTATGACACTTTTCAGATATTATTTTATCATGCCTTTTAATCATACATGCACAGCATAGAAATTCTGTGGGGACTCAGCCAGTACAGGGGGTGGGATAGACATTTTTTTCGTTTGTGATGATGAAAATAAAGGTCTTCCGACATCCAAGTAGCATATTCTTCAACCTATATTAGTCAAATATGTGAAATTATTTGCTTAGACGGCATTTTTTAAAGTTTTAATGTTACTTCTTCGGATCAAGTGTGCTTCATTTAAAGAGATCATTTTACTACGGTATCATTTTCATTCTTATGATGATTTTCTCTTCTCTCTTGATCATTTTTTCGTTCCTCTTCTTCTCAATTATTGCTGGGGGCCGTATCTGATGGGGGCTCAATACCCTAACTCCCCACATGCATGTATGCGACATTCTGAAAAAAATCATCCTACATTCTGAAAAATCCATGACTGACAAGTTTTGGCCATGCACTCAGAAATTTTCCCAGTGAAGTTTTTCCTGTAATTTTAGTCCAAAGCTACTATTAATGACGTTTTCAGAAATAGATTTTCAGGAGGATTGGAAACATGTATAGATCGTTTTTATGAAATGTTTGTAAATTGAAAAATGGACAAAAAATGGACCGCCCTCAAAGTCGTTTACTATACGATTTTTGGCGTAAAAAATTCGTGAGGATTAGTTGAGCAGACTCTGGAAATAATAGAAATATAAAATGATACCTGCTTTCCACTTTTTTATTCACACGCATTTTCAGAAAAAGAGACTATAGGTTGTGTTGTGATTACATAATTTACAATGGAGATATGAATGTGGAAAAATTAATGCAAAGTAGGTGTAAACACGTTTCCACGGCCTGATGTTGTCTCAGCAATAAGTCAAGTGCAATTAGCAGCTCCAAAAACGATAAGAAACAAGAGTGCTTGCAAATTTTTCGAGACCTTTTTCATTCAGAGAGCAAAAGCCGAAAGTAAAAAAGCGGCGTCACGCGATACCTCGCGGCGGAGTATGACAAAGCACCGCGTTAGTACGAATAGAATAAGCGGCGCCGCGCGGTACCGCGCAGTACCTCGCGGTGAAGTATGACTGGGCCTTCAACCTTGCCCAGAAATGCCTTAACCAAACCTGTAACGTCAACCCATACATAAAAACTTCACATTCGGCGGGCCACAGGCAGGTATATTTGTAGTCTGCGTTTCCCCGGCGTCTTGAAAGACGTAATTTTTTGGAAGGAAAAATGTATAACCTATACTATCGGCTTATTTATCATCTCAATCGAGGATTTTCTGTGTTTGCATTCGCAATTGTCCACCATCCGCACAATTTTAGCAAATCGGGGCGTGGAATTGAGAACGGATATCATTCTGAACTGCCTCTGATTCATTTCTGACGACTGAAAATTCATACCTTCAGCTGACACGTGCATTGCTCTATCATGAACGAATCACTTTGGATAGATAATCATGGACAATCGTTATTCTGTCAATTCAAAATTCTCTGTTTTCTTCTAGAATATTTGTATGACGATCAATTTCAGCAATCCTGCGTGGTCAGCACTGACAGCTCAAATGCTTAACAGGTTAAAGATCAACCGAATCGTAATTTCGCTGTAATTCTCGCAGATTCGGATCTCTTCGGAAGAAACCTGCCAGGCAGATCACAGTGCCCATTTTTATATCATCATCATTTACTGACTGTTTAATGAATGAAACCTCTGATGAAACACTGGACAATTGTTGCTGTGAGCACATGAGGCACTAACATGTTGCTCAGCTCAGCTGCACACGGCTTAAGCCGCAGTTCAGCTGGTACAGCTTAAGCTGCAGCTCAGCTGCACTTTAAGTCTCTTCGATGGAACCGGTCCCAGCATCATAGGTCCAAATTCTTTTTTTCTCAATTTGTTGGACTAACTGCTACAGTCAATTCGAGAAAAAAGATGCCTCTAAACGCAGGTTGTTTATTATTTGCATGAACATCTTTCTGCGCGCCGAGGCTCATTTGGAAAAAAATATAGTTTTAGAACTTTGAGTGACGTTCTGAAACGGGGAATGAATTATCCGGATATTTTAGGCACCTTATTTTCTAGAAAGAAAAATTCGTCCTTGTATGTTTATTTTAAGCATTATTAGGCTGCACTCAATTACTTCAAAACGAACGCCCTAATCACCATGGTCTATAGGTCAAGTTTCCGATAACTTAATGTGTAAAACCTGCGGATCAGACTCACCATCGTCTTGAATTTACTGATATAGCACAGACAGCGAATACAATTTTTTTACACACAAAAAAAAACGTTCAACAAATGGTCGTAGATCGTTTTCTGTTCGGTATGAGACCGTTCTTATGATCTGGGTCTGGCGTCATGGTCATCATACTAGGAGCGCTGCCTTCGTCGTCCGTAATCGCCGCCGACGTCATCAGATGCACGGACACTAGGGATGACGATCCGTGCCGTTGATGAGCGAAATGTTCAAGTTCAGACTGAACTTCGTCACTAGTTTCTAAAATTTCGTCTACCTTATGACAAGAGAGTTTGAGCAGAGGCGATCGATGTCGAGGCGCGCGATTGGAATGTGGTCTACAGAGAAAATTGGCGTCTATCAGTTTCCTTTTTGCATCAAACTTCACAATTAATTAGAAATAAAGTGATGAGTATTCTCAATCATGAAAAAAGCGTCGTCGAATATTTTATCCTTTGAAAATTATCAATTTTTGTGGATCGAATGTTTCAGAATTTGGATTCATCAAAATATCATACTTTTTTAATTCGATAAGCAATGAAAGTTAAAAATTTTTCGTCGTTTTTCGTTTTACTGTAGTTTCAATAGCTGCAGAATATAATGATGAGTATTAGTAAAAAATTCTCTATCTATTTTCAGATCAGTCTTCATGTGAGCAAAGCTCATCAGCAATAAAAGTAACTGAATCTAGGAAATTTAATAAAGATAACTACAATAAATGAAAACACTATGGCGGCCAGTCAACCTGTGCGCCGTTCATTTGGTGAGTCTGTCTACTGTATGTATGCTGTGTTGTTGAAATCCCGTATGGAGCTACAATAATCGTTGAATGTACTTTCCTTTTAATTCTTTATTCTGCTGAAATCTGTCTGAAAATGAAAATTGATAGCCTCGAAATTCAGTATTTCACGTAAGTTTGTGAATTTCGAACATATAAAAAATTTCCACGTGATGCTATATGGTACTATACTCTATATATTACTCTATATTAAAAAACAGCTTAGATAGGTTTGATTGCTGTATTATAAGGCTTTTATGGGGCTAGACTCTCTATAAGTGTATCAACGGTTGCAAGGTGTTGGCTCTTCGGAATTACTGTGCTCCCACTACGTCGTTGGGAAGAAATTCGATTTCTTATCATATGGCCCTACAGTATATTATACTAGTTTGCTGATAAAATTGTCCAGAAAAATAAAAAAAGTCATCTTCGGCAGTAACAGTGTCACAGAAACGCATAGTAATGGAGAAATAATTTTTTGTTAAACACTTACCCGCTCAAATGATTTTGTATACCGCTGCTTTCCGTTGTTAGTCGACTTTTGGCGCTTTCCGTGTCATCCTGTAAATCGACGGCCATAGCTCGAACGGCCAAACAGGGCAAGGTCATCATAGACAAAGCGATAAAGCCCGTTTTGGGTTCGTCAGCGTCGCCGTGGCCCGCTTCGTCGTCCGACGACGACGTCGACGACAAAGAACTTAAACTTATGACTTCAGCGTTGGTCTTATCGGGTGCGCCGAAATACAATTCGTTTTTGGCCGATTTGTCCTTGGAACCGCGGGCGGCCGTCTGCTGTCGTTCCTGATCGGCCAGACCGCTTAGTGATTGATGGAACGGCCGGCGGAGTCCAGCATGCCTAACGGCGTCCGGGGCGATTTTGAACGTCGCACCGTCGGCGCTATTTTTGCGCGACCCGCCGCCCGGTAAACTTTGGGCGCTGTGGGCGTTGAACAGGCTGGTGAAAAGGGAACGTCGTTTGACTCTCAACACGAATTTAGGCAAGCTGTTAGACGAATCGTCTTTGATGGTTGAGAGAGTGGGCTGACATTTTTTGGGTAATAAGACGGCTTGGACGCCGCCATGTTCGTTCAGACTGGAGAGCTGAAAAAACAACGTATAACTAAGCTTACAGAGTATCTTAAAAGAATTCATAGTGACCAATGAGACAGAATTTCTTCATATTTTTTGTTTTGAAAGGTCCAGCCGGAATTCATCGGGTCAAGTACGGAATACTGATTCTCCTAGTTTTTGGACAGGAGGAACATGTCTTCTAATGCCTTTGAAAGTAACAAAGTCATCATATGATACTTGTTTTTTGATTTGCGAAACACGTACTGTTCATTTTTATCGATTTTTCATTGATTACATGTAATCACATAAAAAAGTAATAATTCCAAAAATGTGGAATTCTTATTTTTCAAGAAAGCTACTTACGATTCAACTGTTTTAAATTTATATCAAAATCTATTTTACAACCATAATCTATGTTAGCTTCCACGATTAAAACTCGTGAAAAATGAAAATCGAGGATCACGCCAAGCTCCGTTAGACAAATTTTGGCTTTGAAAGGTGGACTGGTTCATAAAATTAGAATCCTGATGGAGACTAAGAACGGAAATTGGATTGGTTGAACTATAGTCTGTCTCTTGTCATAAAATGCTAGTAAATCGAAAAATATCAGAAATTAGCGCCGTCGTCGACGTTATTTACACAAAGCTTTTTACTTGAGCACGCCTTCAATTTTTCAGTCTTACGTGATATATGGTAGCGGAAAATCGTAAAAATATGAAATATTTAAATGTTATTATTTACTAGCATTTCAAGAAAAACAGACTATAGGCGACACATTTCTGGACAACCTAGCTGTTTAATATTGAAGTGGTACGACAATAGGAACGGTATGATTCTGTTAAAATAGAAAAGTATGATGTGTGGATCACGCGAACGTTCTACACTAATCATGATTGAGCCATTATATTAGAAAATGAGAACGTCAAACTATAATTTCCTCTTTTATGACAATGGAAGCAATCTAGGTTTGACGTCAGAAATATAAATTTCAGAATAAATCATGCTTAAATAGTTTTTACTCCTCTTCTAAGGTAACTGTCGAATGATTGACAATGATCCTGAATTTGTATTACCGAATTGGCTCTAGTATCATCATTAGGACGCTGATCCGGCGGATTTGCTATTATAGGTTCCGAAGAACAAATACTGCCGCTGTCGTTATTCGTTTGGTCAATTTCGGCGCCAAAATCGCGTCTGACCCGTCTCAACGAATGCTTAAACGACGAATTTTGATCTCTCAAGCTGCTAATCGCAGTTAGCGGATCTGAGCTCGATATCATGAGGTCATTAGCGTCTGTGATCACGCCGGTCGCATTTTCGGCTCGATTTCTGCTCATCGTCGATTTTAACACTTCATCCCGCAAGCAACGAACTTGGCGTTTGCGGATCATGATCAAAAGCCTTGAGAAAACTATACTCCATACATTTTGAAATGATGGATGCAGCGATCCCATGAAAATAAGTTCAATACAAAAAACTAGCAAGTTTATTACTGTAATCAATGGAGAGATTTTTTCCGTCAGAGAGCAGCAAATAGGACAGCGGAAAATTTCCTTCGATAACCAGGTTGAGTATTCAAAATTTTTCGATTATCACTCAAGTATCGACGCTGTTGTCCAAATCTACCAGTGATAAGTATAGTGTTTTTCGGTAACCATGACTTTTCCCATAAGAAATTTAGAATTTTTCTACAGTAGTATAAAGTTGTCTATCGAGGGAAAATTGAGTACCGATTTGAAATTACTTTTTCTGGTTTTCGCTATGCGCCTACCACTTTCAATTGAACGGGCTATAAACGATTGAGAATGTAGTACTGCTATTCTGATGCGGCTTTTAACACTCGCATAGGTACTATTGTCTTTGTGATCAAAGTGAATAGAAGACGATTGCATTCATATAAAAAGCGGGAGTTGGCGTTTGGATTTCATTCAGGAGTTTGAAGTGGAACACTCATACCAATAATACCAGTGGCAGGTGTGCATTGTGCGGGTGGTACACAAATATACATAGCAGTGACAGAAAATTTCGTGTGGGTAATTTATTACTACGCTACAGTAACATTTTTTTTGATAAAATTAATACAATCGAAAATACTCAAAACACTGAAGACATTTCGAATGAAAATTGATATTTTAAATGTGTATTCTGATAGTCTAACGTAGCAACGTGCCAAATCATCGAGTCCGTTGTACACAAAATAGGTGGTTTTTTGAGATCATCTGCAAAAAGGTATGAGTAAAATAAGGCTGTAGCTGTTTATTGTTTCTGTGACAAGTTGACGACATTTGGAGTCAAAATACCTTTTTGACCGAATTGATAAGTCGCGAATTTCCGTGATTTATAATTTCCGGCGAAGCACGATAAATTTTGTAATATTACGTTGACTCAGTTGGAATAGTGGAAAGAATCACATCTAAGTCATTTTTTATCGAATTTTCATGATGACTGATCCTTAGTCCAGAAGCCTACCAATGGCAGTTGACCATTGTTTTTCGATTCTCCGTTTTTCATCGTCAAATTTGAGTTGGAAAGCTCAAAGGAAGAACCTGAATATTTTCAATATTATCGATTAACAGTACGGTGAAACTATTTCGAAAAACTTTAGCCAAAGGACTCGCATCTAGAAAATTGTCTATTTAATTGATGATGGCATTTTAAAGAAATTGCAGTGCGCATTCCAGGGCATGCACACGAAATGATTCCCGGCATTTTCTGTGCCGTGCTGTATTCGCATACAAAATACTCAAAGTGCTTTTTTGCCGGCTTCAAAATACCCTTTCCATAATGCACACCTGTGATTGCGCAACCTTTGATACCTCTGCCGACAGGGCAAGATCAAAATTTCTTGGAAAGCGCGCCTGAACTTGCGGCTGAAGTAGGCGTACAAAATCGGGTTGATGCAGCTATTGGCCAAGGTGCACCATTGCAAAACGGCCCGCAAAACCTGAGCCCCAATCCAAGACATCACGCTTTCGTCGAACATGACGTAGGCAAAAAAGACGTAGAACGGGAGCCAGGAAGCTGCGAACAAGGCCACGACAGTCACCATCATGTGCGTCACTTTGATTTTGACCCGGCGCTCCCTTTCGTGGGCGTTTTTGTCGACGGCCGAAACGGGGCGGCGGGCGACGGCGCAGTAAATGTATAAGTAACATAGCATGATTGCTGAAAAAAAATTTCCAATTTTTAATGTGCTAGCATCAAAATTTTCCAGACAATAACGAGTTAGAATTTTTATAATTCTTACTCCAAAGCATAATGTTATCTTGAGGAAACTATACGAAAAGTAGGCTACAGTCTACGGTATACAGTGTATGTCAAAAGGATGTGAATTTTAGGTACTCGAATTTTTTAATAGTTTTTCTTTATTTAGTTCGCATACTGTAGTTTGATTTATGCGCATCGAATTTATATTTTTAAAAGTTTCCATTTTGATTAAGTGCTCTTAGTTCTCCAGGTTGAACCAAAAGTGGTCATTAATTTGTTTTAGACCCTATGCCAAACGCCTAAAACTCAAAATTCCCAATTTCCATATATATTTTGGAAACTTCGCATTAATTATATGCACAACTGATATGGCTAACCACAAGTGGATTTGTCGAAAGACGTAGTTTTGCTTGTGTGTATAAAATCCTGTCCTATCACCAAAACAGCTTTAGCCAAATTGCCAAAGCAATACTTAAAGCATACTTAAACATTAGTTACAGTATAACCACCCACTCTCCTAGCATCATTATCCGTTCAAAATATTAAGCTAACAAGTTGGTTACTAAAAACCTTTATCAAAAAGTTAGTCGATTCACCAACTTTTAAGCAAAGGAGTCCGATTTAGAAGACTTGGAAGACTTGGATTTTCTATTTTATAAAATAGTTGATCTTCGATCGTTGGATATTTAATTTTGTTTTTTAATTTATAATAAATAGTGTAGTACAATTCGATCACAATAATCCCAGAATGCCACCCTACAGGATCCCAAAAAAGAAGCACGGTAATTAAATTTGCATATTTATTTCAAAGACGAATAAAATTCAATTTAAGTTATATTTTCTGTCACTCAGCCCCTGACATGTAGGCAAGGACGTTGAGTCTGACTATCGACAAAGTTTGGCCTTATTTTACTTACAATTTACGACTTGTAAAGATTTGTTTGAAAATCTTCCATACTTCGAGAGCCTCAAGCTTTTTAGTAATCCCGAACTTTTTTAGCTTCTAACAGTGATCATAAGTCAAAAGTTTGAGAAATTCAAAGTTCAAAAGAATACCCGAATACATTTGTACTTGAATTGATGCTGCAAATGTCAAAATTTCTTTGAAGATGATCAACAGGTTATTCTGGAACGTTTCGGCTTGTTTCAGTTCAATATTAATGAACAAAATTCGTGACATTATCGTTGAGCTACAATTACCATAATTGAATTAAGCTCGTTTGTCCGTATTTCAATCTTATTTTCTTGCACAACGCGCTTAGAAACACCTGTTTCTTTTACTGCATGCTCAAAATCAAATTTATGGCACAATGCTGTCTGAAACAGGATTGGGATGCACATCCGCAGCCTACTGCACATCAGCAGCCTACTGTACATTAGCAGCCTTAGTCAGATCCGCAGCCAAAAAATATAGTATGTATTCATATCTGTTTCATTGCAAAAAACATAAACGCATGAGGTACTGGTCGAAATTGTTCGAGAAAGTGAGATTTTTTCTATACTTTGTCCTATACTGATATACAGTTGACTGGCAAAAAAATCTTTCATTTTCACAGTTAGGCTCCGTTAGCATTCTTATCTGTACAAAACGTATGATGACCGATATCGGGGTCCTTAACAATTCGATTATTGCAAATGATAATTAGGCAGCAACTTTCTTGTGGATTTTCAGCGTCCTTTAGTTTCTCACATTCGACACAAATCCAATACTCGTTAATTTGGGCATTCGGAAGAACTTTGGAAGATTTTTTGCGAAATTCGTAAACTCGTGTTCATTGATACGGGATTCATATTGAATCACCGATTTTTTTAATTTTGAATTCAAAACAGCGTTTGCTTCACCAAAGTCCATTTTTGTATGCAATAAGAGGCGAATTTGGCAAATAAGAAATGCCAAATTTGCTCTGGTATTTTTTTTGTAATATGGAAGCATACGTGTGTGCGCATGTTGTGTCTGTGTGTGGTCACTTTGATGTGTTTATTACATTTCCTGTTGTTCCAGAAAGATATAGATTTATTACGGGTCACTAATTAACTTTATCATTTGTGTTACAAAAGGGTAAAATGGTCAGACGCTCCATTGTCTGTCCTGTAATGTGTCTATCTTTCAAACATCAGTATTATTGGACTATTTTCGTCCAACATATACAAGTATGTTTCTCACGGATGGCAAAAAATGAAATAAAATATTCTTTGGCTGCGGATCTGACTAAGGCTGCTAATGTGCAGTAGGCTGCTAATATGCACTAGGCTGCGGATATGCACTAGGCTGCGGATCTGAGCCCTACCCCTGAAACAGCACCACGAAAAAGAAGTCACGAAATTCTGGATAGTCGTGCAAAGGGCAGTTTTCGAGACAGCATGGATTTTAATGGCCAGTAATGTAGTTTTCATCTGCAAACATTATATAAAAACTTGATCTCGAAAACTACAGTGAACATGCTAAGAAACATGTTCTAAAGTCAAGATTGAACTTAATGCTCGGTTTTGAAGAAAAGTTTGATTTCAGTTGCAGTCGGTTAATCAAATTAATTCACAAAAATCAACAGTTGGGCTAATTTATTCATTTATTTTCAAAAATAGCACATTTCAGAACTTAAAGCACCCGGCCCAAATTCGATGATTTCTTTACAGATCAAGAAGTTTTTCCAACTGACACAGTTTTTCATTTTTACGTTCGTCTTCACACCATTTGTATATTCAGTATGCAAATTTCATCAAGCCACCAGCAAGTTATTCAAAGAAAACATACCTAACAAGGGCAGTACGAAAGCCAAGAATAAATTGGCTACCAAGAAGAATGACCGGTTAACTTCGTCGCTTGGGAATAAGGGTAAACAGGCCCTTATAGGTACGCCCCCTGGGTAGATGGTCACTTCGCAAAAATAGGTGTAGTAGGGCGTAAATAATAAACCCGAAATGAGCCAAATGGGAAAAATAATGAACAAAGTTTTCGTCGGTTCCAGCGTACTATACTTCATCGTGTGGCAAATTGCGAAATATCTGGAAAAATGCAAAAGTTATGCTAATTAGTGTGGGAAAAGTGAATATGTACGGATACCTGTCAGCTGATACGGCCACAAGGGTATAAACTGAGGCGCAGACGGTCGTAGCGTTTATCCACACGGATAATTTGCATAAAAAATCGCCAAAATACCATTCTACGAAGTGAAAAATAAGGTCGTGAAGGGAAAATTATATTCCCTAATGAAAGTGGGTTTTTCTTGATAGAATTAGCGGTATTTAATAAAGAACAAAAGACGTGAAAAACGCAAATTTTTCAGAAAAAAAATTCTCTTGCAAATAATAAACAACCTGCCCGAACAAATTGAAAAAAAGGTTTCGGCGTACGATGCAGGTTTCTCATCTGTTAAACGATTTCTGCGGATTTTTTTGCTTTCCGAGGCCCATTTGAAAATAGACTATAAGTAACCTGTTTAATTTCAATGACAAAAAAAGGGGGACTTTATAATGTAATTGAAGCAACTATGATTGTTCTTTAACAATCGATAGTCCTGATGCTTACTGCCCAGAGCAGACTATGGATGAACCACAACAGAATACAATTTTTTGGATACGAGCAATTTTTTATAGAGTAACCAATTGAACATAGTAAAACACGATGTTAGGCTATTATTTTTGATCTTCCGCAATCAAAAATAGTCCATTTCACATAGTTTCTACATTTGGCCAGAAATACGATAATTTCCGCCCAAACTCATCGTCAGTTGTGTAGCGGTTCACGATGAAATCATCAACCATAAATGACAACATCGTCGAGCATGTTTTCTGTTGTAAAAACTGAAACAATATGGTGAAAGTTAAAAAAAAATACAAACAAGTGAAAAATGAGTGGAAAATCAAAACTAGGCAAACCACCAGCGAGACCAAGAGAAACATGCGTATAGGAAAGAAAACTAAAAAGTAAAGTGAATTAAAACGAAGTATTTACAAAAAATCGAATATATGGAAGTAAATATCATGAAAGTCAAGACAAAAGGATTAACATATGAAACTTTAATAGGGAAAGCATTGTAAAAATGAAACAGAAAACATAAAAAAAGTAGAAGATATGATAGAAACATGAAATATTGCTTTGATAAAGTTGCTTCGATCAAAGCTGTATGATTCATCCAGAACTTGACTTTTCACAAGACCTAAGAACATAAAGAACCTTTGCTAATTTTCCAACGTCTGTAATCTGTACTATACTCCATTCATTTTGAAATGGTCGATGCAGCGATTCCATGAAAGTTAGTTCAATACACAAAAAACTAATAAGCTCATTACTGTAATCAATTAAAATTTTATTTTATCAGTGAGTAATATACAGAACAGCTGGAAATTTCTTTCAGTAACCCGTTTAAGTGATCAAGATCCCTCAAGTAGCACCCAGGTAGGCATTTCTGTCCAAATTGACAGTGGATAAGCGTGATGTTTTTTCAGTGCCTTTGGCCCGTCCCATTCTCGTGAAGAAACGGCGTTTTTTGCAGTAGGAAGTTGTCCAAAGAGTGAAAATTGCGTATTAAATGAAATCTACTTTTTGGCTTTCGCTGCGTCTATCATTTTTAATTAAATGAACTATAGCATATCACTTTCTTCTTTCTAAAGAAGAAATTTTACTGACTCCGAAACGGCGGCACCGAAGTTGCGGCGCCGAAGCGTCCCATTCCACCTTTTTGCTGCTATTAAAGTTCAATATACTGTGAAAGAAAGAAAGAAACTCAACAAAATTCAAATCTCTTGGCGCAACAGAATCCATAAAAACGAAGAAAGTAGTTCTCACGTCAGCAACACGCTCAAAAAATATGATGCGCTACAATATGACAACGAAAAATTATTGTAAATGGTGGTTTGTACATCAATTAGACAGTTCAAGCGTAAATGATCTTGATCTATAGTCTAAGACTGAACACTAAGAAAAGATCACATTCTCTATGTCACTGTAAAAAAGGTTGTCCGTAGGTTCAGTTTTCTTTTCCACATGTGAGATAGCGTGACCCAAGTTAGACACGGAAAAATTGCGTCAATCGCAAGTTTACAAGTTGTTGTATCATAGCAATCGATAGAAAAGTTCTTTCTAATTGTATTTAAAAATTTTAATCAAAATTGATACACATACAAAACTACGGAGCAAAACATCCGGGATATTGTTTGGGTCACCCTGTTTTTCGTCCTGATTTATTTATTTATGCTGTGCGGTGTATTTCCATTCGACTCTTGCTGCCCACGTGTAATATCCTACATTAAGAATTTTGTGCTCATGATGCCAAAAAATCTGTAATCGTTTCCTGATGCAAGTAAATGCGTCTGATTTCTTGTAGAAAAGAACAAATGTAAATATTCAGTTTTTATACTGTTTTGTAATATTCCGAATTAGAATTCAGAAGATGCCTACTGTAGTTAATTTTTTTCTAGTCGTTAGCGTGCCTCTATTTTTCTTCGCTTTTTCATTATTATGCGATCCTACTTTCTATATATTAATATTTTCTCGTTCTGACAAGGAGTTGGACATTTCCACGCTAGTAATAAAAATAATAGGAAATTGAATTTTTCATATATAGTTTTTCTTCTCTGAAACACATCCTTTGCAATCAACAAATTTCTGGCATCAGCACCGCTGTACGAAGGAATCAGAGAATAGAGAGGAGCAAACTATGAAGCAAAGCAACATTACCTGATTTTGATCGCTATTTTATTTTCAGTGAAAGGCAACTCGAAATAATCATATATAAAAATATCACCTTTTACGTATGCAGTTTGGATTAGCACTTAAGCCATCATGCTACACATGGTTAACTTCACCTGAAGACATGATCATTCATCTATAGTCTGTTTTTTTATATAATGCTTCCAAATAGAAAAGTGACAGAAGTCAGTACTGTCATCAAAATCGTTTACATAGAGCTCTTACCGTAAATTTTTTCACTCGAAAAATTGTTAAAGATCAGGTCGGTATACTGGCAAATTTCTAGTAATTTATGATATATTGTTTATCAAAAAATCCTGAAAATCTAAAATACTACTTGCTTTCCACTTTCATTATTTAGAAGCATTTCAAGAAAAACAGAATATATATTGTCTGTTTTTTTACGGAACATGAGAAGGGCTACTTTTAAAAATTTGTTACTACTTGAAAAAATGTGTAACCTTCGAACATGATGCACAAGATTTTTTCAAAATGCATCGCAAAAATTTCAAGATGTATCGCAAAAAAATCAAGATGTCCGATGTTCGGCTTTCCTTTCAAGTACATCGCATTTTTTTCAAGATAATCTTGAAAAAGAAATAAAAATCCCTTATTGGAAAAAACTCAAGATGACATCTTGAAGAAAAATCAAGATTCCATCTTGAAAAAATCAAGATGGCAATTGAAAAAAATCAAAATTTCATCTTGAAAAAAATTAAGATCGCATCTTGAAAAAAAATCAAGATGGCATCGGGGTTCTGAGCAGGTAAGGAATGGCCTTATGGCAGCCGACAAAGTCCGAAATTGTGATTATTTTCCGAAATTACTGCATTATGGGTGAAAAACAAGCATTTTTGATGTTTTCCTGATAAATCTCGAGAAATAAAAAATTTCATGAAAAACCAATATGTCCACTGGATTTCTCGTGCAAAAATCACCCCCCCCCTCTGCGACACTCGGTAAAAACCAAGGGCGCCCTCCGCCAGCAAGCCATGACCTCATAAATCTATTTTGAAGGGTTCTCGTATACATAAATATAGGAGGTGGACCAACGCTTTTGATTGGCTAGTTTCATAAATTCTCACCGTTTGACGTGCTGCCCATCTTGCTTTTTTCAAGGTGCCATCTTGATTTTTTTTCAAGATGTCATCTTGATTTTTTTAAGATTCCATATATTTTTTTAAAATTATCTTTAAAAAATGCGATGCATGTAAAAAAAATTGTGATGTACTCGAATGGAAAGTTGAACATCGAAAAACATCTTGATTTTTTTGCGATGCATCTTGAAATTTTTGCGATGCATCTTGAAAAAATCTTGTGCATCATGTTCGAAGGTAACGATTTTTTAAAAATGGTAACAGTTTCTTTCAAATGGTAACAAATTATTTCAAGTTTCTCCTCTCGTTTTCCGTAGTTTTTCTTGAAATGCATCTAAGTAATGATTTTCACGATTTTCCGATAAACAACATAATCATGTTGGAAGAGAAATTTTTGAGCCTACTGACGTGACCTAGCCTTAAACAATTTTTCGAGTGAAAAATTTCACAGTAGGAGCTCCACGTTAACGATATTGACAAGTGTACTAATTTATGTCACTTTTCTATTTGGAAGCATTTTATAAAAAACAGACTACACATAGAATCAGAAGCAAGATCTCTGACACCAAAGAATGTCTGCCAAGCTCTAGATTAGAAGATGGGTCTGAACATAGGCAGAAAAAGTTGATTTTTTGGCCTTGATGAAAATTTGATCAATGTCAGATATCAAATCAACGCTATAAAATCTTGAGAAGCAAAGCTTGACATTCATTAGAAAAATGTTGAATTTACGAGTCAATAAATTCTAAATGTTCAAATAATTTTTCATGAAACATACAAATCAGCCTAAGAATCACATCCACTATTCTTCACTCCTCTACAATGAACTATCATTTTGTATGCATCAATCTTTACATCTTCGTTTGCAAACGAAATAATCAGCATGACATTCATTTTCAAGACATTTTACTTTTTAGTCAAAATTTCATTAGGTCAGAAAGGATTGATTTTAATTCCTTAACTGCAGATATTTTTTTATGGACAACATTGCATTTCAGGCTAAATGCAAGCTAAACATCTCAAAATTCTTTTTACTGCTGTTGGCATACTGCCAGATTCTAATTAAGAAAAATTCGGTCATTTCCATTTATCAGCAGCCAGAAAAATCTAACGAAGGTCAACCCAAGTTTAGCCAAATTTTAATCCCCTAATTCCGTCAAAAGTCGGGACCTCTTTGAATCATATTTTTGGATAGATCTGGTTGGTATTTTCGATTGATGTCCACCTTGCTGCATTTTTAAACAAAAAACTCCGCTCGCGCCTTGGAAAGTAACTTCTTTGGTGGGTTAAAAAACATATCAGGTCGAGGCCAAATACATTGCCGATGTTGCTTTACCCACCAGATCTCCACGCCGATGCATCTCTTGGTCTCTTATAGATAATTCCGACATTGTATATCAATTTAATTTATCTTCAGCGAATTATTTTCCTGTATATTGTCCCAGAATCTGTGCAAGGAATAAAATGTTGATTGTGATTATCATAGTGACATAAATTTTTATATATGGGGATATAGTTAATTTGACACTTTTTGCCGAAAAATGGAATATATTGGTTACTCTAATGTGATCGAGGACTGTCTGAACCACGTTGAAATATCGAAACTAGGGATTTGAGCAAAGTGACACAAATTCAAAAGATGGAAATCAGGCTTAATTAAATTGCAGTGTAGATTCTCTGATTTTCAAAAATGGTTGTGTCAGGATCGGATGAATGAATTTAAGATTCTACGAGTTCAGAAAAGCATCTAAAGTCATTCATTTTTTAGAAAGCCATAATGTGAATTACGTATGATCGAACCTTTCTGACTTCGAACAATGGTGCTCAATTCCGATTCCTGTTTTTGAAAGATGGTACGTTTTCAGACATCGTCTGACGTAGCAGACTGCCCACAGGGTTCAATGATCGGCACATAGCGCTGTGAATGTATTTCATTTCCTTTGGAGGAGAAATTGCCAGTGCATTATCTTCCTATTCTTCCCACAAAAAACAACGCCTGCTGCATCGACCCTGCAGGTTCAATTTTTTCTTTTGGCAAGATTCCTATGACTACCGAGAAGAATGAACTAAATCATGTATTTCTAAACGGGACGGCAATTATTCCACACGGACTTTCTATTCCAAAAATTGGTCATTTTTTATGCAAAACGGTGAAAGAAAACGAGTTGCTCAAAAAACGGACGAGGCGTCTTTTCGCGAAGAATGGCCGACAAATCGTCGAGCTTTTTCTTTCCTCGGAGTTCCATAATCGGATATTATTCGTTCATATGAGTGAAAAGAGAGAATAATGGAAAGCGTCCTTTTGATCGTAATTATTCCTAGTGCTGGGCTTCAACTAAAAGGTGGTATTTTTTAGAGAGAAAATAGAAGCAAAAAAGCAAAGATACAGAAGTAAAAAATCGAGACAAAAACGAGCAGAACAAATTTCATAAATAAAGTAGGGAAAAACTTGTCTAATTGTTTTTTCATGGTGTATAATCTGCTTAGTTTCACTAGAATTTGCATTTCGAGGAAGATACAGACAGTGCGGGATCAAAAAGCCTGAAAATGAGTTACGATGAAGCTGAAATGAAATTTTGACCTCATTAATTCAGATTTCTTTTGTTCCGAAAAATACATACTCAAAAACACTCAAAACTACATTAAATCACTGCTTTTTGTAACCAATCTTTCTGCGATTTTTTGACAATTAAGCGGCGAAAAGTATTCACCATTTTTTACATTCTACTGCTACAGTTACTAAAAAAATACAGCGTTTGCAAACCTCAGTTTAAGCGGTGCTTCAACCATTTATGGTGATTATAAGGAGCAGAGGAGCAGAATTACTCTTTTCAGAAAATATTCACGGATTATTTTATAAAATTTTTAAGTTTCTATTCATTGTGCAACTGAAAATTGCAAAAAACTGTTCGGGATACTATAATCAATTTTTCATAAATGAGTCTTGGGAAGAAAAAAGATGCTCATACAAATAATAAAAAATCTGCGTACGTGACCGTCTTTTTTCTCAGATTGACTGTAGCAGTCAGAACTACAATTTTTAAAAAATATAACGCCTAGGATACGCAGTCATTGCCTACGGATTTTTTTTGGACTTTTTTGCGTTTCGAGGCTCATTTGAAAATTATGAACAAAGGATCAAGTACTTCAGATAATGATCTCATCCCGTGGGATTTTTAGATTCTTCAATAGCCCATTTACTTTAAAATGACAAACGCAGCGACAACCAAAAAGGAATGTAGATTCAACTTGATACGCAATGTCCACCAGGAGAAAAACTTAGCACTGTAGAAAAATGTTAAATTTTTTTATCACGATGGGAAAAGGTCAAAATCATTAAACGACCACAGTGTTTATCCACTTTTGATTTGGATGGAACGGTATTTGAAACCTGAGTTAAAGTCGAGAAATTTCGATCGTTAACGAAGTTATGAGTAGAAATTTGTAGCTGTTGTGCTTACTGCTCATGGGTGTTAAATTTTCCTCATACATTACAGTAATAAACTTTACTAGTTTTTCTGTGTTAAACTTGGTTCCATGGGATCGTTGCATCGATCATTTTAAATGAGTATAGAATCTAAAAAAACACAAATTCAAGAAAAATCGTTAAACAATTTATTCAGGTCAAGCCAATCTGGTCCGGTTTCTGTAAGGTAGCACTTTTTGTCCGCCGGTCGTTTTTTTTGATCCCTGTATTTTCTTGAAACATGGTTCTTTAATACGTATGTGCGGAGGATGTAGGAAGAAAATTCACAGAAAAATAATCCAAAGCTTTCTATTCGAATCTCTGAGGCAAGGTTTTTCTTGACGAACAATCCTTGAATTATCTTTGGTCAAATGCCCTTTTTCTCCACAAGTTAGCTTTTGGAGTTAATTTTCTATACTTGATAAAATCGATTTGTCATGATAGAGCAATAAACCCATGAGGCATTCATCCCCTGTAGAGTTTCGAACGGATATTCACTAATTAGAGTATTAATCAAGTTCTACTGTCACATAAGATACGGTTAATTAGACTTCCAACGGAAAGAATAAGAATCTCCATTTTTAGATTATGCACAAAAACTTGTATGCCATTAGTCCACTTCGGGTAAAACAAATGCAAATGAGTTTCAATGGTTTTTGTCCATTAAAGATGAAGAAGGAATTTCAAATGGTGACAATAAACGTCATTAACCTACAGACCGAAGAAGATTTCAGGGAGATCATAAAGGGACCGGAAAAAACAAGAAAAAAATGGACACATTTGCGACACCTCACTGAACTCAGCGGAATGAACTAGTCCCAATTCACCGAACGGTAGATTATTTCAGCTTCACATGTCCGATGGGATATAAATAGAAAATTTGATGAGAAAAACGTTTCATTGAAAACAACTAAACCAAAAGTGCTGAGCAACATCATTGTCCAAGAAAATTATATTTAATTCTGAAGGAGTGTGCATCGAATTTGCCGAATAAGACGTGCTAGCAACATGATCTTCAGCAGTTCAAATTGAATTTAATGGCCTAATTTAGCGATAGGTCTTTTCTGCTAATACATATCCACTGGGCAACGAATTCTTTTTTATGTTCAGGATTTAAAATTCAAAAGGCGATATTTTTTAATGAGGAAACTATGTTTCCAAAGCGAATTTTGACTCACGTTTTTTGCTAGTGTCTTTCAAACCTAGAGAAGATGGAACTTTTAAATTGCAAGAAAATTTTACCTTGGTCATGCTTGCCTAAACAAACGGCCCGTCTGCAAAGCCCTTTGTACCTCAGCTACTAAAAATGGAGTGTTCAGCTTTTATTCATCAGATGTGGCCTGTATATTATAATTTATCATCCTAAAATTTCATGTCGACAACCATAGGGTATATACTCATTCGTAGTAAACCACTGCTTTTATATCACTACTTTCATTAAGTTATCAGTGGTATTCCACTATTGAAATGTGAGCTTACTACAAAAATGATTTGCCACCAATAAAAACTGAACGAACAAAATAGCGAACGCCTGCTTATTCAGGCAATTATTAGTTTTGATAATCATGCGCAAAGGCACTGGGGCCGGTTTCATCAAACAGACTTAAGCTCCAGCTGAGCTGCAGTATGAGCTGTAACTTATCTATATGGTATACCAGCTGAGCTGCAGCTTAGCGGCAATGGTATAACATATAGAGTTAAGCTACAGCTCAGCTGGAGCTTGTCTCCTTGATGAAACCGGCCTCTGTTTCCAGGAAGATTTAGTTTTTTAACTTTTCCATATTTCTGCGATTTCAGAGTTGCAGATAGAGATCAGAGATTTGTTTAGAACTAGTTGAAATCATATCTTCATAGATAACAATGTCATCGAGCGTTTTTTTCATTACGAACAAAATTTTTTGGTCAGTTTTATTTTGTCTTAAATATGTCGATTATTAGGGATGAGATCTGTTGTAAAATAGTCCATGAAAATTTAAAAACAATTAATTTTGCATTACGCTATAAAACCAGTCTGCGAATGTCGAACATACACGAAATTCTGACGTATGATACTAGAGTTATTTTTTATCAAACACAAAAGACCGAAACCTAAGATCTGCTCTGGTTATTGTGAGGTAGCACTTTTAGGCGGACCCATAGATGTCCAATTGAAGGTAGTGTCAGATAAACTTTAGTTTGGCTCATCTTCTTCAAATAAAGACATCATCCTGAGTAATGTTCTTGAATCGAGCTTATGAGATCAACCAATGTCTAGTTCATACAATTTTTAGAAAACTATTTGACCGTGATCTCTTACGCCTAAATAAAAGACTTTTCACGCCACACTATATTGGATATATCAGGAGTCAATCCTTTCTACAACGATGGTATTTCGAGTTATCCTAAACTATTTTGGCAAGCAGGATCATAACATCCGGCGAAGCCAGTAATAGGAACATATCTTGATTTGACTTCCCGTAACATGATTTTCATCATGAAAAGCTTTTCGCCCCTTGCTGACGTTAGACATACTTTCCTTGATTAAAATTTTGGAACTTTGAGTTCCACATTCCCTATCAACCATATAAATTTCGATCCCGCCTTACCGAACACTACGTTATTCATCAAAGTGGCCGGCAAACAAAAAATAATGACCAACAGATCCGCCGTGGCTAAACTAGTTATGAAATAATTGGTCGTCACTCGCATGCGGGGGTTCAAGGCGACGGCCAAAACGACGAACAAATTGCCGACCAGTCCGGCGACAAAAACTAGTCCGTAGGCCAAAAAATAAATAACCGTCAAGTAGACGGGGTGCCTCCAGAAAGGCAAAAAGTAAACGGTCGCAATGGTGCTACTATTATTTAACATATGGCCGAAATATTGGAAATTCGGTGTTGAGAAAAATATAAATTTTCAAAAATCATTTCGGTCGACTGCGAGCTTGATAAACAACGATTTGATCGTATACGGTGCGTTGTCTAGAAATAAGACTCGAAATTCTTTGTGACGTTACCGAAACATTGTAAGCCGTGGTAAATTTCTCACATTACAGGCACACTGGCCTACTGTAATCTTGCAAAAAAATCTGACAACTACAGGTCCATGATTTCAAACTTATCCCTTTTGACACGAAGAAAACAGATGCCAAAACACGCACTACGTAAAAAGGTGTATTAGCAGCACCTTGTCAAACGGAAAAAGACTAAACCTTGGGAGAGTGAGAACATTGTTGAGCGCATTAGCATAGAAGATAGGCTGCTTAAAAATCACTATTCACTTATCATTAATGCATCTTTTCATGCTTAATGGCGCAAAAAGTATTATGCCATTTTTTCTGCAGCTGGAGATAACAAGAACTTCTTGCTGCAACCGGAGATAACAAAATCTGCATCCCTTACTATTGTTTGAGGGTAACGTGTTGCTAAAATATTGTTCAGGTACTGCTTTAGTTGTCGTATTTCAGAAATAAAAGTTATTCCGAGATTTTGATATGCCTTAATGGGATGACGCGAACTCGTTTAGAATTTCGAAAATTTAGAGATCCCTAAAAATTCGACTTCCTGATCACGTGAAAAAATAATCAATACTCAATTTATTTAGTACGTGAACGGACAATAAACCTGCACCATGTTGAAATCTTTTTCTCTCAAGTTGTTGTTCTTTTAACTGATAAAGTCCTTAGAGAAAAAAGTGTTCATGCACGCACTTCGCTCATTTATTTTGCATGAATATCTTTTTGTGCTCTGAGGCTCATTTGAGAAAAATAGACTACAGAATCTATGATGCTATTCATTAGTACAAAAAGAAGCATAACTAAGACTGAAGATTTGGTGGACTCAAGCATAGACGATCTTTTTTTAAATCATGTAAAATAAAAAATTCTACCATTTTCATGCACGGTGATTCTATTGAAGGTGTGGAATAACGATTCAATTTTTGCGGAAATATCTGTAATTGAATATTCTTTTCAAGCAAGTGCTATGTTGTTCTAAATTTTTGTTATTCTCTGCAAAATAATGCGGCATGTGGAACTGAACACTAGCTGCTCAACTAATTCCTTGCTCTTTCAAAGCGAACAGCTCGATAATAAGGCTTCATGTTAACAATTTTGAAGGAATACTTCATTTTTTCATTCTTAATTTACAGGCAGTTCCTAAGAATAGACTGGGCAGATTTTGGCCGAAAGCCAATTCTCTATTTTTCTCGGAATCAAGATAAATTTTAAGCTTCTAGATACATATTTTTTCGGAATGTTCTTCAAAAGATCATAATTCAGAATAAAATCATCTAAATGCAAAATTTTCTCACATAACTTTCAAGGTGTAGTCAAATGAAAGCTCCTAATGCCATCCTTGAAAAACACATCATCAACAACACATCTTGGGAAAAATTACATACTTCAAACAGTTTTCCTTATATTTCGTAATTGGCAAAAAGGTGTACAAGTACGGTCCAACGGCAATGCGTTTCTGGCATCTTGAAGAGGCATGAATTCCTTACTGATACTCGTACATACCAAATTGATGACACAAATAAGTAAGACCATGCTGTAAATACAGATCTTTTGCGCTTCTGATTCAGAGATTCAGATAATCAACGTTAATATTCATGCTTTAAAGCAAACATCAATTTAAGGAGAATTTATTTGGCTATCGAGTGCCAAGATAACAATAAATTCAAAGCTATACTGAACATTTAACCTTCGGTTAACTGTCGTTTGCTTCCTTAGTTTTTTTGAAATGATTCTAAAACTGGAAAGCAAGTACTCTCTTATATTCTTACGATTTTGAGCTAAACGATATGTTACAAAGGATTGAAATTTGTGGGTATACATAACCTACTTTCGATGATTTTTGCCAAAATTGCGGAAAAAATGATTTCGGTGACAGCACTAAATGGTTGTGGAGTTACAGCATATGTCGAGCATAAGTGAGCGATTATCATATAAGAAAAGCAATATTAGGATGATGCTCTCAACAAAATTTAGTATTGTAAGAAAACGAAATACTTTCTTCAGTCGATGAGTAAAGAATGTTGCATCATCCTCTTTGGAAACGTAACTGTTTTCCCTGGCGAATTTGCACGAAATTCATCCCAACGCGTGCGTTATAGAACAAAAGTCAATTTCCTAGCCATCTATAGCTAGCTCTTTGTATGCAAATTAGCTCCAATCTGCATACATTTTCCGAACTGGATCTTCCGATATAGAATGGATGAACACGCTGATAAGCACAAGAGCGCAATCTCGACTGTAATTTACTGCCTAGACGTGAGATCGTGGAATTTTTTCTGTTGCTGTACGCAGAGACTCACGTGATTACGCTGGAAGCCAAGGAAAAAGGACTCATAAGCAGGAAGAGAGGATGAGGTAGGCGAAAAACAGAACGTCTAAAGGTGGCCTCTTTAGAATTATCAATTGATCGAGTAGTGGATATATAATTAGCATACGCTTATTTGACTAACTAATGAAATATACCTTTTTGCTTTGGTGGGTCCGGAGAACCAAAAAAGGGATAAAAACTACTCTTGAATGCTTTTTGCAGGACGAGCCGAAATATTATAATCAAATACGCAAGAAAAAACTTTCCGATTTTCAGAATGAATCTGTCTTACTGCATCGCGTCATTCAGTGCATGAGCAAGTAAGCGAATATGTATCTAAAATTTGTAATTTCCAACAATTCAGGGACTTAACGTTATCAATGTCCAACATTCTGCAAGGAAATGACCCAATCGAATCAAAATGCCGAACCAAGAATTTTTTACGTCGGGATCATTCAGAAGCAAGTAAAATACGGGGTAATGTCAACCAAATGCTAACCGAAATTCCGTCACTTATTAACTCGTTAAAAATATAGATACAACAAAAATTATGTTATTGAATAAATCTCGTCGAGACATCGCCTGACATTCAATTTACGACGTTTCAGAAAAAAATTCTGCTCCCAATTTGTTGTAGTGTGTTTTCCGCCGATTTTTTATTGTTTTGTCAAAACGCGTCAGAGGCCCGCAGGTGGCAAGTGGGGAGAGCAACGCGGACCACCAGCAGCCATCTTACTGTAGCGCACGTCGGTACGCGTGCGCTGGTCTCTCTTTTTTATTATTGATTAACGTTATATTTTGTTTTTCGTTTTCTTATCTACTAGTTGTGCGCCCCGTCGGCCACCACTAGTAGTTGCCTCCCACCACGCTTTTCCGTCTCTTGTTCTCGCCCGTGCGTGGGAGTCGATTTATTGTTTTCTATTTTTCTTCGCCTCGCCCATCTCGTCTTGTCACGTAAGTTTCGTATATTATTGCGTAATAGTAAAAGGTAGGAAAACTCCCTCGCCTTTCGGTATTGCGTATTAAGGGAGACAATTAAAGAAATTGGGTTTTCTTTAATTGTTGGGATAATTAGCGTCAGGGTTTAAGTACCAGTAATTAGTTTATCGGGTAAACGTGGGTGTGGGACGCACGTACATTAAGGACGTAGCCTCGGAATCCCAATCCTGCTCACGCCGCACCATCTCCGCCCCGACCAAACAAGATACAACACTGGTGACCGCTTGGATTGTACGTTGCCGCTCCCCGCCGTTGCGTTGCATCCGAAAAAACCCAAAGAGTTCAAAATTCGACCCCGCCGTAGCTGCGCCAAAGGGTACAAAAGAGGTTATTATACCTTGCGAAAAAAGATGCCAACGGTAAGCCACACACCCCCGGACTTCACTCGCTTTCCATCGCGGTCCAGTTCTCCGAACGCCGCCACAGCCGCACGCCGCGCCCTAAGTTTCGATCAGATGCTGTTGCCGCGACCGTCAAATATTACGCAATCGACAGCGGTACCCACGGTAAGCCTCCCGCCCCATAATCCGCCCTTGTCTAATTTCAGCACTCCCGCGCTGGATGGGACGGCACAACCGCAAGTACCGCTCATTCCCGCAACGGCGGCGACGTTCAATTCTCAACCCCCGTGGTCTCTAAATCAAAACCTCCTTACCGCCGCCGAAAATTGCCTTAACGCGCCGCCCGCATCGCAAATGCCGCCGCCGAACGCGCCAACTCGAAATAACAATGACCAAATTGTCGCCAGAACCGACTCCTCCGAATCCTTTGTCAATATTGAACCACCGCAAGCCCCAACCGCCACCCGTGCTTCAGTAAATGATCACCGTAGCAGCCTAGCCATCGCAAATGCCAATGAAGTTCAAAATTTTCGAATTGAAGCATGCGATGCACTGGACCAACTCAACACCGCCGCCACGCGCATAACCAACAATGTTCCTACGGTACAAAACATCGATCAAATTATCGGCGCCGTTTCTGACCAATTCCAAGCCCAGCAATTACGCGTCCAACGCGAAATCCAAGAACAAACAAAAGCCACTAAGGCGCGTTTCGCCGCACTCGCTGAGCAAATGCAACAATTGATTTCCACAACCGCCGCCGCGACTCACGCGCGTAATCCGCCTACACCAAGACCGCCGCCGGTGTCCTCACGGTTTCACGGCGAGGAAACAAGACATATTTATATCCCAAACGAAACTCTCCGTGAAACTGAACCGGCTCCAGTCTTTGGCAGGCTACTGAATCAAGTCAAACCCAAGGCACCGTCGACGGATACCCTGTATAACAACGAATTCGCCCGCACTACGCGCGCCGACGAGGATTTACACCATTCCGCGCTTCAAAGACACCCACCGCCCGCGGCAAACCAGTTCGGTTTCTCAGATTACCCACCCGAGGATTACTATGAACATCCGCATCCTCGGTACGACATGCCGCGCACGTCTCATCCTGAGGAAGATAGCCGCATCAAAACAATCGTCGACAATATGCACCCGCTGATTATCGACGGCGCCGCAACAAACAAAGGCCTATTACGCTTCTTCATCCGACTGGAAAATGAGTTCGGTTACGACGCCTCCAACCACGTAAAGATGAGTGCCCTACGCCAACTCACCCACGATACGCCGAGCGATATGATCCAAGATATGACGCGGTACGAGGACGCCAAACACTTACTCATGTTCCAATTGGCTCCCGATTGCAATCCGATGACTCTTAAACGCGAACTCGCGTCAATCACCCCAGAAACTGGAGAAGAACCCACCGCGTTTCTGAGTAAGGTAATGACTTATGTACAATTATTGTATCAGCATGAAGATCAAACTTTTCGGCACAAACAAGTAATTGACACCTTTTTGACCAAAATGCCTGTTTTCTATCAACTAACAATGGGCGAACAAGCAAAAGGCTTTACGAATGTTCAACAATTGGCTGACGCCGTAGCTAAAGCCCGTAGTGTCCTCAATGCGACTAAAGCCGAAATCGGAACCGCAGAACGACCCATTCTTGTAAATCAAGCTGATCAGGACGCACCACCACCGAAGTCGCCGCAACCATTTGACCGCCGTTTTGAACGCCGCCGCAGCATGGACCGCCCTCAAAACCGCTACCGCGAGCGCTCTCCCTCAATGGACCGTAGGATGCAAAATTCGGCGCCGCAACCCACTAAATTCGTCTCCTTTCAACCACAAGCGATTGAGCCACCGCCGCCGCAGCCGCCGTGCACGGAGATGCTATTGGAACAATTAATTCAACGATACGACCTCGACTATGAAGAACGAAAATCTCGACAATGCCCCGAAGAAACGATACCCAACAATAGGCAACAAAGTCCGCGCCATCAATCTCAAAACAGAGAGCCGTACCCAAATCGTTTCGACCGATCTGCCAGCAGAGACTGCGCACGCACCACGCAACCTACAGGTCTTTGGTGCGACGCCCACAAATCCCGCACCCACAACACCGAAGACTGCGTCTGGCTCAAGTGGCAGAACGCTCAACAGTCAACCCGACTTGAAACAAACCGCCCAACTTACGCCGCCCAACCACGTCAAGTTGATTTCTGAAACAATTCAAACGATGTCCGTGGACAGCGCGATTGGCGACCCCGCCGCGGAGGACCGCCCCAACGAGGCACAAACTACGCCCGCGGCCCGCGAAACCATTTTTATGAAGGTAACCCTATACAGCGCCCACAGGATTTTGTTCAGAATACCTACGCCGTTTACCTAAACCATCAATTCCCGGCACCGTGGGAACAACATATCCATTACAACGCGGTACCGGCTCCATACGTCACGACGCCGACAGATTCATTCTCAATCTTCAGAATTGCAAATAACCCTACCCGCCCTTCCGGCACCAAATACGGCATCAATACCCGCGCTGGAAACACGTGTTAACAACCAATCAACGTCAAAGGCCAATATGGTTATTCCATCCAAAGAAATAGCTTCCACTGGGCCCATCGTTAGCCCTGGCATCGTCTGTTGGAACGCAACGGGCCGCGCTTTTCAAGATCCCTGCCACATCCACTCGTCCGTTTGTCAAATTGATAACCTCACGCCGTCTTCTAAATCGTTTGTCGGCAAGTACGCTTCTACGAGAGCCTTTCAAATCCCAATCAAAATCGGAGCCGTTAAAGCACACGCGCTCATCGACACAGGTGCCCAATGTTCTGTCTTGTCATCAGGATTAGTCAAACGCGCCTTCGACAAGCAATCGCTCCAACTTCCGATTTGTGGAAAAATCAAAGTAGCCGATGGCGCCGTAGTCAACGCTCATGGCCCGGTAGTTGTTACGATGAAATCCGCGTTCGGAGAGCACATGATCAAATGAGTAATCCTCGACGACGATGGAAACGATCAATGCATCATTGGAACCGACTTCCTCGCGCACCCAGATATCCACGCCATTTTAAATTTCAAAGACAATTATATAGAAATTCAGGACGTTAAACTGCCGCTCAAAGTAATCGTCTCGGTCCGCCCGCGAATGGAATTGTTTCTAAATGCTGCTAACGACAACATCTTAGAAGAAATACCAGAGGACGAACGAGTAAGTTTCTATGATGATAAATCCGATATTTTTAGCCAACCCGAAGAAATCGAAGTGGAACAACCGATACGGCAGGCTCAACCTAGTCCACACCAACCGCCCTCTCGGCGGCTGGAGGTTACTGAGCTCGCCGAACCAATTTTTCTCATCGCCCAAGCTTCTGTCTCAATTTCACCACACTGCCAACAATGGGTCAAAAGTAGCGTTTTTCCCACAACATCGGCGACAGTGCCCGAGGTGATCGTACAACCCCTCGCCACGGATAACGTTGCCGCAGAACTTCCAGTCGAAACCGCAGTGGTCAACATCACCAACGGTCATTGTCTGCTCCTCTTCATCAACAATACGCCAAACAGTATCAAACTCCGACCTAATCAGCTCATCGCGATGGCAAAGCACACGCTGGAGTATTCCGAAACCCACGCCGACTGTCAGATAGCAACCGCTGCCGCCGACCGCGATTTAACCAACCACGAGCCAGCCGCACTAGACAAATCGTTCCCTGGCCACACCGCACAACAAAAGCTGGAATACGCCCTAAACAAAATGACCGAAAAGACTTACGTTTCGGCCGCGCAAAAAGTAAAAGCCCTCAAGATGCTTCGACAACACCGCGATGTTTTCAGCCTCCCCGGCGATAAACCAACAATCACCAGCGAACTGACCGTCAGTATCGACACCGGCACCGCAAGGCCAGTATCCCGTCATTATTACCGTGCTGCAATGGAACAAAGACCGATTGTACGCCGTCACATTCAAGAAATGCTCGACAACGATTTCATCGAACCATCCCGCTCGCCCTGGGCCGCACCACTGTTCTTGGTAAAAAAGAAAGATGGCTCATGCAGACCCGTTGTCGACTACCGCGGAATAAACGACGTTACCCCAAGCGACAAATTTCCGATCCCACGCATCGACGATTATTTGGACGCAATGGGACACGCGAAATTCTTCACTACATTGGACCTCAAAGCAGGGTACTGGCAGGTACCCCTCGACGCAGATTCCCCCGATAAAACAACCTTCATTTGCCAAGAAGGTTTGTTTCGATTCAAAGTTTTGCCCTTCGGCTTGAAGAACGCGCCCGCCGAATTCCAACGTTTAATGGAAAGAATTCTCTGCCCGTACATTTGGAAGATTTGCCTTGTGTATATCGACGATATTATTATTTTCTCCAATACGTTCGAAGAACATTTGGAACACCTACAAATCATATTCGATGCCCTCCGCGCGGCCAACCTTACGCTTCGGCCAGACAAATGCGAATTCCTGCCGCCGCAAGTCAAGTTTTTGGGACATCTTCTTAGTGCCCACGGAATTGCTGCCGATCCAGAGAAAGTCAAAGCGATCGCCGCATATGAATTCCCGAAGACCAAAAAAGGTATGCAAAGTTTTTTAGGGTTAGTCCAATGGTGCAAACGCTTTATTCCGAATTTGGCAACATTGTCCAGTCCTTTGTACGGACTTCTACGTAAAGACGCTCAATACATCGCTACGGACGAACACCACGCCGCATTCGAAGGTATAAAAACCGCCCTTACGTCTTCGCCCTTTCTCCGCTACGCAGTCTACGACGGCAAAGCCCAATTCGTTATCCAAACCGACGCCAGCACAACCGCCATCGGAGCAATCTTGTACCAAGAAAACGGAAACGATCAATGGGTTATCGCCTACAATAGCCGCGTACTCACCGATGCCGAAACCCGCTACAGTACAACTGAGCGTGAATGCCTCGCCATTGTCTACGGCTTCCGGATGTACCGCCACTATGTGTACGGCCAGAAAGTTATCATCCGCACCGACCACAAGCCGCTCGAATGACTCAAAGACGAAAAACATCGCAACTCACGGCTCCAACGTTTCGCGATCAGCCTCCAGGATTACGATTATAAAGTCGAATACGTTAAAGGAAAAGACAACGCTTGTGCCGATTTCCTATCCCGGAAGGACGATCGCGACAAATCTCCCGTCCAGAACGCTGAAAATTTGCCCGCCACGATTTTCCGTGAGAACTTTCACCCTGCTGGTGCAACTACGGACACCGACGTAACGGTACCGGAAATACGCCCAGCAGCAGCTTTACTACCCACGGAAATTGACGCCGAAATCAACGCCATCACCCGCGCAATGACGAAAAAGACCATAAGTCAACCCACACTCTCTAATTCAATACCTACAGCTGTCGACCACGAACCGCCCCGGCCGAAGTCATTACGATCGCCGCTCACAACGAAGTTTTGAAAGCTCAAGCCGCAGATCCAGCCATAACAAAAATTATCGCCACCCTCAGAACAGATAACGCCGCCAAACACCCACCGATTTTCTTCCTCGAGGATCAAATTTTGTACCGTCAACTTAAAGAGGTCAAGCAATTAGTCGTACCCCCCTCCATGGTCGACCAAACTCTTCACCAATTCCACGGCGCGAAAATCTTGAATCATCAAGGAACAAACCGCACGCTAGCAGCAATTAAAGCTCACTTTTGGTGGCCCCGCATGGAAGAAAACATTCGAGATTGGATCAAAACTTGCAAAATTTGCCAACTAACAACGCCGCGCACGTCACCGCCTCCGCCATTGCTGCCAATTCAACCCAAACACCCATTTGAAATCGTGGCAACCGACATCGTCAACATTTCGCCAGTAGGTGAGAACCGTCCCTATGTTATTGTTTTTCAGGATTACTTCACAAAATTCGTGTCCGCGCATCCGATACCAGATCAAAAAGCTTCAACAATAGTGGAATGTTTTATCAACAACGTTGTCCTCACGCACAGCAGCCCACTTGTCCTCCTCTCTGACCAAGGTGGATGTTTTACATCAAAACTTATGCAAGATATATGCGAACTTCTCAAAATTCGAAAGGTTAAAACGACAGCGTACCATCCCCAGTGCAATGGAATGGTCCAACGCTTCAATCAAACATTGATCGCCCAACTAAAAAAGTATACCGCTGACAATCCAGACAACTGGGAGCGCTACCTGCCCTACGCCGTGTTCGCCTACAATGCCACGCCGCATACAGCTACACGCCATTCGCCATTCAGTTTATTACGAGGATATGAGCCGCGCATCACCTTTGACTACGACTGCGCCAGCCGCCTCACCTTGCCGTTGAATTACGACGCTTATCAACATATTCTAACGCAAGCCCAAATCAAAATGCACGAAAAGATTAAAGCCAACCTCGATGCCGCAGCCGCCGCCAGCAAAGAATATTTTGATCGCAAAGCTCGAAAACGCGACTTCCTCGTCAACGACTTAGTTCTCTTAACCAATACGCGCAAAGCCAACAAAATTCAACCCGACTTCATGGGGCCTTTCCTCATCACGGACGCCTCTCGCGCAGCCGAAAACGTAGTCACCATCGACTCACTCGATGCGCCCGGTCGCCCGCAGACTGCCTCCATAACACGTCTAAAACCGTTTGTCCCACGACCGGCAAAGGACGCGTTCGAAAACCAAGAAGGTGGACCCCGTACGCCCCACACTTCTTGCCGGCAATAGTTTGCTTTGAAATTTTTCTTTTGTGATACGGCGCTCATCACGCCGCGTTGTAAATAATCTTTACGTTTGTTTAATTTAGATCATGGCGACCTCGTTGATGAGCAAGGATGCACGGCAGTTTCGAAACACTTCCCTTCGACCCGCCTTTCACTAGCACTTGGCCGACTTTACAACATCAGCTTACCTCCTGCCCCGGTCCCCACATATTATGCTAGGAGGGGGTTTCTTCTTTAATGTAAGGTTCTGTTCAGCGCGAGGCCATTCGGTTTATTTCCGCCCGACCCTGGCCGCTATCACTCTCATAAGACTAATTGGGAAAGGTTGATTTTAGTCCCCCATTAACATAGTGGTGTTTGTGTTGCTTTTCGTAACGGTAGTGTTTGCATATTCTTACTTTACACTTTCTTCACCTTTCAGCGGCTTATTCTTTTACTATTTCATTTCCACTTTTCGCTTCCATCAGCAATTGTCGCATTTTCCAGCCGCTCCAAAAAATTTATTTTTTCAAAATGACGACGCCGTCCACTGGATCAACCTCCACGGCCGACGAGCCTCCGCCGTATCGCGAATCGATAAATGTCAACGAACGATACGTACGTTGGGCCGAGCAACAGCCCCACCAAAATGATCTAAGTTTCGCCTGCGACGGTATTTTCTCATTTTATGCTTTTGCTGCTTATACTTGCATGCTTTTGCTTGGGACCCCATGGGTAACTCCCCCACTCTGTAGTTTCGCGCCAGGACCCATGGTCAGCCACCGCGATCCCCGTCATCGTCAAGTTGTGGCCTCCTCAGCCCACAACCGGCCGCTGCTTTGATTTCCGCATACGACAACTCTCGTTATCTCGCTATCGTAGCCCGATCCAGTTGTCCAGATGCGCCCATCAAGGTGACATCGCCGCCCAAGCCAACGCCGCCTCAAAGCATGTGTCCTTCTAACGAATCGAAAGCAACACCGCGCCTCCCTCCTGGTTCATGTTTAAATCACCCTTTAATCCCCATGTCGCTCCTCCGACTTGGTGCCCAATGTGTCAATGATGAGTATCGCACCCGCTCTTGTTTAGAAAACAATGTCAAACGCCTGACTCGCGTAGCCGACTTGGAATCGTGGTACATATCCATGTACGCGCGACCCCCGAATGTCTTGCGGCCACCAATATTCCTTTCACCCGGAAGTTTGGGGCAGGCCTTGGCCGCCCAACCTACACCAAACTTCCGTGGCTATATGCTGGTCGGCTTTGACACCGAATCGATCATGGCCACCGATATAAAACAGTTTCAGTTCACCGTGTCCATGCCAGCTGACCCAACAGCGTCTAGCTACCCCCGGTATGTTCAACTCGCATTCCCGAACGGCACCATGTTTGTCTTCGAAACGTTCACCGCTACCCTGGAAGACTGGACCGCGCTTTTCTCCCTAGTCAACGGCGAACACACCATCGTAGTTTCCTTCGATGGAGCCGACGACTGGGCGGGAATATATGCTCTTCTGGGTACTCAATTTCAAACCGATCGGCAGAAGAAAAACAAAGACCCCGTCGTAAAAGCCATTCATTTCGACGCGTACAGCATTATTCGAAATATCGACATATCCCCGTCATTGTACGAGTTGACGCGATGAATTGGCTTCCTTCCGGAAAAACGCACACTTAAAGCAACAGTCTCCGCCATGTGGGCGCTGGACGTTTCAAAGCTCACGCTACGTTTCCCGGCAGCCCTGCGTTTCTTCAACAACCCGACGACGTCGTTCTTGCAATCCGACATCCTGGCCTACACGGCCCTCGATGCTTATTATCCGTTGCTATTGTTTTTGGCCTTTGGTCGTTACGGTTTCATTCCCGAGGTTTACAACGCCCCAGCATTGTTTCCCCACGACTTGCTGGACACCGCCGAAATTGACCACCTCGCCGAATACGTTATCGCCACCTTTCACAACGTCGCGTTGTCGGATGCCTTGCCCCCCGACTACGCCAACCGAATATACCCGATGACATCGCAAGTCGCCTTACCCGCGATTATGCGAGACGAAGTTCTTTCGGCTTACAAATTTTTCATGTATGATTGCACAGCATCCGACCACAGTCAGTATTTTTGTTTAGGAATGGTACCGAACGGCTTCCGGGACGTCAAAGCTTTGACGCGAACAACTCATCCGAAGCTCCTCCCTGTTCCGAAGGTGCCAAAGAAAAAGAAAAAGAAACAAAAGGACGAATGGAACAAATCACCGGACGTTTCCGATGATGACGATCCGGCTCTCAAACCACGATCTGTTCTCGACGACCCCAAACGCCTTCAAGCAGCCATCACGTCGGCCATGAAGAGCAACCTCACCGACCGGCTCATCGACTTGCTCAATTTTCCGCTTTCGCCGATATACAAATTGGCCATCCGCGATCGTATGCCATACAACGATCCCAATTTACTGCCGCTCCCTCACGAGGTTGACGATCTTTGGACAGAACGCGTAGCCACCGACCAACCCCTACGCAAGCGCACCTATCACGGTACTCATTATCGTTATCACCCTTCCACCATCCTTAATTTTTTACAGGTGGACGGAGATTGGTTCCGAAAGCTAACTTCTTTCATGCCGTTAGCCGCGCTCCTTGCGTCACTGTGTTCCGCCGCAGAATATGCCTCCATCAACGATGTCCTACTTCGCCACGCTCAATCAATGACACCAGAAATACCCGCCGCGTTTTACGAGTGTATGTGGTATCGCAGCGACGGCAACCCCAACTCGCTTCTTACGAATTGGATGAACCGTATCCTGGAACGCAAACCAAGTTTCTCTAGCGATCCCGGCACGTATATTTGCAATCGGTTTGCGGTACGCCCGATTGTGTTCAATGAAGACTTCCACATGGAAACGTCGGTCGAAGAAATTGAAATCGATGAACACAACTATATGGCAAATCCGCACAGCCCTTTCCACTTTTACTCAACGTTCATTGCCCTCATCGACTTTCAAAACCGCTTTTCGTTCCCCGCGCCGGTGTACGCGTACCCCATGCCGACTATGGCTTTGGTGCAAACGCTCACCGCCGAGGAACTCCTCGAAGGCCCTACCGATGTCGAAGTTGAACCCGCCGATGACGAACTACTCGATACGCCAATCTTCGATCTCAACATAGCGAAGCTGCCGCCGTCAACAGACGCGTCGGCCCTTCCTATAACCGCCGCGCCCTCCGACATAACCGCAACCGCCACCCAAATCAACGACTTCTTGAAACTGATGCTCGAAGAAATTTCCAATATTGCCCCGGCTCCGATGGACGAATCTACTCCCGTCCAACCCGCCGCGACTGATTCCGAAACAATGACGTCAGAACAAATGTTGACCGACATACCCGAAGAAAGCACGGTGGATCAATCCACGTCTATGGAGGTTGCCCCTATCGAACCCGCCGCTATGATACCGACTACGGCACCCGCCGTGGACCCACGAATATATTTGGCGACGCCAGCAGTCTTGCCGGGACCTCCGATCATTGCTACTGTTGCCGCAGCCAGGTATAGTGCTCCCGTACGTTTTTCGCAACAGATTATTTCAGCTACGAAATGGGACGCCTTGGCCGCAGCACTCGCCGCGTATCATTTTCTGCCACCGCCGCCCGGTATGTTGTTTCCCGAACATCAGTGGAAAGATTTCCCGGCAGCTCTAAGAGACGAGATACAACAAATTTTGTTGCCTCCACCGACGTTGATCGCCCCAACCCCGCAAGTTGCTCAAACAGCTCCTGCGATGGCCCAACCCGTCGTGCAAACACCGGTTCCTTTACCGCCGCCGGTCACACCGCAACCGCAACCGATTCCGCAACCGCCGCAACCAGCGATTCTAGTGCCGCCGACGGCGCCTGTGGATGTTCAAACCCCACAGGCACCCAGCACGTCCGTGCCGGCTCTAGATCGCTACGGTAATCCTATCCGAAGACCCGGCCGGTATGAACACTCAACAAAGCGAAAACAATATCTCCAGGAAGAATCAGCGTACCGCAAATCCCACAAAACACAAACAACGGATGAACCGAGCACGCGGCGTACGCCGCCACCCAGCACTTCACGTGCTGAGTGCGGCCGAACACCCAGCGAACGCACAACTCGACGCCGCGAACAACACGATAAACAGAGAGCCCGCGAAGAGGCTGAAAGATCTTCGCACGCCACGTCAACGCCGAAGCCCAAACGCGACTCCTCCAAAACAGCAGCGCCGGCAACGAAACCGCCGCCTGCTCACCAACCCGATAGCCACCGTTCACGCCACGAGTCTCACTCTCATGATGATCGCCACCGCAAAGAAACGCAACAAACTCAACCAACTAGCCGGGATGGTCGTCAACACGAACGCCGCGATGATGTACCCTCGCACCGCACTCAAAGCGAACAAACGCGCAAGGTACACTCGACTGGTTTCTACGAAGAGGCACATCGCCACCACTTCCGCCGGTCACCACCCAAGTTGATGGACTTTATTAGCCCGTTGCATAGGGACGCTGAGATCCAACGCCGTCTTGAAGCCTTGAAAAACCCGCCAAAAGATGAGTTCAAAGTCCCGCTTCCACTGCCTCCTATGGACGTGGAACCCGCAACGCCCTCGATTCCGCCTTCGGTAATGTCGCAGCTGCCTACGGCTCCGACATCAGCTACGACGACTACGGTAACCCACACCACGTCGCTGCCGCCTACGGCCCCAACGTCCGCTTCGGTTACCGCGTTCAAACAGCCGACGGTGGTCATCGCCACTAGACCGGTTCTTGGAGCTCCTCTGCCACCAAGTTCCGCACCAGCCATTAAACCCCGGTTGCCTAGCGAAGCCACACGTTTGCCAAATTATACGCGATTCCGAACCACCGATACGCCGCATTGCGTTATGTTAGTCACACCGGGCTACCCCCCACACATTGACCCGGCCATTGAATTTTTCTCGCCGCGCACGCTACACGAAATGGTATTGATCAACTTTTTCGGCCGCCTCGGTATTCGCATAATCATGCCCGTGCACATCCGTGCTACGAACGCTTCGCTCGCGTTGTACCAATATTTTCGAGACCATTACCGCCCCGCATATCAAGAACAACAACCGCCCATCTCGCACGACGTGGCCACATTGATATTGAAATGGGTCGCCGGTCTTTGGGCTGAGGAGCTCGGCGTCGTTGACGCCGTTCACACCACCCATTTGACACTTTTCCTATACGAAGCCCGCGGCTTGGATAACCCCTCGTGCCTACTACAAGCCTACAACACCGCTGTCGGACTCATCGACAGCTGGATGGCTTATCCGCGTTACGCCCCGTTTCCACAGCCACCGGAAATCGCCGACATCCAGCAAATTTATTTGCAGTATCACAGCGAGACGGATCGCCCCGCGCCCCTGCTGCGTCGGCACGACTTTTCTGCCCGGTGGAATCTTTTGCCACCGCGACCATTGCCGCCAACAGGGACGCCATCCGATAGACCGTCTCTAATCGCCACTCAATTGCCACCACGAGGCGTGAACCCGCTCTCGCCGCTTCAACTTCAAACGTCCACCTCGTCGTCGTGCCGCCGGGATACCTCTGATTACGGTCAATCCCGCTACTCCCGTAACATCCGTTTTGATGGCCACGACGACCCTCGCGATCCACATGGCTACCACAACGATCGTTACTGACGAAACGAACACGACCGCCGCGATTCCCCACGAAACCACCGCTCCGCATCCGATACTCGTTACCGCCGCCGCCATTGAACAAAAGCTTTTGTACAGTAACATTGTTTTCCTTCGTTTTTTGTGTTTCTTAACCTCATTTTGCCCGGTTGTTTTATTTCTAATCTCGTTCATGCTTTATATTTTTGTACTAGTGGTTCCAGCGCACGTGCAGCCGACGCTGCAACCACACAGTAAGTTGACCGCCGGTGGCCCGCTACACACCCCCACTTGTCCCGTTTTTGTCCTTACCCTTCGCGGCCGGATGCACTATTGCCGCCGCCCCAAAAATCGGCTCAAACTACCCCAACAACTCCGCCGGCCCCGCTGTGTGACGCTGAAGATTTCTTCGGCAACCCCGGTGACAGCCTGTAGTGGCGGAGCCCTTCCCCTTGCACGTCTTGCGGTATTTCGTGACGATCGCTTAGGGCGATCTACTGCAAGGGGGGAGGGGTGTTGTAGTGTGTTTTCCGCCGATTTTTTATTGTTTTGTCAAAACGCGTCAGAGGCCCGCAGGTGGCAAGTGGAGAGAGCAACGCGGACCACCAGCAGCCATCTTACTGTAGCGCACGTCGGTACGCGTGTGCTGGTCTCTCTTTTTTATTATTGATTAACGTTATATTTTGTTTTTCGTTTTCTTATCTACCAGTTGTGCGCCCCGTCGTTGCCTCCCACCACGCTTTTCCGTCTCTTGTTCTCGCCCGTGCGTGGGAGTCGATTTATTGTTTTCTATTTTTCTTCACCTCGCCCATCTCGTCTTGTCACGTAAGTTTCGTATATTATTGCGTAATAGTAAAAGGTAGGAAAACTCCCTCGCCTTTCGGTATTGCGTATTAAGGGAGACAATTAAAGAAATTGGGTTTTCTTTAATTGTTGGGATAATTAGCATCGGGGTTTAAGTACCAGTAATTAGTTTATCGGGTAAACGTGGGTGTGGGACGCACGTACATTAAGGACGTAACCTCGGAATCCCAATCCTGCTCACGCCGCACCATCTCCGCCCCGACCAAACAAGACACAACAAATTAATTCAAACCACTTTCCGGGTGAGATTTAATCTCTCCTCTCAAATCACCCATGCTGAAGTATGATAGAGCCCATCTGATAGATCATCGCTCGAATTGGAATCGGTTTTCATATTCCATTTGTATTATGGAATAAAGCGCATTATTAAGCGTTATCAGATGCAAGGTTAGAGATGATGACACTACTAACCAAAATGACATTAAATTAAAATCGTAAATGAAATCTTTCTGTTCGATGCTCTACGAGTTCCGATAAAAGTTTCACGTATTTTTGAGAATTTTCGGTCTCGTTGGCAACGAGTATCTTACCTGGTTAGAGTTCGAAGTTACAGTGATGAAGTTACGCCTAAAACTGAGTGGTCTGACGAGAAAAAATTTTGTTCGTGCTTTGCACATAATGGACACATATAGTTGGAAACATCAAGCAACAATAAAAAACAGAAGTTATACAGGCTTATTGAAAATCTTTCATGAAAGCTTCGACGTTTGATGGAAGTCGGAACAGGATTCACGAAACCGTATTATACTCCATTCATTTTGAAATACTCGATGCAGCGGTCGTAGTTTCGGCAAATACAATCTTACTAGAGATCAGCAAATAAATTTCGATAAAGGAAAAAGTTATTGAATAGAGTCAACGTGAATTTCATAATTTTGAATTGAAGTTTGGCTGCGACCTCGCTGAATCGATCATTCCAAAATGAATTTATATAGTATAGTACAATTTCGATTTTCATAGCATACCATAACATATTGCGCACGGTTTTACTGAATGTGTTGATTTTTTATACTTTTATAACTGAATTAGTACAACAAAATTTTAGAAATCGTAGAGCAGTTCAATAGTCGACGCATTCGACCTGCAAAGAAACGGGTTATTTAAGCCCATGTCTAAAATCCAACTATATCTAGTCTGTGCCGAATTTCTCGCATTTGATTGTCACCCAATCTTCACGACGTAGAGTAAAGAAAACGATTTTTTTGGAAGTGAGAAAGTGAGCAAATTGAATAACATACTGGGAAATCCAACAGATTAACTCCATTCGCAACAGGAGGAAAAACTTGAATAATCCTGCTGCAGAAAAGTTCGGAAAACGGGAACGGCGTGAAAAATTGCATTCCTTGGAACGAGCGACGCAGTGGAAACTTCGTTGTAGTTTCAATCTCATTACTTCGTCAGTTTGTGATAGCTTCACTTTTAGAATGATAAGTATTAATCTAATTTGATTATTGCAAGCTCAGAAAAGAACGCTGTGTATTTCCAATCAGTCGGTGCATAATTAGCTGATTATAAAGACTTAAAATGCGTGATAAGTATTACAGAAGAAACACATGCCCGTGGGAAGATATGCTCTCAATTGCAAGAATTCTAAAAAATTGGATTTATGTCAGAATTTTATTGCGCTTGATGACGTAAAATGATGTTCCTTAGGGAATTTTTGCGGCGCGAGACGTGGAACAGTCAAACGACCTGCCAAGAAGGATTTTGGTCTCTTAGTCGAAACATACAATCATTCGCTCTAGTCTTAAAAACGCATGCGAATCGAATCAGGTGGTCAAAGTATCGAAACTAGGGACTGTTTTTGACACATTGGCTGTGGCGGCAGTTCCCATGGAGAAGAAGCTAACTACGGAAAATCAATGGCTTACACTAAAATTTACAACAAAGGTCAGGAAGCATAGCGACAATCTCATTTCATGAAATCGATAAGTACAGTGACAAATTTGTTCCTTTGTACCAATAGATGAAGGGATGATTGCTTTGCTCAAATTTTGTGAAACTTAAATTTCATGATCTGTGAAAAAATAAAAAAAAATGCGGTAAGTTTTGAAGCTTGACAAAATAATAATGAAATTTCATAAAATACTAAAAAAGTGGGTAAACAATAAGTAATTACCGAAGAAAGGAATACACGCCGGTGGTCCACCTATTATGCCTATTGTGTTAAGGTCCTTAATGGGTCTATTTTTCTGGAGTGGTTTTGCGTTATGCTGAACCAACCAGTCCGTGTATTCCGAATATGTATGACATCATGACATGTCCGTTTTTCTAAATGTTTCCAAATTGGAAAATGACAAAATTAGTGCTTCCGTCAAGACCTTTAGAGAGAAGCTTTCACTACAAAATTTTTCTCAGAAAAACTATAGAAGATTAGTGGAGTATGTTCACATAATATTTTCTCAGCTATATTTTGTTTCATTCAGAAATGTGAAAGCATGTAATAATACTTGTTTCATCATTCAGAAGTATTTCCTAAGAAAAATAGACTTTAGTAAATCCCTTCTATTATTCCGCGATGTTAAAACATGGAATGAAACTTTTAAATGTCAAAGAAGCATAAGCTTTAAATTAACCATGGAAAGACGGAACTTGAAAGCTGTTCTGGCTATTGTAGGCTATTTTATGGGCATCATTTTTAGAATCGTGTTAAAAACAAGTTTCCGTTCACGAGATTCATAGCACTTTTTCATGTAAATGTTTGAAAATTGCAGACTCTTTAATTTGCGTGTACATGATTACAGTCAACCGTTTCGTAGATAAGGAGAAACGGATGCGAATAAAAACACGGAACCTTCTTCGAATAAGTTTTTACGGAATACTTGTTCATGTGCCTTTGAAAATCGAAACTTATATATAATTTTCTGGGATTGTTCAGTGATATACGAAATAGCATGGTTGAAGTTTTTATTGCAGCGAAATTCCTCAAAACTTTTTGTTCACATATTGACTCTATACTAATGTTGCATGTTATCAGACTGCATTCACAACTTCAAAAAAATTACGAGTTTACAGTATGTTTTACGACGACTGATTATCGTAATCGTAATTCCTATCACGATACACAGTGAGTGACAAAGAAAACGGCTGTTCGATCACACATTCCGAATCAGAAGCATTTGGAATTTGATAAACAGGTTAGTTCGAAAAACAGAAACACCCTAAGCTACTATTCCGTTTTTCATTTACTAGATCAAATTTTTTTATAATTGAATTTTCCGCTGAAGTTCTATATATAATAATCACAGTCATATGGAGGAGCTTTAATATTTAAGAGCATTGCTCTTGTTAATTTTTTCAGGCGTAATTTTTGATAGATTTCCGAACTAGAAAAATATTATGGAGAAAATCCTACTTGAAATGAAAAAATGGCGAAACGTGCCGTCTTTGATCAGAGGAAACTTCGCTCATATAGTTTGTTTTTTATTGATAAAAAATGAAAAACTGATTTTCAAATATGAACTGAAAATTTTTTCTTGAAATGTGGTAATAAACACGGTGGAAAGCAAGTATTATTTCATATTTTTACGATTTTATGCTAAGCCACGTCAGACTGAAAATTTATAGGCATAGCGGAGTAACCTCTAATAGTTTTTAGAGTAAAACATTCTATCGGAAAACCTTTATGTAAACGATGTCGATGACATAGCTAATTCTTGTCATTTTTTGATTTACAAGCAATTTATAAAAAACAGACTACAAGTTTAATGTTGATTCATCTCAATTTGCATTTATTGGTACGCATTTCTAAAACATGATGTAAAAGCATTTTTCAGGTAAGCGAAAATGGAGAGTAAAAAAATCATGGTGCATATAATATGTGTACAGCTAAACATTCTCGTTGATAGTGCCTGAATGTTGACACATAGAACTACGGAGCTAATACCAGATAAAAAATTCCATCATTCCATAGCATAACTGATACCTGTACTATCCGTTTAGAATAATATTTCAGCCAAGTGTTGCATTCTTCGAAATTTTCCAAATAAGAATGAAATTTGGCACGCTTTCAAGTCAATATAAGTTTAAAAGGAGATCACATTTCGGGACGTGGAAATTTATAGTCTGTTTTTTTTCAAATGCTTGTAACGCAAAAATGCTGAAAGTAAGTACGCATGCCGAATTTCGTGTCAAGACTATATCGTTGTTGACTGTATGTTAGGAATCGATCAACCGGCGACTGTAAACTATGACTAAACTCTCAACTCAACTCGATAACTCTTTTAAAAATACTTTCCGTCCGATGCGAGAAATGTCAAAAAAAATCTCGCACGGCTAAAAAAATATTCGCTGCTCTGCGCAGAAAAAGTTGAGCAAATGACCAGCGCTGTGGCGCGATGCGCCGGATTTTGAGATTTCAAGTTTCCAAAGCACACCAATTGTATCACGATCTTGATTTCCGAAGTTTTTTAATTAAGTGAGAATATGTGCGAAAAATTTTTCTAGTTCCTATTTTTTTCCTAACAAATAGCCTTCAATTACGTCAATAACTTCAATTACCGCGTTTTTTATTGTAATACAGTATAGTGTGCGCACGCGCGGTAATTGAACAAGCAATGCATACTTAATTTCATCTTTTTTCAGTTACGAGCATTTAAAAAAAACAGACTATAGAACTCTAAACCATAATTTAATTTTCTGTTAGTAATTAAATAGTTAATTTTTTCTAAATTGTTATTTGGAACACAAGAAAATCTTTGCCAGAGAAAACACAACTTACGTTTGCGGACACGCTCTTTCGCAAATTGACATGTCTACGACATGAGAAAGAAAGATGGCCGCCGCATGCACTGCGGGTTTTTCATCCGCCAAGAGCGTCTGTCTGCGTTACGAGTCTCATTTTAAATTAAATGAACTATAGTCGTTGGAACCTCGTAATAATCAAGACTGAGGCGAATCATTTTGAATAAATCAAAATTTTAACATTCGTAAATTTCATTTGTTAAACTAAAATTACAGCAGAAAGTCTCTGAATGAAAAAATTGAATGTGCTGCTCGGGCAGTGACTCAATATGAAAAAAGAGCGAAATTCTCTTAAAAAATGAAGGACACAAATAAGTGACGCCCTTCATTTTTAATGCGATATCATGCACATGAGCTTTAAATCCATAGATAAGTATAACTGCTCGCCTCTAAAGTCAACTTGAATCAAAGAAGCGCAAAAAGTATTAGGAACAATTTCGCACAGGATAAATCGAATCTTGATTGATGATAATTATCCACCCATTTAAATATGCAGCGCTATGGTCGGCAAAAGTTAGCTAAAAACTAGTCACAACGGAAGTATGAGGAGGAATCTCAAAATATACAGTAGGCCTTTTAATACCTTTCCTCATAAATCGATAAACCTTCTTCAGAGCCTCTTCAGGTAATGAATATAGAGCATGGAGAAAAATAAACAAGAAATTGCCGCAAAGTTTCGAATTTTTCAACTTTTAGTTTATTCAGCTTCCAACCTTTATTGTATTTTGTCATTATCATAACGTGATAAAAGGAGAGAATAGATATGCAAATAAAAATCAATTTATTTGCGTAGAACGATGCAGGGGATATGAGAATTTTTGCCGTATTTCATTAAAAGAACTCCGGGAATCATCTGGCATCAAGATTATATAGTAAGTTTTTATAAAATGCAACTAAAATGAAAAATGACACAAATATTAGGTGACTTGGAAATCCTGTATATGAAGTTTTTAGTGTAGGCTTTTTCGATCAAAACATTGCTAAGTGTTAGTTAATTGTCGTCACAAAATGTTGGTTCCATACGACGCACGGCTTGGCGAAAACGCTGAAAATATAAAATAGTACTTGCTTTTCAAATTCATTATTTTGAAGCATTTGATGAAAAACAGACTATAAATGATCTAAAAATGATATCAAAGAAGAATATACAGATCACAAATTGAACTCATTTCATAAATGTAATCGGGTTCAAAGTGTCATAGGAAACCCCACATGAATTTTCGACCATGACATAGTCATCCCCAAGACGAGATAATCGCGAAATTTTTTTCACACAAAACATCTAGCGATTATCTCGTTTATTGCAACCAGCTTGACTCCGAATGACCGAAAGACTGAAATTTGAATCATTTCAAGGTTTAACTTGACTATTGTTCAATAAGAATATATGTCGATTTTAATTGTCCATTTATTTCAAATAGCTTGACGAGATGCTCTTGCAAGTGAAAAACCTGCACCGCGTCTATCCTTTTTCACAATGTTGACCGTATATCGGTCTGAAAAATCAACTTTTCTCACACGACGGAATCACTGTTGTTTCTCACTTTTTCTCATTTGGGTCTTGCATCGTCTAAGCTCATTTGAAAAAATTCAGTACATAAGACTAAAAAAACCCAGTGTCTTGGATACAGTACTCCTATATGAGCAAGAAAGACCTCAATTATCAACTATTATTACTGCTTAGCAGGAATGAGAATGAGGTTCAAAAAGTTGCGCCACGCGATCGGACTATTTTTCTTGACTAATGAAGTGTAATGAACAAGTTTAATAAGTACACGTAATGAACTAGTCTCGCAAATTCAGTAGATTGTGAAAATCAGTCACAAAACTTTCCCATGATTCTTTGTATCGCCTTTGGAAATGACAAGTGAATTATAAAACATTGGCGAAAGTCGTTAGACTGTGATGAATTTGACGTTTAATTAATTTTTCTTCAGTAAATTTAATTTTGTCTGTGAAGACAGCGTGATATGAAGACGGTGGATTAACTTTAACTTAGTATTGATTTTTGTCTGTTATGAAAATCAACACTTTCACTATTTACAATTTGGTTGAGACATCGTAGACTGGAGAGGGATGATTGCAGGAGTACCATCTACCCATACCTGTTTCACATTGTACAGTACAGAATAAATTTCAGAGCGAATGATAGCTTCAAAATTTTATTGCTAAGAATTAACAGCTTCCTCTCAAACTCAAAATCTTGTTTGAAAAAATTAATCTGTTTAAACTTCGAAATGACTAAGTTTTCATTATTATTTCCATGTAAATCACAACGTTCTGTAGAAATGTCCTCCAGGAAAAGATACCTTTAATTTTTTCATAATTTTTATCCGAATTTTGATTCCAAATTTCTGCAAGTTTATGGACAGAAACGCATAAGGATAATCTGATTTGCATAGGTATTCAGCTAATTCGCTTGTTTCTTTTTTGTTATTCTTTTTTTTGTTCTATTCCATATAAAAACTATGATTGGATTATAGAACTACAAACGTCTTATGTTTAATCAGAGGGGTCGGTCGGATTTGGTCAAGTTACTCCATCCTTCAGCAGACTTTTTGAGGCGGGAAGTGCTATTTTGAAGGCTCGCTTTTTCGAAAGTTCGCTATTCGGAGTTGGTTGTTTTGAGGTTGATCCTCAGTAAACATGCCTAATTTCATTTTGCTGTAGTTAATTTGCGGTTACAGCAGGTGGTTAACTCTAAGCTACGCATCTTTTTTACCCTAGTTTTGACCATGCACTTGAAAATTTTTCGAGAGGGGAGTTTTGCTGTAATTTTATTCAAATGGTATTTTATTCAAATGGTATTTTCCCGAAAGAAGATTTCGAGAGGATTCGAAATGAATATGTAGGTCTTTTTTCTCTTATTGAGAAATAGTAATAATACGAAAACAAATAAGAAATCTTCTTTTTAGGCTGAATTATAATTAAATAAGTTTTAATGGATAGATGAGTGTTCAAAAATGTTGAGTATGCGAGTTGAATTATATATAATCTCAGGATCTGTGGTTGTAACAGCAGTGAACAACACACCATAGATGAATTTCACATGGAAAAGAATGATTTGGCGAAAACAAATGAAAAAAAATTGCTTTTTCCTATTCAAATTCAGATTTACTACATTCGATGCAGGTTTCAAAGATCTACTCAACTATGTGAAGAAGGCCAATGTCCAGCTCTCGGTTCGCCAGTTATTCGGGTCTGAAGTTTGCTAAAACGGTCCCCTTCGCGAAGGGGATGTTTGTGCAACTTGACCTTGTTCTTATGCAATAAATAAGAATTCTCGAAAGTGTGTTGGGCACCCTCTTTTACGTCCCAATCTTCTGAAAATTGATGACCGTAACAGGTTGAAAATTTTCCAGGATGAGAGACAAAGAATTCTCTGCGCCTATACTGAGAATTCTAGATTTCAAGCGGCTTCAAAAATGGTGAACATAAATAGTGCTGGAAAATTTTTCGAGCTCACGACTGATTAGGGTCAAGCCAGAAAGAAAATCTTTGACACATAGAATAAACATTTTATGAAAGATTTAATGGATAACAAGGATAATTTTTTCATCTCTTTCTTCTCATTTTTTAACCGATGCTTAAGGAGTTGTCTGGCTTACTGGTCAACAGATAGAATGACCATGTTAAATTCATTTTTTTATTCTAATAATGATTATAGGTACATGTTTATCTGAAATAATAAAAAACTGCAGTAGTTCAGATGCGTTCTCTTTACCCATGGCTCAAGGGCCAAGGCGACCTGTGGTCTAAAGAATACTCATAAAACAAATATTTTTCCATGCATGTGGTGGATCACAATCAAATTTTAAAAAATTGCAAAATAAATCACTGTGTTGCGACAGAATGAGTATTAACAATGACCATCAAATTGATTAAAGGGAGCAAAATGACCGTTTGTCTATAATTTGTGCATACGAAAAGTGGGTAGCTTGAATCTTGTGAAATAATGGAGGGAACTTTTGGGAATTAGTGCAGACTCCAGCTTCCCTGTTGATAATTGCGCCTTCGAGACTTTGCTCTTGCAGTGGTAACCCACATGGATTATGCATACAGAACTGCAGGTCTACACTCTGAACAAAGAAACTCAGCATTTCTCGAAACAGTGAATCCCCAACCAGCGTTTCTCAAAATAATTTATCTCCAAAGAAAAAATTTTTAAAACGGAATTTCAAAATAAACAAAACAAACAATGAGCAATATGCTGAAAAAGCGACAAAATTATGTAAAAGGATTGCATACTTTTCTTACAGTCATCATGATCCTTTGCAGAGCTCCCATAAACAGAATACATAATTGAAAAGTTAAATGCCTTCCACTATGTCAAAATATGTCCTGTTGTCCATCGAAGTCAAAAAAATTGTTGATACATAAAAAGAGACATTAAACCAATCGATCAGTATCCAGGTATATCCTTGGAGGCCTAATTATTATCATTGATCCTGAATCAGGAAGAAAAAATTATAAAAGACTGCTTAATAGTAGGTCCTGCATTGAAGAACTTTTGCAATGTCTTAACTGCATCTGCCATTTCAAAGAATTGAGTAGTCAAAGATGTGAGCTTGCACACCAAATTAGTTCCATGGCCTAGTCGAATGAATCCAAATCTCTATATTGATGCACACGTAGAAGCTTAAAAGGTGAATAACCTCAATTAAGACACAATTTCTGCATGGATTCGAAGTAGTTGTGACGAAAAAAAACATAACTCTAACTGAAAACCATTTCATTTAAGGTAACTTGATGCGTTGAGAACAAAAATAATATTCATTTCATCTGAAAAATACAGAATATGAGAAGGGCCACTTGAAAAAATTTCTTACCACTTAAAAAACATCGTTAAAATTTCAAAATTCGTTAAAATTTCGTAAAAAAGACCACTTAAAAAAGATCGAAAAAAAGACCGCAAACATTTCAAGATGCTTTAGAAAAATTTCAGGATGTATCGCAAAAAATCAAGATGTAAGAGTTTTTTGATGATTGGATATGATCGAACCTCGCTTTATTTTTGTAGACGATCTTTTTTTAAAGATAGATACAAGTCATAAATTGTTTTTTATGAATATGAATAATTTGTGTGCTTTTTCTAGACATGAAGAGTTGAATGTTATTATACAAAATGAAGCTTTATTACTGTCTTAATGTAATACATTAATTGTTTCAATGTTCATTTAGCATTTGGTCATTATTGTAATATTTTTCTATACTGTATGGTCTGTTATGTATGGCTTCTAGATTAAAGAAACATATTCAGGAGCTCAATGTGTTGAAAAATTCAAACTGTATCCAAAGATGTGTTTTTCTTCAACATTCTTCCCCTGATCTGATCTGTTGTATATGTGAAATCTGTTTAAACATATTGAACAGTAATATTCCTATTAATTCTAAGTTAAAAAAGAAATTGGCAAAACATAAATTATTGCTTAGAGCTTTAGCTACAAGACATGAAAAAAAACAAGAAAAAGGATTTACGTAATAAACGTGCAAGAATTGTTCAAAGTGGTAGAGCATTTTTACATCTAGTATTACTGGCTTTATTATCTACACTAGCAACTTTTGTTACAGAGAAATTATTATAGAATCAAATTCACAAGTAAATTTGCTCTTATTCTCAGAAGGTTCTTAATAAGCCGAATAGCTCTCATGCTTCTTCTTGGACTGCAAATGAAATGACAGGTATAGCTAAACAAGTTGACATGTATCCTAAGAAGTCAGAACACATTTTAAACGATAATAAATTACTACCTGAAGAACAATACAAAATGTACTCGGGATTATTTTCACAATATTTAACTTTTGAACATGAAAATGCTCAATACGCTACCATAATATTAAAACAAAAGGGTATTGATGATAATGAAAATGATAGTGTTAATTTGAAAGAAAAAGAAAAAAATTGGCTGAATGATGAAAGGTTACTTAGCTGAATTCCTAAACAATTTAAACATTCAACATCAATATTATTGGAACATGTGCAACATAACCCTACTATAAATGTTAATCAGCAAGAAGTATTAATTGATGGAAAATTAAATGAAGGATCACATATTATTGATTTATTACATGATTTGTTGTGTAAACATTCAAAAATTATGCAACTGTTAGAAGTAAATGAGTTTACTACTGCTTTGAGAAAACATAATGTACCCTTAGAGGCTATAGGAAATCCTTTACATAAAATGTTATTCACTGTACCTCGGAAGCTCTCCTACAAAACAGCTTTCGAAGAATCAGATAATCAGGCAAGCAGTAGTTTCAAGCAGTTGAATAAATTGCTCCTGAAATGTATTGGCTTATTTTCAAGTGGGGAAGAAGATATCAAAGACAATTCATTCTTGAGTAGAGGAGCCTCCACAGAAAAGAAAATACGAAGAAAAGTTAGATCACTCAGAAGGTATACTCCATTGTACTAGAACAATGAATACCTTACTTTCGAAATTGTACAAAAAATTACATGGAAATCCAACTGGCTTTTGTAGTATTGAAAAATTATATGTTGAGGCTAGAAAACACTATAAAACACTTACACATAAAAATGTTAAAGATTGGTCTCCAAACAAGATAGTTACACCCTACATAAGCAAGTCAGCAAAAAGTTTTTATGTAACCGTATTTATGTTACAGCTACGGATCAACAATGGGACACTGATTTGGCCGATATGTCATCTTTAGCAGATTTTAATGATGGATATAAATTTATGTTTACATGTATAGATGTGTTGAGTAAATACGCATGGGTTGAACCATTAAAATCAAAACATGCAAAGAATGTATGCGAAGCTTTTCAAAATATTTTAAAAAGAGGTCAAATCCATTGCAGAGTCTGCAGCAATAAAGGAAACGAATTTGTCAACAAAGATTTCCAAAAATTATTAAAAGCTAATGATATGCATTTTTTTACTTCCCAGAATGAAGACATAAAATGTTCAATAGTCGAACAGTTTAATAGAACCTTAAAAACTAAATTATTTAAATATTTTGCAGAATTTACCACTTATAAATGGGTTGATATTTTACCAGCAGTTGTTTCGAACTATAATCATTCTATTCATAGATCAATTAGTGAAAAACCTATTAAGGTGAATTATTTTAACGAAAAAATTATATGGCAAAGACTTTACCCCAGAAGCTCATACAGTAGAAAATCTAAGATTGATACAGGGGATTACATATCAATTAGTAAGCATAGAGGGGTGTTTGACAGAGGTTATTTATCTCAATGGAGTGAAAAAGTTTTTAAGGTAAAACATACTATGAAGACTAGAAACCACATACTTTATAGGATTCAAGATTTGGAAGGGGAGGATATAGAAGGATGTTTTTATGAAAAAGAGCTATAGAAAATTAATTTTAACCCCAATATCAAAGAATACAAAATTGAAAAGATTTTAAAAACTAAGTGTTTACCAGACAGTCAGAATAGAATACTTGTGAAGTGGTAGTGTTATCCTGAAAAACTCAACAGTTGGATTTTAGAAAAGGAAATACAAAATGACAACATTGACAATTACGATGAACAACTTTGAACTAGCATACTATGTTATACTTTTAGCTGGCATACTATGTTCAATTTTATCAAAAATTTTTCTAGGGGTTTTCGCTTGCTATACATTACTGGAGATAGTTAAAAGACCTGCGGCTTTAATTGCAAACACTGATACATCTTTTCAAAAAGAAAGTCGTTGGATAGCCATGTATTTGGATAATGATAACTCTGTATATTATTTTGATTCATATGGTTTACCACCAATTATCCCTGCTTATATAAACTATATTAACAAGAATCCTACAGTAAGACACACAAATAAGAAACGCCTACAAAACTTTTATAGCAGAGTTTGTGGTATATATACCTTTTATTTTTTGTATTATAAAGTGTGACATGTTCCTATGTATAAAATGTTTGAAAGTTTTAGTAGTACAGATTTTGCTTACAATGATAAGATAGTTTGTAAGCTTTTTCATTAAAAATTTTCTGTAAAAGGTTGATTGCGAAATAAATTATGTATGGGCTTATAAAAGTTAACTCCCCCTTCTTTATGTATTTTTGTATAAATTTATTACTTTACTAGCTCTGCCTTCTTTACATATTTTTCTACAATTTTATTGGTTACTTTACTAGCTCCACCTTTTTATAGAATTTATAATTAATTATCTAATTGTTAAATAAAGATTTTTTATGTTGAAATGGATAGTAGTAATAGCACTCCTTCAGAATCATCGCACCTCAGTGTTTGGGATTTTTTTGGAAAATGCTTACCTTGAAACAAAGTGGTGTTCTTTAGTCAGGTCATACTAATATTTATTGTAGTCATTACAGCTATTATAAATTTATCTCTCTTCAATAATAATACACAGTTTTGGGTTGGCTTATTGTGCACTTGTATAGGGTATTTATTACCTAGCCCCCTACCAGGACTATTACTGTCACCTAACTTGTTGAAGACAATACCTACAACAACTAACATTATAAATAATGACAACCTTTGAAGATCAGTTTTATATCACATTACCTAGTAATAGCAAATATGGAACCATGCCCTCAGATTTTTCAGCCCATCTACCTTACTGTTTAAAACTAGATGGAAACTGGGAGGTAGGGTTAAGTGAAATAATATATCCCTATAGCTAGGCTACAATTTCCAATCATGATGGAGATAATGTAATAACGTTAATTATGGATTATGTTGGAAATAAGGTTAAAGAAATTAAACTAATAGTTTTTGAAAAACATTACTTTACCATATCTGAATTAAATGACCAGCTAAATGCAAAAACTGGAGCAGCAATTGCAGGAACTGACATTAAAATCATGTTTTCATATGATGAACACAGTCGAGGATTGGTTAATTTGAAAATAAAAAGTGGTACAAGTTTGCATAGAATCGATCTAAGCAACCCCTTGATGGAAATTCTAGGTTTTAGTGCTTCTAACATTGCTTCTGATGCAACTGCTGAAGATTTTTTAAATAGAAGTGTCAATATTAACCTATATACTGTTGGAGAGAAACCAAAAAGTTCTTATGCACATATTCCACCATCCAAATCTGTTTTTCTTGCAGATCTGTGAGGACCAGTTTTGGAAGTACTTTACTTTATCCTGAACGGAGGGCGAAGCCACGTACAATGGAATAGGGGAATACGGGCAAAGCACAATAGCACAATTGCGGGATCGACGATCGCTTGATTTGTCGACGAGATACAATACAACGCTTGCGATTACTAACACCGCTTAACTGCTTCTGAAAAGAAAATCTCGCTTGCAAATAAAATGGGCGCTTGCAAATAACACAAAAAATCGCCAAAACCGAGAACTGACTAAATCATGCTTTGCTTCTCTTTAAATACGGCTTCTTTGGCCACTCCCTGGGCGTTGCGGGAGATCTTGCTTCTGTCCATCTTCTTCCGCCAATCGCCGCTTCCTGCTTTGCTATTCTCGCTAATTTGGTCACGCCCTCCAATGCTTTCCTAGTATAGTATGCTTTTCGTGTATTCTCTGTGCTTGCTTCCTACGGTGGGCTTAGCCACACCTCTGTGCTTCTGTGCATGCTTCTGTATCTATTTCCTCTGTGTACACATGTTTTGTGGGGCCCCCACTACCGTTGCACTTGAGACTACTGTCTGGCGGGGCTTCTACTTTTTACTGTGTGCAGGTGTTGTTTACGATTTTTGTGAGGAATTTTGGTAGCCGTGGAATGTGTATTTTAGTGTAGGTTCTAGGGGACCAGCTGCCGTTGTGCAAATTAATTGGGTCGTCTTAATTGGGTCAATAGCGGCTGCCAGGGTGTGGAAGGATCAAAATAAAATACTTCATGTAATTTTACAGGAATGTTTGGGTGTGAATCCCAGACACCCTTGAGACGATAAATTACGAAAATGAAATATTATTTAATAAATGATTATCACATGCAGTATGCTATATATTTACAGTACTGCGTTAGCAGGTATGTTACATTTCCCTCCTTCCAGAGTTGAAGGTCCTCATTCAAGGGTTTCGAGGGTGAGGAGGGGTGGGGTCAGTTTCGATAGTTGCTTCTCGAGGGTAGAAAGGTGTTGTCTCGTTTACATGTACCGTAAATGTGATATTTTTGTGGGGTTGTTTGAGTGTAATGTTGGGGTACATGAAATTTATAACTGTATAGGGCCTGTTTTGGCGAGGGAGAAATTTGGGAGTCAACCCTTGTTTACACAAATTATTTTTGTAGGGAATGAGATCACCTGCCTTGTAATGGATGTTCTGAGCATGCTTGTTATACTGAAGGGTATAGTGATCTTGGGATTTTTACAAATTTTTCTGCACAGCTGAGAGTGCTTCTGTAAAGTGAGATTTTACAGGAAGGGCATAATTGTCTAGATCAACCATGTGGGACGTGGGGGAAAATTTAAGGCTGCATCTGATGGGAGATTAGCCTGCCCACCATGGAGTAATTCAAACGGGGGATACGAAGTGCGATCATTCTTATGAATGTTAACCGAAAAAACAGCAAAGGGTAGATAAGTATCCCAATCAGGGTGATTTGAATTAATGTACATGCAGATACGGGTGGCTAGGGTCTGGTTGCAACACTCAACTTCCCTATAGGCAATGGGATGGTATGGGGTGGTATGAATTTTCTGAGTATTGCATAAACGAGTGATTACCGAGAAAAGGTCAGATACAAAATGGGAACCATGATCACAATGGATGATTTTTGGGGAGCCATGACAGCAAACAATTTTGGTTACAAATAATTTGGCGATGGTGGCTGCAGTGATATCAGGGGTCAGAAATGCCTCCACATACTTGGTGAAATAATCGATGAAGATGACAATGAATTGGTTGCCGTCTTCAGTGAGGGGTAATGGCCCCATGCAATCAACACCGACGCTGTCAAATGGGGCTGTTGGCTGAATTGGGACAAGATTCACATGTATTTTGTGCTGGAGGGCTAACCGTGTCTGGCATGGATGGCAGGTTTTGCAATAACATTTGATATCACAGCTCATTTGGGGCCAAAAATATTTTTGCTGGAGCAAGTGTAAGGTTTTCCCAAATGCAAAATGACCTGTAAACTTGCTGTCATGATGGGAGGCGATGAGATCCTGTATTTTGGATTTGGGGACGTATAGTTTTGCCTGTTTGTTGACTATACGAAAGAGGATGTTTTGATGCACTGTGAATTTGATCATAGTAAGGAGGTGTTTTTTGGGGATTTTTGCTAGAAAATTTTTGACAGTTGCATCAGTGCGTTCAAGTTCAGCAAAATTTTTCTGTTGTTCTTCTTGTTCATTTGCTTCGGCTTCGAGGACAGAATTAATGGCTGATATCTCAGGACGGGTTTTAAGTTGCTCAATGTCAAAGGATTGCTTTACTGTTTCTGAGGGAAAATGAGAAATGGCATCAGCATTGCGGTTAGCAATGCCTTTCTTAGGTCGGATGTCTAGCTGTATACCAGAGAGGGCTAATCCCCAACGGACAATGCGAGGGGAGGGGTTTTCTTTCTGCAAGACTGCCTGAACTACAGTATGGTCAGTGTGGACAATAACATGCTGCTGGAAAAGATAGGGGCGGAAATACTTGATAAACTCAACTACGGCAAGGGTTTCCAACTCAGTTATTGGGTAATTGCGTTCTGCGGGTTTCAATGTGCGGCTCCCAAAAGCAATGGGGTGATCCTGACCTTTACTGTCTAGTTGGCTGAGAATGGCGCCAATTCCAAGTTTTGAGGCGTCAGTTTGCAAAATGAATGGTTTTGGGATAAAAAGCTGCAGTATTGGGGCATGAATAAGTAGTTCTTTGAGTTAAGTGAATGCATTTTGTTGTTCAGGCCCCCAGGAAAAGTCCGAATTCTTTTTGAGTAACGCTGTGAGGGGGCTAGAAATTTGGGAGCAGTTCGGGATGAATCTGCAATAATAAGAGAGTAGGCCCGAGGAATGACTTGACTTCTTTGGAGCTTTTGGGCGTCGGTATGTCATAAATGGACTGTACTTTATTGGGGTCTGGTGAAATGCCTTGCTGAGAAATGATGTGACCTAGGTATTGGACTTGAGGCTGGCAAAATTTGCATTTTTGTATGTTGAGTTTGAGGCCTGCTTTAGAGAAACGAGTGAGAATATTGTCTAAACGTTCTAGCATTTGGGCATGGGATTCGGCAAAAACCAAAACATCATCGAGATAGACAAGGCATGTGTTCCATTGCAATCCCGAAAGGATAACATCCATGAGCCTTTGGAATGTGGCTGGGGCCTTGGTGAGGCCAAAGGGGAGGTAGTTAAACTGATATTGTCCGGCCAAGCAATTAAAGGCCATTTTTTCTCTGTCAGCTTCTGCAATTGGAATGGAATAGTAGGCATTTGATTGGTCAAGGGATGTAAAATATTTCATTCCATGCAGGGTATCTAGAATTTCGTCTATGCGGGGCAAGGGATAGGTATCTTTTTTGGTTACTTTATTTAGGCCTCTAAAGTCAATGCATAAACGATGGTCGCTATCTTTTTTGGAGACTAAAACTGTATTGGTGCACCATGGAGAGTTGCTCTGGCTTATGACACCTGCTGCTGCGAGTTGCTCAACTTCTGCTTGTATGATTTGCACATATTCTGCTTGTATGATTTGCTTTTCCTTTGGGGAAGTCGGATGTGATTTGCTTTTCCTTTGCGGAAGTCTACATATGGGTTGGGAGCCATTGGTGTCAATTGTATGTGAAACAAGGGTGGTTTTACCTACGCCCATTTTGGATTTAGCATATAATGTGGGATACTTTGATAGGGCGCATAGGAGTTGGGTTTTTTTCTACTTCTGTGAGGTCAGTGGAGGTTAAGTTAATGTTTTCTTTTAACCATGTGAATATATCAAAACGGTTTGGCTGGATTTGGGTCGAGGAGGTTAGTTTAGGGGGAGAGTCTTGTTTTGGGATGTAACATGAGACTGTACTGATGCATGTTCCAGGGTAAAGAGTTTAGACCGTGTCTTGTGTGTTTAAGACCGAGATGCGTATGCGACTGTTTTGGTTTTCGGAAACCAAGCTGTGAAATGAACTTTGGCATTCTGTTTGGGTTTTAGAGTAAATTCAAGCTGTTTAACTTGTAAGTAGGATTTGGGCAGGGGGACAGTAAATTCGGTGACTGTATGGGTGGTAATTCTAGTTTTTCGTCTAAGTAGGTTCCACCACGGGTCGAAAGGGGGCTATATTCCAGGCCATCACAAGGTAGTATGACATTGCCAAATTTGACCTGGGACTTCTGATTGTTGATAGTGTATTCCAAAAATCGACTGAGAAAGTTTTTGCCTAGAAGGACGTCTGCTGTGCAGTCTTTTTGAACATGGACCATTATTGTTTCCTGGATAGTTTGGGCTGTTACTGTAACAAAGGTGGTTCCTACAAAGTGAATCGGGAGGTTATTTGCTGCTTTGGCTTGGACTAGCAGGGGTTTCATGTCCAGCTATAGGATTTGAGAGATTCGACCAGTGTCAATCATGCCTTTTGTAATTAGTTTGCCGTTTAGCGTGATCGGGATGTGAGGAGTATGTTTCTCAGATATGTTTTGGGGTGACTTAGTTGATCCAGATTGGTGGATTTGATTTATAAGTTCGATTGCAGGAGTCCTGGGGGTATCAATATCGACAAGGACGTATTTCTGCTGCGTTTGGGCCCCACGACAATTAGCTAATTCTAAGAGAGCATGGCCAAATGACGGGGGAATGGTTTCATGTAAACGTCTGTTGTGTGATGGTATTTCATATGCATGTTCATTAGTAACATGATGCTTTGGGGAAGGGTTTGTAAAGGTTTGTAAAGGGCTACATGCATGTGATGGCAGTCGACGGTTTGTGAGAAAGGGGTCAAATCCTTTCCTCCTGGGTTGGAAAACATGAGTTCGGTTCCTACGAGAATGGGTAAGAGTTTGTAGCATGTTTGGTTGATTTTATGGTTGTAAAAGACTTTAGATGCATTTACTTGTTTACAGGGCCAGACTGTGAGGGCATCTCCTGTGAATTCTGCTATTATGTCGGTTCGCTGTAGGAATGCACGCGCCCCAAGGGTTGCATCAAGGCGCAAAATTTGCCATACTAGATCAAGGTGATGCTGTGCCTGTCTGCATAATTCACTCCAGACGTTTTTGAAATTTCGGATTTCGAATTCCTGGATTTTATCTGCTAGATAGTTTAGTTCTGCATTAATGGGTTCAAAATCATCAAAATCGTAGAGTGTAGTATGGGTTTCATTAATTTTTGGTATTAAAAAGGCGTTACGATGTGGGGTGCTTTAGTCTAACTGCACAATAATGCCCTGTTCGGTTAGGACACTGTCTTGGATTTCTGGGTGGTTGGGGTTTGAAAAGAGTGTGTTTTTGACAGAGAATGCACCTTGTAGCTCTTCTATTATCATGTGGGTTTGTGTCAGTTTTATGGGATGTGTATTTTTGTATTCAAAAGGGCATAAGTTTTTGAATGCTGTTTCATTCCAGATAATGGACCTGTCGGCCGCTACACAATGGCCTGATGTTGGTTTGCATGACCCCAGGTCACCTAATGTACCTGTCATTGATTTTCCATTCCAAGATGCTATTTATCCGATTTCTATGATGAAGTTAGTGACCGATGTACAGTGGTCTATACAAAACCATGTGTATTCTACGCTTAGGGAGTTGTTTGTTGATCAAAATCCTGGTTGGGTTTCATATAATTTTTGACCATTGTGTTCTTTGTCTATAACGATTGCCTTACAAATGTGCGGGGTTAGATTTTGCATTTCGGTTTGGTCGAAAACAATGCCTTTTGAGCCAAAAAATCCAGTATTAGTACATATTTTCCATTTGGGAACACTGCATTTGTATGCATCTGTTATGTGAGGTTTAGTGGAGGGGATATAGATTTTTCGGAATGTCTGTACTGGTTTGTCTACTGTGGAAGGGGGCATATATGATACAAGTTTTGGTATGCTGACCGAGTGACCACTCAATGAAGTTCCATAGATCTGAAATTGGGCACTACAGGATGTGGGGATTATTATACAGAAAAAGATACAAAACAATGACCAACATAATTTTTTATTGGAGGTGGCGGTGCATTGTGTTTTTCCGTTCTGGTCGGTTTGGTGTGCCCGTTGTTGGCGTCTTGCAGTTTTGAGCTGAGGGGGTGGCCAGTTTGTAATTGCTTACTCCTGGGGGTCGGCAATAGTGTTTGGCGGGGGCGGAATCTGTAGGGTTCGGGGGTGAGGGCATGTAGGAGGGACAAGAGATTATGGCCGGCTTTGGAAGGTGCCTCTTGGGCGGTGGGCGAGTTGGTGGTCTGTTTTCGCGGAATTTTGCAATCTGCGGGGATGGTAGGTGGCGATTTTACAACTTTGTCAGCCTCGGGCTCAGGGGGTGGTGACATGGCAGTAGTAAGGCCGGACCGTATAGGTCGTACGCTTAAGGATACTCCTATCTTTTGTGTACGACCTATAATTTGTCACTTTTTTTCGATTTATAGGTCGTACAGTAAACATACACGTTTTGCTTTTGTCGGATTTACAGGTCGTACAGTAAACATATACGGTTAATTTGTTTGTCGATTTATAGGTCGTACAGAAAACATATACGTCGATTTATAGGTCGCAAGGTTAAAAATGCATGTTCTAGAGTTACCGTAATTGTAGAATTACGGTAATTTTTTGATTATGGTAATAAATGTGTTACTGTGCGTGGAAAAGGAAAATCAATGATGAACGTAAAAAGGAAAACTAAAATGAACAAAAAATGGAAAAGAAATAAAAAGAGATTGTGTGTAAAAACGGCTTCCCCTCTGGGAAGAGGAAGCCCTCAAAAATTTGCACCCCGGACCCCCTTTGTCAAAAGGGTGCCACCTGCAGGTGTAAAAATATTTTGGAGGTCCCATTTTCTGAATGATCGTTCAAGTCAACAAATGTCAGAACGGTCAATCTGGTCAGTAATGGTCTGTTTAATGAGTAAATTCTCGGGAGAGTCATTACGCGATGAAACATTATCTTTACGGGTGCATGCGTAAAAATTTTGATGTTCTGCCAAAAATGACCAAGAAGGTCTTTTATAAAAATGACCAGAGCGAGCTGGCCGTAAAAAGCATGTAGACAAATAAGGTCTTTTATAGAAAGATGACCAAACGAGCTGGTCGTAAAAAGTGTGTAGAAAATTTGGAGAGTTGACGTACGGTAAAGGATACAGATTCGGGAATTACCGTAATAGTAGAATTACGGTAAATTTTTATTATGGTAATGGAGGAATTAGGGTAATAGATGTGTTACTGTAGGTGAGAAAGGAAAACTAAAATGAACAAAAAATGGAAAAGAAATAAAAAGAGATTGTGTGTAAAAATGGCTTCTCCCGTGGGCAGGATAAGCCTTTCAAAAATTTGCGCCCCTGGACCCCCTTTGACAAAAGGGCGCCACCTGCAGGCGTAAAAATGCTCGGAGGCCCCATTCCTGAATGATCGTTCAAGTCAATCTCAAACGGTCAAATTGGTCAGTAATGGTCTGTTTAATGAGTAAATTCTCGGGAGAGTCATTACGAGATGAAACATCTTGCTGACGCTCTATACGATCTTGCTGACGCTCTATACGGAGACTATGTACATCTACTTCTTCTTTTCCATTGTTTTTTACAAAAGCAAAAACCATTCGACGAAGCGAATAAAAATTAACCTTTTTCATAGTATCTGATGACAAAGTGATACCGCGGACTTTGATTACGTGACGGTATTGGTCTGTAGAGGGACTGTACAACCTGTAGGCGTAATTTTTAGGACCTCCACTAACAAATTCGGTAATGTAAGATCCAGAACCATATTCACGTAACTCGTCAGTCATTTCACCAAGACACCAACCAGTGGGTACTTGATATTGTTGTTGATTGTCAACTGTTGACAGGTAAATAATACTATCTGTGTCAAAATACAATACTCGACTTTTTAATCGCTCAATGTAAGAATATAACTTTAATCGAGCTTGAGCCGTTGTATAAGCTGCAATAACAGCGTTAGTATTTCCCATGACTTCGGCAAAATCATCATGTTGACAATATGTTGTTGACACCAATTGTTCATTGATTAGTCTAACATTCTTAATAATGTTGGCGACATTCATCACAAGTTCAAAATATTCTTTGGGTGCATTGTGGATAACAGTCTTATCCATATTGTTTCGTTGACCAAACTAAAAAAACATAAAATTAATTAAATGAATTACAAAAAACTATGTATAGTTACTTTTCCCCAGAAAGAATTTAGCATTAATTTAGCCAAAGCCCTCTTTCCAGGATTTTTTAAAATTTTTGAAGAATCCAATGAAATATTCTCACGATTGTAGACCTCCATCTCGTATTCACGTTTTTGCTCATCCGTTTGAGCTTTAGCAGGATAGCCTTCACTCTCCTATAAAAATTACAATCAAATTCTGTCACATTTACATAATATAAAATTTACTAGTTTCATTTTCATAAAGGTATTGACATATTGAGTAAATAAACCACCAGCGGGGTTTTTGGTTGGATGATATTGCTCAATATTATCATAATGCCAAACCTCGAAAATCTTGAGGATCTGAAACAAAAATAATATACATAGAAAAAGAACCATTACCGTAACAATATACCTTATATCCCTTCTCTAAGGCTTTATATAATTCTATCGTAACCCATGTACCGTCTAATGCTCTGTCTTGGTCGTTATGCACGCATGCGGTCTTTTGTGAATCATGCATGCAAGTTTTGCATAAAGGAAACAATAATTTACCACCATGTCGATACGGTAAAACAGGATGTAAGAGTTTGGGAGGTGGTAAAACCTTACACTTGATTAACCCCTCATAAGGTTGTGACGTTGAACTGACCTCTTCAAAATCTTCAGTAAAGATTTTTGGATGACCTGTAGGGTATTTCCCGTATTTGTTGACAAACGGGTATAAACTGCATACATCTACATAATTGATCTTTTCTGCAGGTGTACCATCTTCATTGTACTTAATTTTATGATACAGTTTTACAGCATTAGTGCGACCGCCAAAGAAAGCTAAAACAAGAAAACTTTTGACAAAATAAAAAAGAACAATTCAAGATTTTACCTTCTCGAGGATTTATAGGTTCTGGTATTTTGACTGTATCAAAAAATGTTTTCATTTCGGGATCTGAGTGAAGTTGTTGTAAAAGCTCGCACTCCCACATTTCGACTACGCTATAACCGAGTGCTTGAAGTTCCATAACCCGGTTAAAAGTGCGCTCATATGCATCGACTGCTTTTGTATTATTATCGGCTGTTAATTGATATCTATTTTTCATACATTTAGGGCAACCATGCCAATAACAACCGTGAAATTCATAAATTGTCGTGTCTTAATGAGCAAACATATAAATATTAAAATTTCAAAAATTTGAACAAAACTACCTGATAAACCATCAACTCTGAATCTTCCAATTTGAACTTCGCCACCATTAAGTTTATGTCGAATATACAATTTTTCATTTTTATGGACTAACCACTTCAACCATTTTAAGGCTATAACAGATTGTCTTTCTTCTTTACCATAACCTTTGTATGGTATTACACCAATAGTATCTGGCTTCAAAAATAAACGTCGGAAAACTAAGTTGCAAGCACTAGCAATGGTTATTGAATTTTCAAAAGGATCGACATTTGTTTCTTCCATAAAAATATCGCGAAATTTCATACAACATTGTCGTAAAACTTGCACATCGCTACGACAGTAGTCAATTAACTCATTATCGAAATTAAATTGACAACCCTAAACAATGATGCATTTAAATGCAAAACTTTATACTTTTGCAAACTTACTGTTTCAAGCTTTCGATTATACCACTCCAGAAACGTGGCACGAGCCGCAGGTTTCATAGCATTGTAACCATACATATTGGGTGATGGATATGAGCCAATATATCCGTAATTTTCTTTTCTATTAAAGAAATGAGGGAAATATCCTTTACATATTTCACTTATTCCAAATGTTTTCGGTAAAGCCGCCAAAGGCATCGGAAGAAAGTTCAGAGAATCAATAATTTTTATCGACCCTACTTTGATACACATCAACTCTAAACCTAAAAATAAATAAATAGATGAAAATGAAAAACTATAAACAATTTACTAATTCACCCTTATTAATGATATGTAGTTTATGATGTCCATTACGATACAAAAACTGCATTATAAATTGTCCATCGAATCCTCGAGAATTATGCGCTATTGCAGTAATGTTTTTCATACCTTTTGCAAAAAGGTATTCGCAGAAATCATTTAGACATGTAGATCCTTTGAAAATACGTTCGCGTTGACCGCATGTATTGCAGCAAAAATCTCCCTCGTTTTGACGACACTGATCGCATACAGTATGGACAACACATAAATTTGGTTCATGTTCGAACACATCCCCTAACTCGCTTTGTCGTAGAATTTTTTCCTGTGTAGTCTCAAAATCATAAAAAACAAATTTTTGATTAACAGGACATTTATCGGTAATTCCTGTTTCATTATCATCTAGACACTCATCCTCATCAACATTTGTTTCAAATATATCTTCTTCCTCTTCAATTTGTTCGTTACCAACAGGTTGCATAAAACATAAATGATCTAAAATAAAAATTTTCATATAAAATAAAATAAAATAAATAATTACACCATATCTAATACCTTTTTTAGGTACGCTTTTCTTGCATGTTTTGCATTCAAAATAACCGCAATTATGAGGATTAGAATGTGCTCGTCGAACCAGTGTATCACATTGTTCGCACACTTTGAAACGATCGCAAATAGATACCCCTGTTTTTTGACGTTTCGATTGACGTCTTTGAGTAAAAACAAGCTTGTGTCGAGCAAAACACTTATCGTTTTTGAAATATCGCAGACAATCTTTGCATTTTCGAGCATTAAATTGATTACAGGGAGGTGTATTGTAACACAGAGGACAAACGTTTCTGCATCTGTGTTCCATTTTGTTGTTGTAGGCCAGATCGCAATGAGGACAAAAATAGCCGCGGTCAAAAAATCCAGGCATCTTTGTAATGACGGAGTAATGATTATTATGGTGGTAAATATTCAAAACATGCGTTGCTTCAGGTCCTTAAAACTCTAAATACGTACACAATAACAGACAAATAAAAAACTCTAACCTCTAAATATTAAATCTTTAAAGCGTTCTTTGCTAAAAACTTTGATTTGATAATCGGGTAATAAAACAGTTTGCAATTGTTCCCACTGATGAAAACCGCAAGCTCCTTGATGATTAGCTAAGCCTGCTAAGGTCATCAGTTCTTTAGCAACCTTTGTTTGCAGCAGATGTGACTTGTCAGATTTTTGAATACTTTCCCATTTGTGCTCAGCATTCTTATCTTTTTTATGAATGTAAGCTCTAGCAACAACTAGAGCTCTAGCAAAACATAAATCATCCGTGTTGCTGATTTGAATAATACAGCGTTTATCTTTTAGAAAATCATTATGTTTTAAATATTGATGAGCATTGTGAATACCTTAAATAAATAAATAAATAAATAAATAAAAATCTTACATAAGTAATTTTAATCAGCTTACCGCAACCCTCAGGTGGTGTTACAACAATGGTACGAATTGTAGACTGACGACTATCAATTTGTATTTGCTCATTAGATTGAAGAACAGCGTTAAGAGTGTTTACAATCAAGTCTCCAGTTAAAGCATGTTTCGGTCTAAAAGGTATCAAAACACGACCTTTTGTCAAATCTGGATGGTCAAAGGAAAACCCTATAAACGCATTATCAGCGACATTCTCAGAAATTCGCTCTACTATACGTTGAAACGTTGGCACTATTTGAGCATTTAAATCGTCCATATGTTCGGTATTACGAAAGTTCACAGAGTACTCGCGACCTTCGGTATTAAAACGCCTAATATTTACGGTACTGGGTTGACCTAGTTCGAAAAAATCATCCGCAACAAAAGATGCATTTGTTACACCTCCACTACCCTCAATACCACCACCACCACCACCAATTTGAGCTGTTTCGTAAATTTCTTCCTCATCAGAACTGTGAGGCATATAACTTTTGTATTGATCATCTTCATCATCATAATCTAAAACAGTTCCTTCTTCTTCTTCTTCTTCTTCTTCCAAAATATTATTATTATTGAGTGTTTCTTCTTCTTCTTTCTCGGAGGTAATATTCGCTGAAGACTCATTCGCTATTGTTTCATCGTCTTCATCAGAAGTAATATCTTCTAAAATTTCCATAGGCGTGTCGTCTTCGTCCGAAGTAATATCCTCATAAATAGGTTTCATTATAAAAATTATCTAATCTAGAAAATATAAAATTATAAACTAGAAAAATAGAAAACAACCTATTCATCAAAAACTTATACAGTAATAATAGAAAATTTTTATAAATTAGCAAAAAACTATTAATTTTATGGTAGAGATTTAATTATTATTTATGGGGTTAATGTGGTACTTTTCTTTTTTATGATGGGAAAGCTTTAAAGACCTCTATAACTCATGAACACGTGCCCATATCATTTCTTTAGCTTATTTTATTAGCATATAACCAGTTAAAACCAGCTGAAAACCTGTTTTACTGTACAACCCTAGTATTTTTGTTTTGATTCTTGAAGCTATAAAATAACTGTAATAGCTGCTTATAACCCTGTTGCACCATCTTTTCTTTTTATGTGGAAAAGCTTTAAAGACCCTTATAACTCATGCGCACGTGGCTATATTGCTTCTATAGCTCTGACCTTGATAATTACTATAACACATAAAACACATATATTTTTCTAGCTTTGATCTCAAAGGTTACCATACAACATAAACACATTTTATTTTATTTTTGTAGATCATAGCTCCTCCTCTCATATACTCCTCAGAATAGTAGAATACTGTAGGATATATGTCTTGAATATTTATTATGCCTATAACTCCTCCTCTTACAGCTATAAGCTATATATCTTGGTTATTTTATTATAACTATAACCTCCTTTTACTCAAAAATTTTGAACACTTTATACATTTATCTGTTTTGTTGCTACAAAAACTACTCGCTTCTTCTTCTTCTCTCTCTCTCTTTAATATTTCTTCAAGAATTTTCAAAAATGGAACACCAGTTTATGTTAGATGAAAACATGGCATTATTTGTAGTGGTTGAAGGTAGATACGTGTCAATCTATTTTCGTAACGTCGACCCTAAAACAAAAGAGGCGTACGGTCGCGGATTCAAGCTCATTTTACCACAATACGGTATACTAGGTCGCAATGTCAATATTATTGAAAAGACATTTTCACATGGAGGTCGATGTGGCATCAACCTTGGTTATAAAATGCTGGTCGAGAGCGACGGGGTTACAGTACGATTTAACAATTTGTTTAATGGAACAACATGGTGTTTATCTAAAGAAGTGAGTTGATATATGAATTCTTTCTTTCTTTCTTTTAAAATATAATGTTTCATTCTTTAGCAATTTTGGCGCTGGACCAATATGATACATGAGATAGCGCTAGCTATTTCAAACGAGTACAACGCTTTAGCAGCAAATTTCCAGCTAGCGATAAAACGCAAAACAAACGAAAACGACGACGTTGCTGGAAAAGATGGTTCTACCCCGAAAATCGTTAAAGAAGAAGAAGTCGCTACAGATAAGAAAATTATTAAAGAAGAAGAAGGGATTCATGCTACAAAATTTGCCGGAGAGCAAAGCAATGCTCGTGAAGATCAAAAGGAAGCTAGCGTTCAAACGTCGTTTATTAATGATCTCTTCATCAATTGTTTGAATGATCCAGACTACGATTCAGCGTCGGATACCAATTCGTTGGACGCCGAAACCAGACGTATTTGTGAGTTACGTGTTCCGGGTTTAGATATTCCATGGTTTTTTGATGAGCAAGTAGTAAAAGGTGAAAAATTATTTATAATTATATGTGCTGAGTTAGTTATACAAGACATCTTTAATGGGTGTATTTTTGATTGTTATTGCGCGAAAGAGATAGGAATTGTTGAGGATCATCAGTGTCCAGCTCGTAATTCCATATATAATATCGCAATTACACCAACAGTTAATCGTTTATATGGAAAGATGGGACTTATCATTGACTGTTTTGAATATGTTATAGGTGAAGTTCAAGGTTATTACAGTCTTCGCGCTTTTAAACAGATGATTGACATATTTAGATGTATACCACTTACAAGTACTGGCCGTAAAATTCTTAAGGATACTGTAGCTTGTTTTATTGATGAAGGTTATCATTATGATTTTGATGATGCTGTTGTTATCAAAACACTACGCGATTTTATTAACAGTAAATTGTAAAAGTTTTGCTTACATTCATTCATTCATTCATTACAGCTTGTATGTTTTAATTAGCTATATTTTGATTGCTTATGTAATTGCTTACGTATTTGCTTGTTATAATTTCATACATACATACATACATTGCGCGTATATTTTGCATACAGTAATGCTATTCTATTTTATATAATCATCTATCTTTATGTTTTACATGTGCACTGCTTTATATTGTAATTTTGATAATTATGTAACATTTTGTTTTAAATAATAATAATAAAAATCATTTTAAAAATTGTTCAAGTAAAAAGGTGGTTGGTTTTTGTTGTTGTCAAAAAGAGATGTCAAATGATGATGATGAAAAGTTTTATATATGGAAACATCCATTTAACTGTATAGTTTCTGCTCCAACAAAATCAGGAAAAACACAATTTGTTAAAAAACTTGTAATTTTTGCTAAAGAAATGCTTCACCCTGCTCCTGTGAAAATTTATTGGTGTTATTCGGAATGGCAAGAAGCTTACGATGAATTAGTTCAGAAATGTTCTTATGTAGAATTTATTCAAGGTTCGCCTGATTTGAATGAACTTCAGAAAAGTAAAGATACACCTAAATTATTAATTATGGATGATATGATGCAAGAGATGAAGAATGATCAAAGTTTAACTCAACTTTTTACTAAAGGATCGCATCATTGGAATATATCAATTATACATATAGTTCAGAATGCCTTTTTTGATGGAATGCGTACGAGTAGGATAAACGCTCAATATTTAATTCTTTTGAAAAACCCAAGCGATAGATTACAAGTCCGCACACTGGCTCGACAGATTTTTCCAACTACCTCAAATTATTTCATAGAATCGTATGAGGATGCTACTAGTAAACCATACGGTTATTTATTAATAGATCTTACACAGACATGTCCTGAAAAATATCGACTTAGATCTAATATATTCCCCGACAATGATCATATGATTTTGTATACACCTAAATGATTCATCATTTTTACAAAAAACTTTATACAGGTTAGTCGGATCCTATTATTTTAGCGATATGATATACAGTAAACACATTTTTTTAAACACTCTCGCTGTGATCCTTTTCATAGCTGTTTTTATTGTATGGGTACAATACCCTTTTCAATTTTATGAAAATAAAGAAGAACCTGTAAATGTTACAGATTTTACGATACCAAACACAAAAAATGTTACAGATTTTACGATACCAAACACAAAAAATGTTACAGATCAGAAAATATTATTATTACGGAAAAATTATAAATTACATATAATACCCTTACTACATTTTGTAGAAAAAATTTTACATTGTCCTCAGAATAATGGTCAATTTATGCAATTACGAATGTGTTTCAAAATATATATTTTCAATCCTGTCGTATTTTCTTGTTGTAGTCGAAACAGTAAATTTCAAAACTTGTACATCAATGGAACTAGATTACGATATATTGATACGATAGCTTTATTACATAATCAGAAAAAAATATTATACCCTTCATCAGTCTAGTCGAGAATTTTGAAGAGGTTGGTCGTTTTTCTATAATTCGTTTGTTTTGTGACAATTACAATGTCCGCCGCATTTGAAGTTTTTGTCAGAATGGTGCAAAATAAAGTAAAAGGTAAAAATTTATATCTCTTCTTTAACTATTTATTAAACTATAGTATTTTTTATTTAAGGTAAAATACTAAACAACAAACAGAAATGCGAAATAGCTGATTTGTTTTGGACTCGTTTCTCACCCGAAGCCAAGATTTTTTACAAAGACATAGCTAAGGCGTGCAACCATTTACGGCGTGAAGTTGGTTTACCTATGGGACGTAAAAAAGTTACACAATTTTGGTGTTTTGCTAGACTATTACTGACGGAGTTGGATATGGTCGAAACTCGCGCTATTTTTGTAGAAGATCTTTTTTTAAAACTAGATACAGCTCATAAACTATTTTTTATGAATATGAATAACTTGTGTGCTTTTTCTAGACGCGAAGAGTTGAATATCGTCATACAAAATGAAGCTTCATTACTATCTTAATGTAATACAATAAATATTTCAATGTTTACTCATCATTTGGTCATTATTGTAAAAATTTTTTGTACTGTACGGTCTGTTTTGTATGGCTTCTAGATTAAAGAAATATATTCACGAGCTCAATGTGTTAAAAAATTCAAATCGTGTTCAAAGACGTGCTCTTCTTCAACATTCTTCCCCCGATTTGATCTGTTGTATATGTGAAATTTGTTTGAACATTTTGAACGGTAATATTCCTATCAATTCAAACTTAAAAAAGAAATTGGCCAAACATAAATTATTGCTCAGAGGTTTAGCTACTAGACACGAAAAAAACAAGAAAAAAGATTTACATAATAAACGTGTAAGAATTGTTCAAAGTGGTGGAGCATTTTTACCTCTAGTACTACCCGTTTTATTATCTACATTAGCAAGTTTTGTTACAGAGAAATTATTATAGAATGAAATTTGCTAATAAATTTGCTCTTATACCTCAGGAGGTTCTGAATAAACTGAATAACTCTCAGGTTTCTTCTTCTTCGACGACGACGAGTTCAAATGAAAAGACAGGTATAGCTAAGCAAGTTGACATGTATCGTAACGAGCTAGAGCGCATTTTGAAAGATAATACGTTAACACCTGAAGAACAATACAAAATGTACTCGCAACTATTTTCACAATATTTAACTTTTGAACATGAAAAGGCTCAACCTACTACAGTGATTTTAAAACAAAAAGTTATTGATAACGAAGAAGATGAGAAGGATAGTGACGATTTGAAACAAAAAGAAAAAAATTGGTTGAACGATGAAAAGTTACTTAGCGGTATTCCTAAACAGTTTAAACGCTCGGCATCCTTATTATTGGAGCATGTGCGACGTAACCCTAGTATAAATGTTAATAAGCAAGGTGAAGTATTAATTGATGGAAAATTAATTGAAGGGTCACATATTATTGATTTATTACATGATTTGTCTCGTAAACGTTCAAAAATTACGCAAACGCTTGGAGTAGATGAGTTTGTTAATGCTTTGAAAAAATACAATGTACCATTAGAGGCTATAGGAAACCCATTACGTAAAATGTTATTCACTTTACCTCGGAAACTCTCCTACCATACACCTCCGGAAGAATCAGATGATCATGCAGTTAGTAGTGTCAAGCGGTTGAATAAACCACTTGTGAAAGGTGTTGATTTATTTTCAAGTGGTGCCGAGGAAGATATCAAAGACGATTCATTCTTTAATAAAGGAAACTCGACAGAAAAGAAGATACGGCGCAAAGCTAGAGCACTTAGACGGTATACTCCTTTGTACTAGAGCGATGAACACCTTACTTTCGAAATTATACAAAAATTTACACGGAAATCCCTCAGCTTTTTCTAGTATTGAAAAATTATATGCTGAAGCTAGAAAGCACCGTAAAACAATTACACGTAAAAATGTTAAAGATTGGCTTTCAAAACAAGATAGTTATACTCTACATAAACAAGTCAACAAAAAATTTTCACGTAATCGTATTTATGTTACAGCTATGGATCAACAATGGGAAATTGATTTGGCAGATATGTCTTCTTTAGCAGATTTTAACGATGGATACAAATTTATGCTTACATGTATAGATGTATTAAGTAAATACGCATGGGTTGAACCCTTAAAATCAAAACACTCAAAGAATGTTTGCGATGCTTTTCAAAATATTTTAAAAAGAGGTCGAATCCCTTGGAGAGTGCGCAGCGATAAAGGAAAAGAATTTGTCAACAAAGATTTCCAAAAATTATTGAAAACTAACGATATACATTTTTTTACTTCTCAAAACGAAGACATTAAATGTTCAATAGTGGAACGGTTTAATAGAACTTTAAAAACTAAATTATTTAAATATTTTACAGAGTTTACCACTTATAAATGGATTGATATTTTACCCGCAGTTGTTTCCAACTACAATCACTCTGTTCATAGATCTATTAAGGAAAAACCTATTAATGTAGATTATTCTAACGAAAAAATTATATGGCAAAGACTCTACCCTGAAAGATTATACACTAGAAAGCCTAAGATTGATATAGGAGATTACGTGCGAATTAGTAAACATAGAGGTGTATTTGACAAAGGTTATTCACCTCAATGGAGTGAAGAAGTTTTCAAAGTAAAACATGTTGTGAAGACCCGAAATCATATACTTTATACAATTCAAGATCTGGAAGGCGAAGATATAGAAGGACGTTTTTATGAAAAAGAACTACAGAAAATCGATTTTAATCCTAATATCAAAGAATACAAAATTGAAAAGGTTTTGAAGACTAAACAATTACCAGATGGTCAGAATAGAGTACTTGTGAAGTGGTGGGGTTATCCTGAAAAATTCAACAGTTGGATTTTAGAAAAGGATATACAAAACGACGACGACGACGATTACGATGAACAACTTTGAATTGACATATTATGCTCAACAAGATGAGCTATTATCACAAAATTTTTTAGGAGTTTTTGCTTGCGATACTCTACCGAAGATAGTTAAAAGACCCGCGGCTTTAATTGCAAACACCGATACATCTTTTCAAAAAGGAAGTCATTGGATAGCTATGTATTTTGATAATGCTAACTCTGTATATTATTTTGATTCTTATGGCTTACCACCAGTTATTCCTGCTTTTATAAATTATATTAACAAAAATGCTTTAATAATATATACAAATAAGAAACATTTACAAAATTTTAATAGTAGGGTTTGTGGTATATATACTTTATTTTTTTTGTATTATAAAGTGCGACATGTTCCTATGTATAAAATGTTTAAAAGTTTCAGTAACACAAATTTTGTTTATAATGATAGATTGATTTGTAAGTTTTTTCATTGTAAATTTTCTGTAAAAGGTCACTTGCGAAATAAATTATGTAGACGTTTGTAAAAAAGTTAACTCCTTCTATATGTATTTATATATATAAATTTTACTTCACTTTGATAGCTCCGCCTCCTTCATATTTTTGTATAATTTTATTGGTTATTTTAGTAGCTCCGCCTTTTTATAAATTTATAACTGAGTGTTTAGTTGTTAAATAAAAATTTTTTATTTTGAAATGGATAGTAGTAATAGTACGCATTCAGAAACGTCTCGCATTAGCGTTTGGGAGTTTTTTGGAAAACGTCTACCTCGAAACGAAGTGGTTTTCTTCAGTCAGGTCATACTAATATACATTGTAGTCATTACAGCTATAATAAATTTATCTCTCTACAATAATAATACACAATTGTGGGTTGGTCTTTTGTGCGCTTGTATAGGATATTTATTACCTAGCCCCGCACCGACCGTATTACAGTCATCTAATTCATTGAAGACCGTACCTATAGCAACAGCAAACAACATTATAAATAATGACAACCTTTGAAGATCAATTTTATATCACGTTACCTAGTAATAGCAAAAATGGAAACAAACCCTCTGATTTTTCAGCCCATCTACCTTACCGTTTAAAACTAGATGGAAGCTGGGAGGTAGGACTAAGTGAAATAATATACCCCTATTGTTGGGCTACATTTACCAATCATGGTGGAGATAATGTAATAACGTTAACTACGGATGGTATTGGAAATAAGGTCAAAAAAATTAAAGTAATAGTTTTTGAAAAACATTACTTTACCATATCTGAATTAATTGAAGAGTTGAATGCAAAAGTTGGAGCAGCTATTGCCGGAACTAACATGGAAATCATGTTTTCATACGATGAACATAGTAGAGGATTAGTTAATTTGAAAATAAAAAGTGGTACAATCTTACGTAAAATCGAAATAAGCAAACAATTAATGGAGCTTCTCGGATTTGGCGCTACCAATACTGAGGCCTATGCAACTGCTGATGATTTTTTAAATAGAGCTGTGAATATTAACTTATATACTGTTGGAGAGAAACCTCCAAAAAATTCTAACACACATATTCCACCATCCAAAGCTGTTTTTCTTGCCGAGCCTGGAACTAATCATTTATATATGTTAGGAATTCAACCACCAAATTTGAATGATTTACAAAGTTTTTATGTTTACTGTAATATTATTGAAATTCAGATTGTTGGAAATACTTTAGCACCGCTTTTACGCATAGTAAATGTTCAGGGAAAATACAAAGATAATGTGAGTCGATTATATGAAACACCTCACTATATACCCATTCAATTAAAAGAAATTACAGTACTCTAGATTAATATAAAAAACAGTATGAATGAGCTTATACCCTTTCAGTTTGGGGATGTTATAGTTAAATCACATTTCGGGCGACGTACTCCTTTATTCCTATAATCATAGTATCAAATTTTTTATTTATTCATTCATTCATTTGCATTTGGACATGTTGTCATCAGGTTGAATTTTCGCAAGCGCTCTTAATTAATTAATTCATCTAGTTGTTCCTTTTGATTTTCAAAGCAAAACATGCATACCGTATTTATCCCTGAAACCGTTGATTACTGGATCAAAATTTATCAACACAGCATTCAAGATAATCAATTTCAGTCAGGTGGTACCTTAGAAGGTTTCTGAGCAGAATACCTGTATTATTATAGACATCAAGGAGCTGGAATTGGTAATTTTTTTAAGAGTTTTTGGCGTCTAGCTATGCCTTTGTTAAAATCTGCAGGAAAGCATGCACTTGCTGCAGGTTCCAAAATTGCAGGCAATGTTGTAGAAGGTCATTCTTTTAAAGAAAGGGTTGCTGAGCATGGACGAAACGCAGCTGGCAACTTATTACACGAAACGGGCGAGCGCATTCATAAAGGAAAAGGTTAAGGGAAGCGTAAACATATAAAGTCTACGATACATATAAAAAGCAATAAAAAATTAAATGATGGTCAGCGTCAACAACATCAACATCAAAAACAACATAAACGTAAACACCTGAAACGACGTTCCTCATTCTTAAAAAAGACTCCACGTAGAGTAGTCGGTTTCAAGGATATCTATTCAAAATGAGTAAATTTATTGATGCTGCGTGGTCTCCTAGTAGTAAAACGGAATTAGATTTATTTACCGTACCTCCGAGGCAAGTTGCTATTCGTAGAAGTTTTTGGTCTGAAATTCAGTTACAAAATCCTTGTACTAATGAAGGACCTTACGAGTTTGTTATTTCACCTGATTCATATATGTTGGACTTATCAAAAAATTTTTGCTTGCAAAAATTTATATCTACTGACAACGAAGCTTATAAAATAGAGGTTAAAAGCATGTCTTTATTTATTAAAAAAGTTAAGTTGCAGATAATATCAATCTAGCTATTGAATCCATCTTACAAAATACAGCTGCAAAATACCCTATTCATCGATGTCATGTTACAAGTCTATACATAACAACTAGTCGTCGCTCAGCTCCTCTGAACTCATTGTTCACAGGTCCTTTACCTTGTCCTCTCGTTGTGGGGCTTGTTGATGGTGCGGCAGCTAAGGGTAATTATTATCAAAGTCCCTTCAATTTTAAGCATTTCGGATTAAACGAAATTAAAATAACAAGCGGTGCCACAACATTACCTACAATGCCGTATATGTTAAATTTTAAAGAAAACAAATATTTGCGCACTTTTATACAATTATTTGAGGGTGTAGGAATTGGTACAGATAGCAAGGGTAATGAAATTACTCGAAATTCTTTTACAACGCATAACACAGTTTTTGTTTTTGATTTGACTCCTTGCGGTATGGATGGTAATTTTTGGGAACTCGTACGTGAAGGAACCACCAGTTTACAGACGAATTTTGGAGAGGATATACCAGATAGCGGTATTGAAGCACTTATATACGCAGAATTTGACTCTCTCATAATGATTGATCAAAATCGTGAAACCTTTACGGATTATAGTATTTAAATATGTTATATTTATATGTACATTTCATCTCATTTTTTTATAATAATAAAAATCACTTATAGTTGTTGTTTATACAACCCTTCTCCTTAGCTATTGTTTAGAAATATTCTTTTAATTTATCCCTAATCATAAATGAACTTCCTTTTATTACTCCTTCTTCTTCTTTAGTTTATTTTCTCCTTTAGTTCAACAGTACTATGTAATTATCTTGCATGTTCTTTTCACCCTAAGACCTGTAGAAAGCTATATAATACAGCAACAATTCTCAATAGTAGCACCACTATAATTTATGCAATTTTGTACATATTCTCTACATATCATTTACTCGTACATCTCTAACTATCTAGCTACAGTAAACCCTTTTTTTATATTCCAAAAAAAGATGCACACATACACACACATAGTAGAACTCTAAAGAAATTACCTCTACTATTAAACGCAATAAATAAAAATTTTATTAATTTTAATTCAATTTAATTTATTTTGAAACACAATAGAATAAAATATACATATATACAAAATTTAAAACAAAACAGAATAAATTATACATATATATACAAAATTCAAAACAAAATAAAATATACATATATATACAAATTTTACCTAAAAATAAAAACATTAAGTTTCAAAATTTTTGCAAAAATTTTTACTTACATAGATACTATATACATCCTCAGTCACCGCCGCCGCTGCCGCCGTCGTCGCAGACCTTGCTAAAGGTTTTAGGCGTATCCACTGAAAATTTTACAAAATTTAATAACTATTTTAGTTAAACAAAAAACTTTTACTCTAATACATCATTTTAACTGCTTAGTAATAAGTACAAGATCTATCAATAGTCTTTATTTTATCATAAATTTTTATCGTATAAAATTGTGTAAATAATTGAAAGCTTCTAGAATATTCTAGAAACGTTCTTTGGTAAGTTTTAGACAACTCAGCTATATACATACATCAATATACATGAATTAAAAATCTGTAACATACTGCGGCTAGTACAATTTAACTTACACATATTTATCTTGAAATACTGTAGTAGTAAAAGCTTATAATAATTTTTACTCTCATTAAATATAAAATTTATATATCTACGATGTGGTTTAACTATAGCATCAGAACTTACTAGAAGCGCAGTAGCGCCAGTCCTATCCTCTCCTCGACGTAGCGATTGTGGGCGTTTCCCCATTCAGCCCTCGCACCTGGGGAGAGGATGTTCCACAGGTGCGAGGCCAGGTGGTCGTCAGCCAGCGAAGGGTTTTCGAACATCCAGTGTAGACATTTCATAAAACCCCAAAAGGGTTTTTGTCTAGCCGGATATTGGACCCCTTGCTGACTTTTCCACCAGATCTTGAAGCCTGCCGAAGCCAATGTCGGCCATCGTTAAAAACGGTTCTAAATTAATAATACTATAAAATAGCATCCATATTAATTTTAAATCAAAATATTTGTAAAATCATTGTACCGTAAGCCTCGTAGGCAGCTCTTAATGCCGAAATAAACGTAACGAATAGGGTCTCCATTGGTACTCTCCGGTGTCGCGCAGGTACAAAAATAAGAATGATTCTTTTTCTTCTATTTTTTCTATTTATACCTCTTTGTCCTCATTAAACTTTTTCTGGTTTTTTCTGCTTTTTTTGGTTGAATCTTTTTGGTTTTTCTTTGAAGGTTCTAGGCTACAGGTTGTTCTAGAAAACTATCAAAATAACAATAATCACCACCTTAACTGTTTTTGTAAAGCGTCTCTTTGAAGGTTCTAGGCTCTAGGTTATTCTAGAAAACTATCAATATAACAAATATCACCACCTTAATTATTTTGAGTACTCTGCGTTGATACCACTGCTTAATCTGATAGAGTGTG